>WELA01009192.1:355400-396664 GCA_009602735.1 Mesotaenium endlicherianum | reverse complement strand
TCCCTCTCTTCCTCCCTCCCTCCCTCCCTCCCTCCCTCTCCTGACAAGACGGCTTTGTGCGTGGTGGGGGGTGCAGGGCGCAGCCGCCTGACCACATGCTGCACAGCTCCAAGCAGACGAGCCGCTTCTTCAAGCGCTCCCCCGCGCCACCCTCCAGAAAGGCTGACACCGGCGCCCACGCGGCCCACGCCTCAGCCTACACGCTGCTCACTATGGCCGAGTTTGAAGAGGTGTGTGTGTATGCGTGCGTACGTGCATGCGTGCCAGTGATCTTTCTGCTTGCCTGTGTGTTTATTTTGTGGTTGCTGAGCAACTGGGCTTGCGTCCAGCCCATGCACGTGGCTTATACGGGTCCAGACGGTCCACAGCTGTCCCTTTCTCTAAACACTGATGATGTGGCATCACGAAGTAACAATCTACGAGTATGCTTGTTCATGCCTGCGTGTGCCTGCCCCTGCATGTGCATGTGCATGCGTGTGTTGTGTGTCAGGGAGTGCACCACTGTCATGGCGTGCCGAGCCTGGGTACCTTGGGCCTCCCTGCCAGCTCTCCTGCTGCTGGACTTTACTTGTGTGTGACTGTCTGTTCGGGCAACCACAAGGAGTTCCTCTTATGTTCTTACGCGCAGGCTCCGTGCTCTGCCCGCCCACCTCTCTCCAGGAGAACTCATATGCACGCTCATATGTGCGGAAGATGTGCACGCACCCGGAAGTTCCAGAAGTTCATGTCACGTGCTTGGAGTTTGGAACGTATGATCACGTGTGTGTGTGTGTGTGTGTGTGTGTGTGTGTGTGTGTGTGTACTCTTGTATGGGGGGCACAGAAGGAGAAGGCGAGGCCGGCCACGGGAAAGCGCTACTTCCGGTTCTCGAAGCTGGACGAGATCGTGCTCAACTACACCCTGCGCAGCAACATCTCAGACGAGGACGCCGACAGGGGTGAGTCATGCCCAGCCTAGCACTCTCTCCCTCTCTTTCTCTCTCTCTCTATGTATATATGTGTGTCTGTTGATGTCTCTGCCCTGCCCCTCTCTGGTCATATGAGTCAGTGCGGAACATAGTAGCCCCTGCCTGTTAGCGACTTCTGCCGAATCTCCAGCACACGCCTGCACAAAGACCTGGTGTATGTGTGTGTGCATGTGTGCATGTGCGTAGACACCTTCTGCACAGTGGTTGGCACGGTGGGTTTTTCAACAGAGTGGTGGACAACAGCTGCAGCAGCATCAGGAGCACTCACAACTTCTGGCTGGAATCAACGGCTCCGCTACGAGCACTGCCCTCGGTCCCTCGTAGCATTGCATTCACTGTCTGCGTCTGCTTTTGGCATGCAGCAGGCCCCCGACTTTTGGTGGTGGTGTGCTAGGCCCTCTGGCAAACTCTGGTGAGAAGGGTGGTTGGTGCATCCACAGCATAGCTGCTTCTTGCCGCTGTGGGGCTGGTAATCTGTGCAGGCGGGACATGGGTGGGAATGGAAGAGGGGCAGCTTTACGCTCCACTGGCCTGCACTCGCTCTGCTCTTGAGATGCGGCGCTGGCTCCCTTATGCTCCGTCATCACGTCCTTGTCAGTGTCGGTGTCGTGATTGCGGCTGTCGCCGAGCGTGGCCTTGTTGCTACATCCTGCACGAGCCTGCTCGAGCTGGCACTGCCGTTATCCCGGATATGCGTGATGCTCCTCCACAGCATAGGGTCTCATGAATTGTACCGCCTGTGATAACGGTGCTGGAATGCTGATGGGCACCACTTTTGGGCGGGCGTGTGGGGTGAGCAGAGCGCAAGGCCAGGGTGGCCTTCATCGACTTCCTCAAGGGCCTTGTGGAGATCGACCCCGCCAAACGCTGGACGCCCCACCAGGTGCGTTTGTGCCTGTCTGTTTGTGCCCCCCCCCCTCTCTCTCTCCCTCATTCTGGCAGGCCTGCTGCAGCAGGCTTGCACTTTATGTCTTCTATGGCCTGTTTTCTCTCTGGCTCTCTTTCTCTCTTTCTCTCTCTCTCTCTCAGATTAACTCACTTTCTATTTTGTGTCTCTTTCTGTGCTTCAAATTCTACAAGGCCAACATGTCGCTTCCTTCATCGCCATTTGCTTCTGTCCTGGCTGCTAGGGAAGCACCTTTTGCACATAAGCCTCCTAGATATATGCAAGAGGTTGCGCCTGAATGGAGCTACGTGACCACCGTCAATCCTGCTCTAAGCCGCAACCGACATCCTGAAGTGAAGTGCAAGTTTTGCGACCATGTGTTTTGGGGGAGTGTTACAAAGATTCGCAATCACTTAGTGGGGGCTAAAGGTATTCGTGAGTGTGAGGATGTATCCATGAATTTGAAGGAACAATGATTATTCGTCATACTTCCACATCTCGTATGCAGCTTCGTAAACGTCGGTTGAAGAGTGACATGAATTCTCACGCAAACTCTTGTATGGAACGCCTGCAACTGAGCCTGAACTTAGAAGTTCATCTGGCAGAGAGTCAGGGCAGTCAAGTTTACCGGATTTTTTCAAGAGGATGAATGCTAATAGTGCTTTCATGAAGTAGTGGCCAGGTTCTTTTACGCCACGGGGGTTTCTTTTAATGTAGCGCGGAGTAATATCTTTGTGGACATGATGAGTGCTATCAGCAAGTTCAATTCAGAGACTGGCCTGTAGCAATGAAGGATATGCCTTTAGGAAGCACCCTCTTAGACAAAGAGGTCACACGAGTAGAACAGTGGGAGAAGAAGCAACTATAACACATAGAGATTTATGGGCGCACCCTAGTATTAGATGGGTGGACAGACACATCAGGGCATCCCCTCTTGAACGTCTTTAGAGTGTCGCGTGGTGTGGAGCTGTTCATGGACTCCATTAACACTGAGGGTGAGAAGAAGACGGGTGAGTACAGCGCTAAGTTTATTATTAATGCCGTGAAGAAAGTGGGTCCTAAAAATGTCGTGCAAGTGTGCACAGATTCAGCTGCCAATTGTGTCAAAGCGGGAGAGTTGGTCCCGAGGGTTTGGTCCCGGGTAGGCGGTGCCATCGCACTGGCCGTAGAACAGTAAACTCATTCCATGTACATATGCTAGGTATTGCCCTCGAGTTCGGCATTCAAAAACTAGGCCAATTCTCTTGTACAGCTTATTGAGAGGGATCTGAATCCAAGGCGAGAAGCCATTGATACGCACTGTCTTCTAGCCTTGCTTATGTGTGAGTTTACTGATTGCATTATTGATGCTAGTTTACTTCCATTTGAATTGCGAGTATTGTCCACTGCTAGTGTGTTGTCTTTTGCTGTGTAATTAATCAATAGAAAAAACCATAAAGATTCCTTGCTGATATAAAGATCTTCATTAACTATTAATCGCCTATTTGGTAAGTCGATTCATTTCAAAAAGGCAGTGCAGCAGACTGGTGGCTGTATTGGAAAGGAGAGCGTATGGCTCAGCAACTCGGTGACCCTACTTGGGTAAAGTTTGTCGAGAAGCTCCATGAGAAGTTTGATGTCATCAATCATTAAGAGA
This sequence comes from Mesotaenium endlicherianum, assembly GCA_009602735.1. NCBI lineage: Eukaryota > Viridiplantae > Streptophyta > Zygnematophyceae > Zygnematales > Mesotaeniaceae > Mesotaenium > Mesotaenium endlicherianum. Next base: position 393,175 of record WELA01009192.1, on the reverse strand, counting down.
AAGTTATCTATGCAATGATCTCCGTGACACTGAAGCAGACCACTTCAGTTGCTGAGTTTGCTCACAAATTTCTGGAGAACATGATGAAGCAGCAAGACTTGCCAGAGCGGTATTGGATAGCATACTTCAGGTATGGCGTGAAATCCGAAGACTCTGATCATTTTGTTGAAAAGAAGTATGAGAAATTGGCTGACTTGACCCAGGACGCTGATGCCTAGGATCAGCAGCAGTTCAATCACAAGCGTCAGAGTAATGCTTTGGCGTCTAAGATTGTCAAAAAAGCCCCACGGTTTTACAACTGAAGGAGACCAGGCTGAGGATGATCAGGGTGATGAGTACGAGTATGAGTATAATGCTATACAGTCTGATGAAGAGGTGGTTATTCTCGAGGCGACTATGGAAGAGGTGGTAGTAGGACTAAGCTGAGACCAGCCTCAGCAGAGTCTGTTTGCTTCCATTGCCAGCAATTGGGCCACTTCAGAGAGCAGTGTCCAGTCAAGCACCTTCCAAAGGTCGAGAGAAAGGACCAACCTTTAATAGACAGCAACAGTCATTAATCCAGTCTACTTGCTGTGAGGATGCTAGAATTAGTGAGTCGTCACTAGCTGCCCTCGTAGCAGGTATTATGGGTCCTGCTGAACTGGATTCACTATGCATGCCTGACAACCAGATATACGAGACCATCAGCAATATAGATCTCCAGAGAGTGCACACTCTGGATGATCTCGTTCCACGTGATGTCCAACATTTCTTTGCTAAGTCAGGAGAACAATGCGAAAGTCAAGAAAAGACAATTCCTCCTATCCTACTACATTGCATGATTGCAGGTAGGAAGGTGAGGGCATTTGTTGACGGAGGGGCGTCACATACTTTCATCCATACGGACTTAGTTAAGCGGCTAAGGCTACCTACTGTCACCTAAGGGAATAGAAAAATATTCCTTGGAGATGCCTCAAGTATCCCGGGAGCAGCTATAACCAAGCCTATTGAGGTCCAGTTAAGTTTTGGCATTGCGGTTCTAATTGAAACGCTTACATTTGAGGTACTCAACACTGGCTATTATGATCTCGTGCTAGACAGGTCCTGGCTTAACAGACACCAAGCTGAAGTGTGTTGGAGCAGAGGTACAGTTAAAGTGAGAGGAGCCAGTGATGGGCAGACTCACTTGGCACCCACCAGTGCTCTTCCTCTTGTCTTGTATGGATGGCAAATGAAGGAAAAGAAGAGGCTTCCAGAAGGATGCAAATTGCTGAATGCAATGGAGTTTGTCAAAAGCTGGAACCAGAAGGAAGACAGAATGTTCTGTCTGCTGCTAAGAGAGGTACCTTCTCAACCTGAAGAAGTGGTTGAGAAAAAGGTAAGCCCTTCGCAACACACTACTGTTGCAAAAATAATTGCTAAGTACACTGATGTGTTTAATAGGCCTCCAGGACTACCCCCTAAGAGGGAAGTAGATCATAGGATTGATTTATAACCTGGGAGTCAGCCACCCTGGCAACGCACTTTTATGGTTTTTCTTATGTGGAGAGCGAAGAGTTGAAATCACAGATTGCAGAGCTTGAGGAAAATGGTTATATTTTCCCAAGTAAACCACCTTATAGTGCACCCATCCTATTTGTTAAGAAAAAGGATGGAAATATGCGGATGTGCGTTGATTACAGAGCTCTTAACAGAATTATGGTAAAGAATAAGTATGATTTACCCACAATCGAGGACTTGCTTAATACCCTGTCTGGTGCTAAAGTGTTCAGTAAGATACATCTCAGGAGTGGTTATCATCAAATCAGAATTGCTGAGGGGGATGAACACAAGACTGTCTTCCGCACACGTTATGGACACTATGAGTTCAACGTGATGCCATTTGGACTGACTAATGCTCCTGCAACCTTCATAGGTGCTATGTGACATTTTCAGACCTTACCTGGATAAGTTTGTGCAAGTCTTCCTGGATGATATCTTAATTTTCTCTAAAGATGAAGCTCATCATGCTGAACCCTTAAAGACAGTCATGGGCACTCTGAGAAGAAGCCAGTTGTACGCTAAAATGAGCCAGTGTGATTCAAGGAAAGTATTGAATTCGTAGGCCACGTTGTCAATAAAGAAGGCATCAGTGTGGATCCTAAGAAAGTCCAGACCATCAGGGCCTGGCCAGTACCACAGTTTGTCTTTGAAGTTAGATCCTTGCTTGGATTGGCTCACTACTATAGGAGATTTATTGAGAATTATTCTACAAAGGCCAGTAAACTAACTGACCTTACTAAGAAAGACATAGGGTATGTGTGGGGGGAAGAGCAGCAGGCTGCCTTCCAGAATTTTTGTTCTGCCCCAGTCCTAGCCGTGTATGACCCCAGCAAACCGATGCAGGTGGTTACTGATGCCTCTGACTTTGCCATGGGTGCTATGTTGTTGCAGCCTGCTGACAAAACCACAAAGGATGTTAAGGTCCGGCGGGAGGGGCACCCTGTGCTGTATGAGTCTATGAAGATCAACCCAGCTGAAATTGACTATTATGTGCATGATAAAGTGCTGCTTGCTATCAAACAGTGGAGAGCATACTTACATGGTGAAGCATTTAAGGTGATGACAGATGATCTAGCTCTAACTCACTTTCAGAAGAAGTCCAAGCTGTCAAGGAGGGAGAACCGCTGGAGCCAGATGCTGGAGCAGTTCCAAGTCCAGATCGACTACAAACCAGGGAAGTTGAATCCTGCTGATGCACTCTCTAGAAGACCTGACTTGCAAGAAAGAAACTTTAGTCAGCATGCTGGAGATACAGTCCTTTGTGCACTCACTTCACTAAAGGTGAAAAAGTCCTTCCTTGAACAACTTAGGAAAGCCTACCTTTTTGACCCAACATTTGAGCCCAGCCCCACGGATGGTGTGTGTCCTGCTACTGCACTTGGGTATAGGCTTAAGGGAGGGGTCTGGGTGACCGAAACCACTTTAGGCAGGCTGAAGCTGGTCATTCCTGATAACTTGGAAATAAGGTCCCTCTTACTGAGTCAAGCACCTGACAGCTTACTGGGTGGGCATTTGGGGCAGGCCAATTTGTTGGCAAACTGGCAAAATATTATCATTGGGATGGGTTGCCTAGGGAGGTCTCGAAATATGTTAAGTCCTGTGATCAGTGTCAGAGATATAGGTCTAGGCACACACCACCCGGGGGTCTCTTACAACCACTGCCCATCCCAGCTGGACGCTGGATAACAATATCTATAGACTGGGTGGTAACACTACCAAGAACTGCCAATGGGCATGATTCGATACTGGTAGTAGTGGATAAACAGACAAAAATGGTCATTGTCTTCCCCACCGCTGTCAAAGTGACTGCACTCGAAACAGCGAGACAGTTGCATAACCATGTAGTATGCCAACATGGGCTCCCCTTTAATATCGTCTCAGACAGAGACTCCAAATTTACCTCTAAGTTTTGGAGAGCTTTAATGGGTTTAATGGGAGTCAAACAGCTGCTCAGCACAGCCAACCACCCTCAGACAGATGGGCAGACTGAAAGAACTAACCGAGTTCTGCAAGAGGTGCTGAGAGCATATATTAACCAAAAACAAGAACATTGGGATGACCTTTTGCCTCAAATTCAGTTTGCGGTCAACAGTGCGGTGCACGCGTCAACGGGAAAGACCCCTTTTGAGCTCAGTCTGGGTAGAGTCCCTAAGTCTCCTTTAGATGTGCTAGGGAAGTCTTTGACTCACCCTGACGGGATTGGCAATCCGGTGTCTCTCCAGTTAACTCAGGAGTCTGCTGACACACTGTCAGAAGTCCAGACAAACCTGCACACAGGCCAAGAAAATCAACAAAAATACGCTAATCACAACCGTCGAGATCTGACATTTTCTAAGGGCGATTTGGTCAAACTGCATTCTCAACACCTGTACCTGCCTGGTGTGGTTAAGAAAAAGCTTGGTCCGGTCTGGGTCGGTCCATATTTGGTCGTGCACCGTGTCGGTCAGAATGCTTACAAAATGAACATGTCAGCAGAATACAAGGGTCACCCAGTCTTTAATGTCTCCTTCTTGGAATCTTACATCAAAGGTGACACACTGTTCACTGGTCGGTTACATGTCCAATCGGGACCGGTCTCCGCTGTCAGAGAAGGTGACCCTGAGGAATATGAGGTCGAGGCAATTTTAGACGCTCGCTCTGTCCGTCGATCATCTAGATATTCCATGAAGTACTTGGTCAGATGAAAGGGTTTCGGTGCCTTTGGGTACACTTGGGAATTTAAAGACCAGCTGATCAATGCCAAAGGGGCGTTGAAGCAAATCCACCTTCGGGCGGGTGGCAAACCTCCCTAACTGTCATTTCAGTAGACATAGGAAGGTGACAGGAGGTCCTGTCTCCATGTAAGCCGGAGGAGAACGTGATAGTTAGTGATAGTAGTGATAGGCAACCCACCTCAAAGTTAAGTTGGAGGGACTGTGTTTCATCTCGTGATCAGCCAGGCACCTTTTTATATAACCAATCTACACACTCAACCTGCGCTCACACTCACTTTTTCTCTCTGACTCAAGTCTCCTCTTATATTCACTTGCACAAGGTATTACACACTTGGAACTCTCCCTACCACGTTCTTCTCCACCAAGGGTACTTAGTGGCGGCAAAGTATCATGACTTCACTAACTGCATTGTGTTTATGATTAAGCAGGATGACTCAAAAGTCGGAACTTAAGAGGAAGAGAAGAGCGGAAGAGGCACATGCAGAGTACTTGCAATTCCGTGGCGACATCAAATCATCCTCCATCTCCGCTCGGGAATCACAACGACTCCAACAACAGCGGGAGGCGCAGAAGAAGAAGGAGGAGGAGGAACAGGCCAAGCTGAGGCAGGAAGAATTGGACAGAAAGATGCAGAGGAGGCCAAGAAGACAGAGGAGGAGAGGCAAGCTGAGGAGAGGCGGAAGCAGCAGGCTGAAGAAGAACAGAGGAGAATCAGCAGCTACCGCTACACGGTGCTGGGCAAGGACTTTGTTCTACTTGAGGAGGCCTTTAAGTATGCCCAGAGAAGTCGCAGTGAGGCACAGCAGGACATCCTGCAGAGGGAAGGGGAGACATCTGAAAACTTTGACATGTATACAGAGGTCAGCACAGGACTCCTCCTCTACCACGATTATGCCAGGATGGTAGGATATACGATCAGAGAGGCCAAGGCAATGGCCCAGGTGAATGAAGCAGGAGCTGTATCGATTCCGGATATCTGGGGGAAAGATAGGGTCATCAGGATGATCCCCATGGACGCGAACAGCTTTAAGGACTCCACATCCCATAACAGGTTCAAGGCCATGTATAATGAGGTGGAGAGAAGGAGCTGGGAATTCTTGGCGAGGGAAACCAGTCAGCTGGACTTTGCAGGGCACTGGTACCCTTGTACTCTGAAAAGGACAAACCTTACCTTCTTCCAGAAGCCCACCGATTGGCAGTGGATGACCATCAACATGAGGGACCAGCAAAATGACAAGGCAGGGGAGGAAGATTTCCTAATAGACCTACAGGGGAACATAGTGTTGCCTCCTCACATTGCAGCTTGGGACCCAAGATTGGATGGAGTAAGAGACCGCATGAGCCGAGAAATGCAGGAGGACAGGAGCAGTGCCCGAGAGTTAGTCTCTAAAGGGAAGCACGCTTATGCCAAATGGGCAAGCAAGCAGGGAGAGAAAGACCTGTATACGGTCAGTACTCAACAGCCTCCACCAGCACCCAAAAGGGGAAGGTTAGTTGAGTACTCTTTTTCTCGGGAAGAGCTAGAGCAGCTGATAGAGGAGACCCCAGCAATCTCAGAGGAGCCAGGAGAAGGAGAGGAGGAGCGGTCGGAGGAAGAAGAAGAGAAAGGCGAAGAAGAGGACACTAGCCCCGCTGTGACCTAGACACCGGCAACATCCCCTGTAATGGGGAAGACTGGGTTGGCCAGGGCAGACATAGCCCTGCACCAGCTGGCTGAAGAGGAAGATATTACTTGGCTGGGAAATGCCAGAGGACAGAGCCCACCTGCAGGCGTAGAGACCCAGTCAGACAGGGCAGACAAGAGGGTTGCTAGAGAAATAGCCAGAGGCCCCCCAGAATCTCCCTCGCAGAGAGGGCATGTGCCCTTGGCTCATGTCATGCAACATCCTTCTGGGATGCCGGTATATGTACATGTCAGTTTGAGGGCTGCCCAGGAGAAGGCTGCCTCTATTCATTTTCAGACAGTGCAAGAGGAAACAGCCCAGTTATTGCGTTTTCCCCTTGGTTCCCCCTACTCGGAGCCCCCAGGCTTCAGGAAACCCCAAGACAGGAGGAGGTCTGGCTCCCGATCTCGCTCTCCTGACCATAGGGCCCCAGGAACATCTCCCTCATAATAGCAGTGGGCTGAGGGCGGAGGTGACAGCACGCCGTTACTAGTGATCCCTACAGTTAGGCATCAGTGTTGAAGCAAGAGGCGGTGAGAGGGAGATCAGTACTTTCAGCTGGGGGAACCATGTACCCGGTGATTAGTGTTGTCGAGGCGACAACATGTTTAATTGGAGAAATTGTAGTGAATCAGTATATTGATAAATATAATATTCATTTGAAAATAATAATTAAATAAGCTCAACTTGCTGAACTGTAATTAATATTCAGTCTGCTGGACTTTATAAGTTTCATGACTCAGCCGGAAGCAGCAGGCTGAAGTCCATTTAGGTCAGCTTGCTGACACATTGTTTGACAGCCAGCTGACTTCCGTACTCCATAGCAGCGAACTGCCTAGATATGCATCTAAGTGTGGTATGCTAGATGAATGGTCAAATGACATCCTTAGGATGGATGGCAATTCGGGATGATGGGAGATGGTGGTGGATTTGGTTAACCGAGGTCCTACCAACGTGGTTAACTCCCGGGTAGGCGCTGTTATCGCACTTGTCGTTGAACAGTAAACTCATTCCATGTATATATGCTAGGTATTGCTCTCGAGTTCGGCATTCAGAAACGAGGCCAACTCTCTTGTACAGCTAACTCAGAGAGATCTGAATCCGAGGCGAGAAACTATTGATACGCACCACTGTCTTCTAGCTTTGCTTATGTATGAGTTTACTGATTGCATTACTGATGCTAGTTTACTTGCATTTGACTTGTGAGTATTGTCCACTGCTAGTGTGTTGTCTTTTGCTGTTTAATCAAGTGACAAGAATACCATAAAAATTACTTGCTGATATAAAGATCTTCATTAATTGTTAATCGCCTATTTGGTAAGTCGATTCATTTCAATTTGACGGTCCCCTTCGAGAAGAATTAGGTAGCTGCGGATTAGTGGCACTCGCTAAAACGTGCAAACTTGTGCCCGTTCTCGCTTCACGTTAGCGAAAGGAGCATAAACTTTGGAGCTGTCGGGTTTGCGCGATGTGCGCCTTCACGTCGAAACTCCACGTTACGATCACTTAGGCGTCCGAACGTGCCGCGATTAATGAAAAATAAATACAAAATTTCAGTTCGTGAAGTACGTGCAAACCGACTCAGTTTGCTTAGTTTAAGAAACTCAATACGAGAAAAACGCGAACGGCGTAACCCTGCTACTGTATCTCATTTATTTTTCCGTGTATACTACAGTGGTAACTTTTGGATATTTTTTGCCCGGCTTGAAGACGCCTCTTAAAATCCTTCATTTTGAGTCGGGTGTTGGTTGAAATCCATATGTGCGCTGTCAGGGTGTTGCCGAAATCCAAGGATTTTGTCGAATCCTGGGGCCTAGCTTCAACCTACAGGCTCCAATCCGTGATCTGAATTTTGCCCCCCTCAAGCTCCCCATTTGAGCTACAGCCAACTCCATGATTTTCCTCAACGTAAGCGCCTCGTCAGCAAAGTGCCCTCCTCCAACCTAGCTGCACCTACTATATAATCGCCAACGATCGCCAACGAGTTGTACTTTGCCTCTGCATACTTGTCGTGCACATGCGTGTCGGACCCGATCGCGCGTGCCCTGTCTACCGACAAGTGAGCAGTCAAAGTCGCACGCGTAGCGCCTCAAACTTCATGGTTTTATATCGCCCATTTCAGCCCATTCTCACCGACTAGCAGCCTATCATTTTGTGTAGGGCCATGGATACCATTGGGGACGCATCATTGTTCTTTACATGTCTTACGCCATAAATTGGCAAATTAATGTTGAAGTAGTTAAAATTTGTGTTTTACTACTTTCGGGTGCGTGTGGCCTTTTTTCTATCATCGCAAGTTGCAGGATTACATGCGAGGACACTAAGTACCACTCTGACCTTTTAAAGGTGTATATCTGGCATACCACTCATGTTTTTTGGGGTAGATTTTATGTACCTTACAACCACAAATATCATTTGGACGCCATCGAAAAGTAGAAAAAGGACACTATGCGGCCCAACAACACTTTGAGCTTGTGGTCCTCGTTTTAAAAGCAAGAGTGGTGTTATATACTAAATGTTACCATTCAATTTTGGTATGATAATCTTAGGGCCTGTTTACAGTGGCCATTTAAGCGTGAATAGTAATCAACAACACTTACGTCATTGCACAGGAAAGTATTTCAACCAAGAGCACACGTCTGAATCGTACCGAAAAGTACATCTACAAAATATGCGTCTGCACTGTGGTTTAATGTGATTTCATGGCTCGCCATTCGATATTCAACAAAGTTCGTTAAATGATTCCCATATTTTCAATTCACCTCAAGAGGTGAATTGGAAGTCTGCAAAGGTGCTCGTGAGCCGCAATTGGTGTTGTTGGTTATTATTGCTCTGTCCACTGTGGACAAGCCCTTACTTTTGCAAACACTACGTAAACTTTAGGTGAAATTGTACTTTATGAGTCTCACTTTCATTTCGCCAATAGTAAATTTGTGCAAAATATCTGCCTATCACTTTATACTTCAAAGCAGTCGATGCTTTGACGTACGGAATTTCGCAGTAAAGCTTCAACTTTGCAAATCTCAGATATGGAGTAAATCGAAGGGTTTATTGCGTACCACTTGATTTTAAATAAGTGATCAATATTTTGGCGTATCAAAGGGGCTCTGCAAAAGATGATCAGAGATTGAGCACCATAGCATAACTTATGTCTTTCAAGTGCTGTCATTTATACTGCATATGATATGCTAAGTCTGCCTAGTCCAGTTGAACCACCAGCCATTAAAACTTTGTGAAAAGTAGCTAGTTGAGAATTGCAAAGACCAAACAATGTGAAACAGCCACTCGCCATAGACACGTATGACAGGGCACTCTGTGTCGCTTGGTCAGCCTGTCGATCGTGGTTGGTCTAATGCACCTGGGCGCAACCTGGCTGGTCGGTGCGCGTGCTCTAGCTAGCTTTTAAAATAGGCTAGGGCCATTTTAGCGTAGACAACACGCTAGCACTGCTGCGCGCTCCCAGAGTGTCCAGGAGCCGCCACCTGTTGCCTCGTTCCGGGCAATGTGCGCCTCCAAAGATCCTCTGTCTCTTCGTACCAAGCGAGGATGGTGAAGCTAGACAAGAAGTCATGACATAGCTGATCAACAGTCATTTTTGATTGGCGAATCCTTGATATGTATTTGGAATTCATATTTTCTAGCTCAATCTTGAGAATCACACTTTGCAAGTGTTGTTGAGTGCTATCCGAGCTTGGAATTTCAACTTGCAAGAGTCCTGTGTCATCACATTGCGCACAAAACTTTTGGTTCTTGAACTTGTTTGGTGATGATTCAACCTTGCTTCACACCCAACCAGAGCTGGCAAGAAGAGATGTCATTGATCTTAGCTGAGAATGATAAGGCCCTGCCTGCTCAGTTACAGACTAAGGTCCAATTTTCCAGCTTAAGGTTGGAGCATTCTGCCTTTATTTGCTGATTTAAAAAGCACCTTTAGAAATTACACGTCTAGAAAATATTTGGTTAAGCTTAATAGCAGACATTGAAAATAAGCTATTTTATTATGTCTAGCCTCTCTTTTCGCAACATTAAATAGAAAAGGCTTCCCTAAACTCGCGTATGGCATTTTCTCGTAGCAGTGTGTAGGATAAGAAAGTTGAACTGACAGCCAAGGTTTGACGTGTACTCGTAGCGTATATCATGGAAACCTGCTGCGACTAAAAGTGGTCACATTTACAGGGTGCAATAGCGGGTCATTGCGGCCTAGGCATTTCTTACCAGGATGTAACGATCTGAGCTACTCTAAACGTATTTGGGACGTTTTCCCAATCACCTAAAGTACGTTACACTGTTTATCAATCTATTATTTGATAAATGATTGCATCTTGATAAATTGTTCGCCACACGTGTGTGTTGACTAATCCCTGGTCGATTAGCGAAACGACCAAGATGCTATCGCAAAGAGCGTCGTAAAGTAATTCGACCACTTCGCAGTAGTACAACATATTTATTCATAAAACTACATTGAATAATTATGAGATAAGAACCTAATCAATTACGGATTGATTAGTTTTTGACTGATTGTCATTATTTCAGATAATGCACAGTCACTGATTTCGAATTAACGACGAGTCGTTAACCCGAACGAAGTTGTAAAACTCAAACGAAACGATTATGCGCAGTTACTTCGCATCCATGCGGATTCGAACCCGTGACCCTTCATTTGATACAATCACTCCTAACCGCTTGGCAAACTAGTTATCACAACTACTAGGTCATGGCAAAAGCATGTGCGCACGACGAATGGTCACGTCTATCGCAAAACATGACCGCGATTAGTCACGTCTACTTCTAAAGAAGCGTAGATGTGACTACAAACAATCACGTCTATTCAAAAGACGCGACTACGTCGATTCGGCGCGAAACTATTTGCTACGATTTGTCGCAATTCGTCGAAAGTCTCGAAATTGCCATCGGCATGATTTCGAGCATTCGATCAAATAAGTCACATTCATTAAACCGTTTTTATTGACCGGTGCCCTAGGTGGTGACTCGAAGCACTCAGGTGCCTCACGTTGAACATTTATAAATACTTGCGAGAGTCATTGTGAGTGCAACTCTCACAAGCACTAATTCTATAGTTACGCTTTCTCTCTTTTCTCGCTCTCAAGGACTTAGCGAGGATTACAGATTTTAGATATTTTCTTTCTGCTATTATCAAATATTCCTTGAAGACCAAGGAAAAGATTCTCAGAAATTAGAACTTTTTTAAAGAAACGTTACACAGGATAAGCGTGCACGTGGTAGTTGTGCTGCACTAAAGGAACAGACCTTGGCAGATGAATACAATGTGATTCGCGTGCGGCACCAGCGTCCACCTTATCGCGTGGATTTGTTTATTCTGATGTACAACAATCGCTTCTTCACCAACACCCCAGAGAAGCAACGCAAATTGCGCAACTTCCCACGTAGGGCGTACAAGATGGTTCCCATGCTGGCGCATTGCTTGGTCTAATTAGCAGCAAATACAAGCTTGCTGATTAAGGAGGATAAGATCCACAACAACTTTGTTGCTTTGCCGTAGGATCTTGCTAGGTCTGCCGTCTGGACATTTGTCGGAAAATTTGGGGCCAAGGTCACGCTCAATCCGGTAGCTCAGAAGTTACACATGCTTGAAACAAACCTAGAGGACTATCAGCACTTCTGCACGCCTTGTCGTGCAACTAATTTTGCTCACGCAGTACAAACCATCGCCGCAGGCACCTTGTTGTACATTTCCCCGGTTGCTTTGCCAACTCCAGCTAGCACGTCCCTAAAGTTGCGTATCTATACACATTTTAGTAGTCGGAACCATTCGGAACCAGTCTGCTAGGATAAACACACTGAGCTTAACCCGCGTCGTATCCGCCAAGAAATCGACTTTGCAAGTGCAAGTCGTTGCAATTAACACCTCGCCTGCAACGACAGTGACTGGGCTTGCAGGAGCGAGCGCAAGTACCATGGAAATGCTGGGCAAGAGAACGCTATTCTTTGCCGATAATTGTTTGCCATGCACTTGGCTTCCCAGCAACACTTCCTTGGGTAAGCAACCAACGTGGACGACTAACTTCCGCTGGAGTTCTGCAAGCTGCTATGCAATGACTTTCCTGACGTGAGGCGCATTCCAAATCAACCTTTGTCCAATGCTACTCCTCCTGCATGCTAAACCCTACGCTCGTTGCAATGGCCATAGGCCTGGCGACGCGAACGTGCAATTCCAGCCTCTGAAAGGACCAGATCCTCCTTGCGATTACCATCGCCTGTGCGCGCGCAATTTCTAGGCGACCCCGACCATGGCAGGACCACAAGCACATTTTTCCAGCTGTCTTAACCATTTCAAGTTCTTCCGTCCACACTCACGCGGTCATCACCTCCAGGCAGCAAGACCGGCACTTCGAAAGCAATTTTAGCCAGCCAATCACAAGATGGTTCGAGGGCATCCATTACTCTGTTGTCACAGATACGCTCAAGTTGTCTTTGACGCAGCCACCAACGCGCCAATGCCACCTATCTCCCTCGCTGCTTTGCTGACTTCAACAGTGGCGCCCGTCCAATCGCCCACCATGCCACCCAAGAAGGTCTTAAGATTGCTCTAACTTCCGCCTTCGCGACCGCTGCGGTGCGTGCCACAATCACATCCACATCGCCGCCAACCTCAAGCGATGCGCCAACGAATCTTTTGCAACCTCAATCATGAGCCGCTCCCACGCCAGTAACATCACGACAAGAACATCAGCGACGCCGCTCTCGTCAGCAATTGTAATGAATCAATATATTGATAGATAAAATTTTCATTTAAATATAATAGTTAATAAATTTAGTCTGCTGAACTGTAGTTGATCTTTAGTCTGCTCGACTTTTAGTTCATCTGCGTATAATGACTCAGCCGGGAACAGCAGGCTGAAGTCCACTAAAGGTCATCTTGTTGACACATTCTTCGACAGTCAGTTGATGGCCATACGCAGTATTAGTGAACTGTCTAGTTATGCATCTAAGTATGACATGCTAGATGAATGGCCAAATGACACCCTTGGGTGGATGACAATTTGGGATGATGGAAGATGGTTGTAGATTTGGTTAGCCGAGGTCCTACCGACGTGGTTAACTCCCGGGTAAGCGAGACCATCGCACTTGTCGTTGAACAGTAAACTCATTCCATGTACATATGCTAGGTATTGCTAGAGTCCCGCATTCAAAAACGAGGCCAACTCTCTGTATAGATTACTGGAAAAATATCTGAATCCAAGGCTGCAAGTCGTTACACAAAGTGCTTACAAATTTGCTTAGATATGAGTTCACTGATTGCATGATTGATGCTCGTTACTTGCATGACTTATGAGTATTGCTTATGCTAGTTGTGTGGTCTTTTGTTGATTAATAAGTTGACCAAAAAATACCATAAAGATTACTTGCTGATATAAAAATCTCTTTTAATTGTTTCTTGTCTATTAGTAAGTCGATTCATTTTAGTGGTATAGGAGTTTTTATCACAGTTTTTTGAATGGTAGCGGAGATCCCATCTCAAATTAGCAACTCTCGAAACATGGAGGCTGAGAAAAATGGTGACAAAGAAAATCAGGCAAATAGCCAGGTGAATTGACCTCGCACTTACGCTAATGCGTTAGCAGATATTGTAGCTAGAGAAGCCGCGGAGAAATCGAGCTATTGTTGCAAAAACAGCCAACGAGTTGAGGAAAAACGCATCAAAATAGAAGCTGAGCGTTTAGGTAATGCCTAAAGAGGAAGAGATGCAGCTGTAGAAAGGAGGCATGGGGCTGATGCCAGAATGGTGGAGGAACTAATGGCAGGAAGGGCCAACCTTCAAAACCCACCTCCCAATGTAGCTGCTGATGTACCTCTTGCCCAGATTTGTAGACCATTGAGCAAAGCGGGAATTGCTAATGCAACGGCCAGAGAAAATGCCAAAGCTGCTGCTAAGCAATTCAAGGGAATTGCTGCTGCTGCTACTATGGCTGGATTGCCATCTCAGAATGTCGATCTCGGTGAATTATTTGTTCAAATGCAATCTCAGATGACTATGATGTACCAATCCCAACAAGAAGACAAAAGGATTATGATGGCAATGTTGCATATAAGAACCAATTGGGTTCTCACAATACTGGAGGTGGCAAGGGACCTAGTAGGCCCAAGCCAAAACCACCTCAGAACTATAATCCTGAGGGAAACTGAAAGTATTACCTGATAAAGTTTCTCGGCAATGTTGAGCAGTGACTGGAGAAATATTCAGACTTGCATGATGCTGAAAAGATCAGGCACACCGATGGTTTGTTGAAAGGCAGCGTAGCAGACTGGTAATACTTTTATAAGGAAGAGCGGAAAGTTAACCAACTCGGTGATCCTTCGTGGGTAGAGTTCGTTAACAGTAGATAGCCCACGATAGCTCATTCTTTTTGATGCATCTACTACCTTTATTTCTGAATTTTTTGAGATCACAGTAGTAACTCAATCATACAATGAATCATAGAATTGGAAAGCTGTCATCACAATCTTGTTGGCCATATCTTTTCTTTTCAAGATGATGTTTTTTTAGAGATAAAAATTTGAAAAGAATGACACCCAAAATTTTAGCGCAAGAACATCAAAACTTGGATTTTCCTTACTCTAGAGGCCTTAGTTTCCCTGGCATGGGAAGTTACCCAGGAGTGTGTATATGGATAGTCACTACATGTGCAAAGTTCGGGGTCCATTGGAGAAGTATTCTGTCTTATGGAGCTCTTTGCAAATATGCACCAAATATGATGCGCAAAGAAAGCATGATGCAACAAGCGTTTCAATGAACAGCTTCACATAGCATAACTTTGTGAAGTGCACACATATCACATAGATCCGAAACTCAACATAGCACATAGTTGCTTCCTTGGCTTGTTGGAAATATTTTTTTGAATTTTTATTTAGAATTACTACAATCAATCATCATTGAGGGGCAAAGTGAATAATTAATTTCTTTATTGAAATACAAACATTAAAATCAAATACAGGATGATGAAGAATTCATGCATGTTTTCATGCATCTCACTTAATCCTACTACATTTTTAGCACTTCCTACCAAATTAGCTCAGTTTCGTCGATTCTCGCCTATTTGTGTCTTCTAAGACCTTTTCTACCAAAAAGGTCCTTCATTTAGATGGAGATTAATTTAAGTGGTGTGGCATACCTAGAAGTAGGAAGCAGCACACAGGTATACATTACAAGACATACACTTGTAATTACTATACTTAGCTCTCTTTCTATCGGCACGTTGCCCACACGTACCCGCTACACACACGATATAATACTTCCTCTTCTCAATTTCTTTTGAAAATTTCTTCTAGTGAACTTGCCTTCTGCAGTAGGTTGTGCTACTGCTACCTTGGTTGCCACTCCACTAGATCTTGCTTCATCAGGGTGCTGGAAAGAGCACATGTCATCCATGATGTTCATGTATGTGTTGAACCTGTCCGCCTTCGGCGGCACCATTTTTGTACATGATGAAGACATTGGCAAGAAAGCCATCCCAAATGCCCCAATATGCGTAGTGCCACCACAACTTGTTCACTAAGACTCTCTCAGCACTGTAACCTATGTTCAAACAATAGGCATCAAATTGATCAACAACATGTTTGTACATATTGTAGTGCTCTACTACCTCAGGGGCTAGAATTCTAAGTTTTTCTTTTTTGTTGCGCCTACTTTGTAAAGTGGGGGCCAGCCCTTTGGCAATTGTCAACAAAAGCACATGGAGCTTTATCATTCCACACAGCAGCTACCATAGGGGGCTGCTCAATATAAGCTGCAAGAGTGTAGCCTTTAGGGTGGGTGTCGGGCTTCATGTACAACACGTTTTGGATAGTTTCTTCTAATGAAAACTACAGAGCCTATGGCTTCGTGTCCTAGCTGTGCAAGTTTAGAACAAAGGTGGGGAGAGGTGAAGCCTCTGTCAAGTATGAGAGTGAAGCATCGACCTACCAGATGCATGATTACTAAGTATGACATAACGTCAGTCTTTGCACCTTCTTTTTCACTTATGAAGGCATAGCAGAGATGTGTAATTAAATCACAGATTGTAAAAACTTCCATATTTATATGGCTCATATGCATTGTAGAATCAATACGACACTGTCTATTTTGGAAAAGAATGGTTCTCTCATCAAATGTGAGAGTACTACCAGGACTGTAGTACTTGGCAAAGTTCTCTAGGCACATAACTGTGAAAGGTTGCAACTCCCAAAGCTTGTATGCTCCAGAATTTGTAGGAAAACAAGCTCTCCGTCACTGTCCTTGACATGAAAAAATATTCTTAATTGTTTGATTTTATTCCTGCTCATGAACCTGCCAAAGCTAGGGAGAGTGTTAAACCCTTTCACTGTATTTTGTCAATAACTCTTTAGCCTAGGGATAGCATGTAACCCCATAACCATGCACAAGTCATGCAAGACAACCATGTCTGTGCATGACACAGGAATCCAGCCCCTCACAGTGTGTTGTGATGCATAGTTGTTTGTCTCCAGAATCAATTGCTCTTTTTACTCCTCCTCCTCCTCCTCCTCTATCATGGTTGCTGCAGGATGAACCTCCTCTATGTCTTTGGAATCCGAATAAATTTCTTCTATAATGCTGTTGTTGTCAGACCCAGACTCAGAGTCCAAAAAGACTTCTTTGCCTTTCTTACTAGACATAGGCTTGCCTTCAAAGCTGAATTTGCTTCTTACTGCAGGGGTTGCTACTTTGTTTAAGCTTGCAGGTTTGCCCCTCTTTTTGCTAGTTTGATTGTCAGTAAGGCTAGTTTCAGTGTAGCGATACGAACGAAAAGGTAACTTGAGGTACTTTGATTGCGCGCCAAATGTACTTATACAATTCAAACAAACACTTCTGGTCGCATCCGCGACGTGTCGAACGCGCTGCATCCGGCCACGCGGCGTATCGTTACACTCCTCCCACCTACAAGTGTGCACGTCTCAGGCACTCAGGCCCCGGCAACGTGAGGGACGTTGTTTTAAGATAGTGTCCTTTCTTCGTACAATCCAAAGATCGCCATACGGTCGTACCATCGACGAGTTTCGCACCCCGCAGGATTTGAACCCTCGTCTCCTAGACACGGTTGCGTACGTTTGCGCTCCGTTACCAATATAGCAATACAAACAAAAAGGTGACTCGAGGTACTTTGATCGCGCGCCAATTGTACTTATACAATTCAAATCGACACTTTCGGTCGCATCCGCTACGTGTAGCACGCGCCGCGTCCGGCCATGCGGCGGATCATTACATTCAGTCCCTTGCAACTCTGTACTAACTTGTGTGTTTAAAATGGCTGCCTGCAACTGTCTAAAAGATGCCTGAGGGTCATCTTTACTCTCGAGTACTTTCGACAAAGGGGGCAAGTAGTTGCACCAAAATGTATGAATTGCATCAAATATGATGCTCCGGGCTATCTAGTGTTAAGGAATTGCATGAGAAGTTTGATGTGATCAATCAGTAGGAGAAAGCTATTCATGCAATGATCTCCTTGACACTCAAGCAGACCACTTCAGTTGCTGAGTATGCTTAGAAGTTTTAAGAGAACATGATGATATAGCCTTCCTTGCCGGAACTGTATAGGCTAGCATACTTCAGGTATGGCTTGAAGTCTGAGATCTCGAGTCATTTTGCTAAAAAGAAGTATAAAAAGCTGGCTGACTTGCTCCAAGATACTAGTGTTTGGGATCAGCAGCAGTTCAACCACAATAGCCATAGTAGTGCTTTTGTGGCTAAAGTTGTCAAAAAGCCACATTGTTCCTACAATGCCATTAAAGGAGACCAGGCTGAGGATGATCAGATGGATGAGCGGGAGTCTTACGAGTATGAATACAATGCTATGCAGTCTAGAGGGCGGGGTGGATTCTCTCGAGGAGGCTTTGGAAGAGGTGGTGGTAGGACTAAGCCGAGACCATCCTCAGCATACTATATGCTACTATTGCCAAGAGTGTGATGAATCAGTATTATTGGTAAATATAGGATATAATAGCTAAGTAGGGTCAGTCTACTGAACTTTAGTCAACAATAAGTCTGCTAGACTTCTAGTAATATACAGTATAATAATCCAACCAAAACTAGCAGCTTGAAGTCCACCATAGGCCAGCATGCTGACACATTCTTTGACAATTGATAGACTGCCGTCCGCGGTATTGATAAATTGCTTAGTCATGCACCTAAGTGTAATATGCTAGATGAATGACCAGATGACACCCTCGAGTGGATGGGGATTCGGGATGATGGGAGATGGCTGTGGATTTGGTTAGCCGAGGTCCTATCGACGTGGTTAAATCTCGGTTAGGTGGTGCTATTGCACTTGCCGTTGAATCGTAAACTCATTCCTATGCACATATGCTAGGTATCGCCCTCGAGTTCGGCATTCGAGAACGAGGCCAACTCTTTAAACAGCTTACCGGGCGATATCTGATTCCAAGGCTACAAGCCGTTACACGAACTGCTTTCTATTCTTGCTTATGTATGACTTTATTGATGGCATGATTAATGCTCGTTACATGCATTTGATTTGTGAGTATTGCTTATGCTAGTTCTTAAAAAGAAGATTAAAAGGAAGGTTGAATGTTCTGTCTGGTGCTAAAAGAGGTACCTCCTCAACTTGAAAAAGTGGTTGAGAAAAAGGTAAGCCCTTCAGATTACCCCACTGCTGCAAAAATTGTTGCTCAGTATGCAGATGTTTTTAATATGCCTCCGGGCCTCTCACCTAAGAGGGAGGTAGATTACAAGATTGAGCTTATGCTTGACAGTCAACCACCGTGGCAACGCACCTTTGGACTGTCTTATTTGGAGAGTGAAGAACTAAGAACCCAAATTAAGGAACTGGAGGAGAATGGATATATCCTAGTAAATCACTTCATGGTGCACCCATTCTATCTTTCAAAAGAAAAGGATGGCAATATGCGAATGTGTGTGAACTACAAAGAACATAACAGGATCACTGTAAATAACAAATATGCTTTATCCAGAATTGAAGATTTGCTGGATACTTTGTCTGGTGCTGAAGTGTTCAGTATGGTTGGTTTAAAGAGTAGTTATCACCAAATCGAAATTGCAGAGGGAGATGATCACAAGACTGCTTTCCGCACACGTTATGGACATTATGAGTTCAATGTGATGCCTTTTGGTTTGACTAATGCTCTTGCCACCTTCATGGATGCTATGAATGGCATTTTCAGGCTTTATTTGGATAAGTTTGTGCAAGTCTTTTTAGATGATATTTTGGTTTTATAAGAGGATGAAGCTGAGAATGCTGAGCACTTGAGGATAGTCATGGAAACTCCAAAAAAGAATCAGCTTTATGCTAAAATGAGCAAGTGTGATTTCTTTGAAGAGAGTATTGAATTCTTGAGTCATGTTGCAAGAAAGGCATTTGTGTTGACCCTAAGAAAGTCCAAACCATAAGGGACTGGCCAGTACCTGAGTCTGTCCCAAAAGTTTGATCCTTCCTCGGTTTGGCTGACTATCACAGGAGATTTATTGAGAATATTTTCACTAAGGCCAGTAAACTGACTGAGCTTATTAAAAAGGACATAGGGTATGTATGGTCTGCCCCTATGACCTCAGCAAACCTGTGCAGGTGGTTACTTACGCTTCTGACTTTGCCATGGGTTCTATTTTGTTGAAGCCTGCCGACAAAAGCACTAAGGATGGTAAGGTAAAGAAAGAGTGGTATCCAACGCTGTAAGAGTTTATGAAGTTCAATCCAGCTGAGTTTAATTATCTTATTAATTGCTGTATGCATAATACAAAGTACATTAAAATTCATTTAGGGGCCGAAATTTGAGTACTACCGTATGTACTTTTGGGGGGAGGGCGCATCGTCAATTGAGGTCCGGAGACCGGACTCCAGGGAGGTCGCCTGAGCTGGCAGACGAGCGCTCAATCAAATACAAAGCCGCGTCCAGCTGCTGAATAGGAATCGGCCCTGAAGGTCGAAGTCGGGCGAACGAGCCTCGCTGCGACTGCCCGTGACGCAAGCATCCAAGACTGGACAGAAGCAGACATCAGACTTCAGTACTGTGAGACACTGTGAGAGTGTCACGGAGGACGAGGGAGACCATGTTTTCTTTAAGTCAAGTGGACTCTGCCTTCTGTCCTCCACGGCCTGTAAGTGCTTCTTACTCGAAGTGAGAATGGGAAGAGCTCGTCTATCTTGCGCAGCGAAAGAGGTGGCGACAACCAAACCACACGCGACGAGCAGTCAGAGGTTGAAGACGCTCGAAGTATTCGTGGCAGTATAGTAGTGATAAGTCGCCATGCAGTTAGTTACTGTTATATACTTACACTCCCTATTATTTTTTTTTCCGGTCAGGAGTGGTTCTTCTGTTTTCCTTCTCTGCTGGAGCAAAAAGAGGAGGTATCGCAGTAGGCGACGCCAAGTGGGCTGCCTCGGGTGACTGTTTTTCTGGCGTCCCCAAGGTTAAGTAAGGCCATCTGCAGGCCTATGGGAACTACGTAGCGCTAACATGATGTTGGTAGTAAGGAAACTGGGCTGCATATAGATGGCTCCACAAGTACATGCACTTCTTGAGACAGTTAGCAGGTAGTTTTGCTGGTTCTGACTTGCTCGCCAAGACTGACTGCAGCGCATTCAACTCTACGTCCAGACAAAGTCGCTTACTTTTTGTGGCGTGCTTGCCTAACCGATCAGCGCACTCTGTCCGTGGAGTGTGAACCTATGAAGATACTCATAAAGGACCTCCTTGAAGTTGGACAGGAAACGATTTCCATTCCACCAGATGTAGTGCGAGATGGTAGTCAACTTTATGTGAAAGGAACACCTGTTCTGACCGACGTGTCTGACAAGCTGGTGGTGACAACAAACGCGACAAGCTGGGGATCCTCTGGAGTGTTTCTGGGAGCTGTCTTCACAGAGCCTATGAGTCGACACGTCTTTCCTCTTGGTATTCTCAGGTATGCTGGTCATTGTTTAGCATCAGACGTGGTGCAATGATGCTGACAATTAATGCTTCTTTTGCTCCCTTGAGGCAGCCCCTTCTGGCCCAGGCGGACGTGATTGAAGAGCACACTCTCGTGTGCCTGGATTGGCAGGAATATGAGATTCATGTGCTGCTTCCGGTTCAAGTTATGGTGGATGACGCAGCGGATGGGCAGCAGTGGGGGTGAAGTGCCGCTGGAGACGCAGTTTCTTCTTGTGGAGAGCAAGGATGTGTCTCCTCCAAAGGGCGTGAACGGAGTCGAGCCTGGCAAGAAGCCCGTCTACATTGTCTTCCTGCCCTTGCTGGATGGAGCCTTCAGGGCGTCCCTGCAGGGAAGCTCTGGGGACTTTCTGGAGGTGTGCGTTGAGAGTGGTGAGCTGGTGCACCTCACTCTTCTGACGCTCTGTCATTTACGCGTTGTCTCCGAATCACTATTTCCCTTCACTGGAGCGCTCACATTTTTCCGTTTTTATTATCTTTGTTACTATTCTTGCTTGCTGACCGTAACTGCCTCGTGTCAAGAGCAAGGGAGCAGGCGATCCGGACGTGCGGAGCAAGGAGGCTCTGCGCTCCGTCTATGTCCACGCTGGCAGCAACCCGTACGAAGTTGTTGGCGATGCTGTCAGGTGACTTCCTCATGACGTTTTTTATTCTATCTGGTGGCAATGGCATGTGCATTGGCAGTCGGGTTGGCCTTCTATTGTCTGCAGAGCACGCCTCATCTTGAGAGCGGATGAGAAAGTTAGCCAAGAACACTTCAAACACCGAAGACTATGCTGTCGGTGATTGTAGCGTCTTAAAAGCTGGCAGTGTCAATACGTCCTTTTTTCATGCAAAGGGAATTGACAACAGTGAGCTCCAGACCGTTGATAACTGACTATGAGGGCGCCGTTTTGGATGGCAGGGCTGTCGAGGATCACTTGAGGTCTTTTGCACGCCGCGAGGAGAAACAGGTACCGATCTGGGTAGCGCTGCTTCTAGAGTTGAAAAATTAGAGCGGCGTGCATGCAAGCATCCCTGGCATTGCTGGCCTGGGTGGCTGCTTATCTGGACTACTACTGCGGGAATCGCTCCTGGGGCACAGTGGGGTGCTGTATGTAGGGGGAGACTTCTGCACTCATTGTCGGACCAGAAATATTTTGACGTGGATATTTTTGCAACCGGTGGTGCATCCCACATGAATACGGTGCGGGGTGCTTGGCTGGGAAGGACACCTGCCGCGTGTTCTGTCAGCAGCAGCGAGCCCGTTGTCGCAGCTGCACGTTGCTTAAAGTAGAGTAGCTTCTGATGACGGGGAGTGGTGGGGAGTGTGTGCCGTGGGGCAGCTGCCGGGGATGCTGGACTACTTTGGGTGGTGCACGTGGGACGCCTTCTACACCGACGTCTCCGTGCCCGGCGTCCACCAGGGCCTCGCCTCGTGAGTGCGCCCCTCCTGTTGGACACACTCGTCCTTTTGCGTGGCATTGTTCTACGTCGTGACTTCTGTTCCTTACTCCGTGTGGCTTTGCTTGGTGAGGGTCTTTAAGTCGAGTGTTTTATGGAGCGCAAGCGGGGCAGTGCTTGGCGGGTGTAGCGCTTTGGATAAGAGGCGGCCGTATGCGAAGCGTGAGCGCCAGAGCTTGGAGAGAGGCTTCACGCGTCAGCCGCACCTTTGTTGCCAGTGAGCTGAGCTGACTGGCATTGCCAGGGACTGCTATCAATGGGGCTCAGGAGGAGCCAGCGTGTGACTCGGGCTGGGTGCTGAGTGCTGGGGGTCTCCATAGCGGGCGCGATTTAACACAGAGTGACCAACCATATGTTCATGAGTGAGAGCGAGGTGGCGATGATTCAAATCTTCTGGCCGCTCTCTTTGTTCGAATCCTCTACAGGCTAGCGGCGGGAGGCACGCCTGCAAGGGTTCTCATCGTCGACGACGGCTGGCAGTCTGTGCGGGTGGACGACGAGAGCAAAGCTAGTGCGGACGAGATTGCCGGGAAGGTTGGGACGCAGTCAGTGCTCGCCCTCGCCCGGCTTCCACGTTCGGCTTGCTGCACGCAATTCTCTGGCACTTGCAAGATTTGAACAGTGTTGCTCCATAGTGATATGAATAGGAGAGTGGAGGAAGGGGAGGTGACTTGGAGGCGTTGAAATTGTTCAGCCTCATGATGGACCGTCTCTCCTGGATGCTGTGGGTGGTGGGACAGACATATGAGCCGGTTGACCAACGTGAGGGAGAACCACAAGCTGAACAAGACGATGAGGGAGAGGGCGGCGGATGATGGTGCGGTGCCTCTTGATCTCCATGGCATGGGGAAGCTGGCGGAGGTGGTGAGGGAGGCCAAGGAGAACCACGGCCTCAAGTACGCCCTCCTGCTTTCCCTGCACCCATCTCGACAGAAGAAACGACGGAAGCATAGCATTGGCGGGAATGTCTGGATGCCGGTGCAGAAGCTTGCTCCACATTGCAGAGAGCCGGGATTGTAGGGGCACTCCACTTTGAGGGGGGGGGCTTGGGCACCACCCGTTGGATGCCATGCTGGGGGAGTGCAACTTATAGAGGAAGGGGCAGCCTGGCAGTCCTTGGAGCACGTCCCCTGTGACGCTGCATGTGCCAGGACCCTGGGCGCATTCTGCCAGCTGCTTGTTTGAGATTTGGAAGGGCGCGTTTTCACCCCTCGGGTCAGCGCAGGGCTCACTCCGGTCCACCGACGAAGCTGGCCTTTGATGATCCACCCGCGTGCGGCGCCTGGCGTGTGCAGGTACGTGTACGTGTGGCATGCCCTGATGGGCTACTGGGGGGGCGTGAGCCACACCAACACGGACACCAAGCACTACAACTCCGCCATCGCCTTCCCCGTGCACGCGCCGGGCGTGCTGTTGAACGACCCAGACATGGCCCTGGCCGGCCTCACAGTGACTGGCGTGGGGGTGCCTCGGCCGGAGAGCATATTCCGCTTCTACGACGAGCTGCACAGCTACCTGGCGGACGCGGGCGTGGACGGCGTGAAGGTGGACGTGCAGAACATTCTGGAGACGGTGGCGGCGGGGCTGGGCGGCCGCGTGGCGCTCACGCGTGCCTATCTGGCGGCGCTGGAGGCCTCCGTGGCGAAGAACTTCTGCGACAACGGCATCATTGCGTGCATGAGCCACGGCACCGACGGCCTCTATATGTGCGTCGTCGCACCACCTGCCTACCCGCTTGGCTGCGTGCGTGCGCGCTCCCCCATTTCCCGTGCCTGTCAGGCCCCCTGTTCTGTGGCAGACAGGCCTTGCTCTTGTACGGTCCTACGGGTAAGTGGAAGCTCTTGGACTGCTTGCATGAGTCTTAAGCTTGCGAGCATATCCACATCTGCACAGTGATGACCGGCTACAACAATCCCCCCCCCGGTTTCCTTTGTCTCTATCTCTCTTTCCTACCTTTGGTACTTCTGCACGCACATCCACACACACACACACACACACACACACACCGCGTGCATGTTCCTCAAGGACGGGTGGAAGTTGGTGTCCTGTATGGGCCTCGCTCCTGTCCACACATGCTTTCTTCTTCTTCTTCTTCTTCTTCTTGCATCTTTGTTGCTTTTGGGTACCAGCTCCAGAGCCATTCCGGACAGAGGAAGGGCAGCAGCAATGTTTCTTGTCGCTTGCGAATCTGACAGGCGCTGATTTACACGCACTGCAATCAGTGGGAGCAGGTGTCACCACAGAGCTGTTCCTCTGCTCCATTCTTTCAGACGCCTTGTGCACTTCACTGGCCAAAGCTGATTGTCTGCACGTGCTTTCACACCACCACGCCTGGCTGCAGGCTCTTCATTCGCGTGCCTTTGCTCTGGGGATGTGGAGAAGGGTCTTACCGCGTACCGGCCAAGGGCAGACAAGGGAGGAAAACAAAAATGGCCCCCTTCTTCGTGGGGATGGTGGGTCTGGGCTGGCAGGTCAAAGCAGATGGCCGTTATGCGGGCGTCGGACGACTTCTGGCCGCGCGACCCCGCCTCCCACACCGTCCACGTCGCGTCCGTAAGCTGTCCTTAGCTTCAATTTTCCCCAGCAGCCAATTTCACGGAGTGCTGGAAAGACCTGCGCTTTTGAAGCGTAGTCACTGATGATCACCCGAGTCTAAGAGCCCGGTGTAGTGCACATGAAACCAGGAGCTTCGTGACCTTAATGATCAGTGCGAGCCGTTTGAAGCTGGATGGGCTTGGTGGCCTGATACAGAAGACCGCGGTGTGGAATGTCACTCCCTTGGGTTGCGCACTCCGGCACTGCGGGAATTTGCTGACTTTGGAGAGGTGGAGCTTGCCCAAAGAGGAGAAGAGGGGGCAAAGCTTGATCCTGCTTGTGCGTGGCCCGCAGGTGGCGTACAACTGCATGTTCTTGGGGGAGTTCATGCAGCCCGACTGGGACATGTTCCAGGTGAGGCTTCTCCCCCCTCGCTGCCATACCATCATGCTTGATTGTTACGCTGCCCACTCGTGCGCAAGCACATTGTTGTAATTCATTCCATCCGGCAGGGGGCACAGTGGCGGGAGACGTCTCGCGAGCAGTAAGACAGAGCAGACGTCAAGCTTGTTGTGGCGGAGACAAGCCCCTTGACTGGGTGCGCGCGTACGTATGTGCGTCTGTGTGTCTCTGTGTGTACGCCCACCAGCGTGTATGAATGTGCATGTGAGTGTATATGTTACGCTTGTGTGTGGTATTGCGTGCGTGCGTGCGTGCGTGTGCATGTGTGTGTGTGTGTGCGGTCCCGTGTGCTTGTGCGTGTGGAGCAATGCTGCGGGATGCGGCAGGCAGTGCAAGTAAGCACCCTTGCTGTGTGGGCGGGTGGGCGCTGGACGGATGCAGAGCCTGCACCCGGCAGCAGAGTACCATGCAGCTGCCAGAGCCGTGGGCGGCTGCGCTGTCTACGTCAGGTGCGCAGCAGGAGCCATCCTCCCTTCCTTCCTCGTGCCCCTGTGTCTCCAGCTTGCGCGCTCATCAAAGGCATCATCAAAGGTCTATCAACCACGGTCATGTTGGTGCCGGGTGCTTGGGGAGATGGGTGAATGTGGCGCACCATTCTATAGTCGGCAGGGCTTCTCTTTAGCCGCGGTGCTTTCTGTCATTGTTTCTGCTTCTCGTTCATACATCCTCTGTTCCCCCGCTCCTGCTTGGCAGGAATCGACATTGGCCACTGACATGCATGTGTGGGCCCTGCTGGCTGAGAGCGCTGGCGAGTTGGTGGTGGTGCCCGAGAGGGGCCCTCCAGACCCCATATAGCACCCTTGTCACGCTGTCTATCAATGATGCATCGTCATGCTGTCATGTTGTCGTCAACTTGTGTGTTTGCCGCGCGTGCGCTGCTCAGTGACAAGCCGGGTGCGCACGACTTTGATCTGCTGAAGAAGCTGGTGCTGCCGGATGGCTCCGTGCTGAGGGCGCGCCTGCCCGGGCGGCCAACGCGGGACTGTCTCTTTGCGGATGCCGCGCGTGACTCAGCAACCATGCTCAAGATTTGGAACGCCAATCAGCACACTGGTGTTGTGGGGGCCTTCAACTGTCAGGTATGGCTTGCAAGTGTGCGTGTGTGCGTGTGTCGATGCCCGTACGCCTCATGTGCTCTCCTTCTCCTCCTCCTCCTCCTATTGAGTCACCCATTCCTGTGGGCTGCAGGTTCTGCCGTTCCCATGCTCACTGTCGATTTGACCTGGGGGCTGGAGAACTTAGCCTCTTCTAGGGAACACATTGTGAAGTTATTCACATCCGGTATTGGCACTCAAGAGCAAATCCACACCACTTACATAGAAGCACTCATGCATTTATGTCCAAATTTTCTTTTTGCCAAGCAATCAATATGGTGAATGTGCACACATGCGCACACACATACGCACATATGTACACATATATGCATATCATGTACACACACGTATGTATGTTTATGTGTCCTCTCAACGGGCATCGCCAGAAGTCTCCCAGTGACGCCAAGGCTAAGGCTGGATGGCTGCACTGGAGAGAGGTGGAGGTGGCTCAGTGGAGTGTGCAGAGTGTGTGTGTGTGTGTGCATGCTTGTGCGCACGCAGGGTGCCGGGTGGTGCAAAGTAGGCAGGAAGATGAAAATGCACAATGCCTGCCCCGACGCTGTCAGCGGCAGCATCCACGCGTGGGATGTGGACAACATCTGCGCCCTGGCGCCGCCTGGCTGGACCGGCGACGTGGCGCTGTTTGCTCACCGCGCTGGTAGGCAATGTGCCCCTTGCCCAGCCACGCTGTGTAGTAGCAGGCTGCTTGAGGGGGAATTAATGATGATGACGACGCTGACAACGGTTTTCATCGAGATGCGCTTTAATTACTGTAGAACCCCGTGACATGGAGGGCGAAGGACAGAGAGGGGGGAGGGAGGGCTCGCATTGCTCTCGCTCTACGGTGTGGCTGTCTTAATCGACGCCAGTTTCTTGCACCAGTGAGGTTTTCATGTCCGGACCCCGAGAATAAGGCAGAGTGTGTGGCTGCCTTAGAGGCTCACGCGTACGCGCACAACATCACGGGGGGTGGGGGGGTCCTGTGGCAGGGGAGGTGACGCGGCTGCCGCGCGGGGCCTCGCTGCCGTTGTCGCTGCAGAGGCTGGAGTACGAGGTGTTCACCGTCAGCCCCATCCAGGTCCTGGTGACCCCCTCCCTCTTTGCACTTGCCTTCGTATGCTCCGTGCACAAGCGCACTCGATTCTCTCCCTCATAATGATCGACAATGTGGTAGCTTGGGAATGTTCGCCAACGCTGCATGGTCGAGTGTGAAAGCTTTGCTGGAAGAATGCGACTGACTCATCCTGCTGGAGCATGCACGGCACTGGGCAGGAGCAATGCTGCTGCTGGCATCAGGCCGGGCTGCATGTCTGCAGGCTGCGATGGCTGGGCAGCTGACACATTTGCATTGCTTCTTTTCTCTCTATTCTTTGGCAGTACTTCTCCTCGGGCACCGGCTTTGCTCCGCTGGGCTTGGCCGGCATGTTCAACTCCGGAGGCGCCATCCAAGACTTGAAGTATACCTCAGAGGCGGAAGCGGCTCCACCGTCGGCCAACATGGCGGTGAAGGGCGGCGGTCAGTTCCTGGCCTTCTGCAGCGCGGAGCCGTCGGAGGTGCTTGTGGATGGCGCAGCGACGCAGTACCAGTACAGCACGGGGGACGCCACTCTCACCCTGCCGCTGCCCTTCGTGCCGCAGCACCTCCACCGGCTGCAGGTCATCTTCTGAAGACGGATGGCTTTGCCGATTGGCGGGCTGCGACGCCAGCTGCCACGCATGCGGGGGCAGGGGTTGAGGGGTGGGGGGGACATTTGGGCCGTGGGACAAATAGGGACTTCTAGTTCCTTAATTATTCCAAAACGATTGGGGCAATAGGAGTGGTGGTCAAATGGTGGTGCAAATGGAAATTTGTGTTTTCTTTTTGAAACTCCAAAGGTAAATTGCGACTTATGTGAGTTCCCTAGCACCATGGCAATGCTCTTCTCTTCTTGTCTCAATATAAGTATTTGTGCTTCTGATGTTGAGAAGATGGCTTTGGATAAAAATTGTTGCGGATTCTTAGAAGAGGATGACGTTTTGCATGGCTTTGCTCCTTTCGGCTACTGCAACTTTTTCTTCTCCTCCCATCAAGGCTCTTGTTCCCATCCTCTTCACCTCACCAGTATTTTTCTCATGAAGTACCTTAATCTCCCAAGGGTCCTTTCACGGCATCCTTCTGTTAATTTTGTGATGGAATTCTTGTCAAGGGCCTTAAACTTTGCCTGAAAACATTTAGTATGCATGACCCAACAATCATTTTGCTACATTGAAGCGAATGTTGGTAACTTTCTTTGTAGACATGGCTCTTATCCTTGTGAAATGCTTGCACATTTCTTCATGTAAGCTTGGTGAGGTAAACTATTGCTCTGCTTCATAAGGCCTAATTGGGTCTTTGGACTAATTTCTCTAAAAAGTGAGGTGCGCTGAGCTCCTTCTGGTACAAAACACATTCCATTCGCATCGATAAAGCACTCCTTTATGATTCTTATGACAAAGTCCGGAATTATTCAATGAAGTCCACCCGTCACCTGCTTGGTATGTTTTGGGGTCCTTGATGACTGTTATGACAAAGTCCGGCAAAATCAATAAAGTTTACCCATTACTTGCTTGGTACGTTCTTGCACCTGTGGCATTTTGGCACCTCACTCTAGGATTTTTTTTGGAGAACTTGACGCGAACATGATATGACGGTAACATGACATGGGCAAATGGACTGCTCTCAAGCACTGTAAAAACCCAGCACCCCCAAATGGCGCTGGCACTAGAAATGGCTGGGCCAAAATCGGAGCGCCATCAGATCAAGCGAGTGGCTGAAATGGAGCTTTTATGGCAGGTCTCGCTGGCAGACGCCTGCCAGAGATTTCCATAGTGGCGCCTCGTGTCCAAGGTTTTTCATGCGTGGCTGCACATAAAATGGGCGATGCCATGTTGTTTTAGGGATGCCAATCTGTCGGTGACCAACAAATGGCCCTTGCCATTCGAAAAGGAAATGGCATCTGTCCACTTCTACGGTTCCCAGTCATCCCCAGGCGTCCCAAGCAGTCCCCAGCTGCAGACTTGCATGAATGCTTCTGACCACTTCTGACACGCCCAGAGAGGTTGGAGCTACTGGCATTGGTCCAACACGTGCGAAGTCCTCTCTGTTGACTAAGTTTATTTTGTTGGACCACAGATGAATTCAAATTGAACTTGGAGTTGTGCATCATTGTGCATGCAACCGAGAGTAGCCGAATGCTTTTTCGAGTGTCCCTATTCCCATCAGACCACAGGCCCGGTTGCAGGGTTCACCAGGTCAACCAAAGTGAGTTCACAGACTGGGCGAAGTCTGACCACAGATTCAAGCCATCTAATGGCGTTGTTAAACTATTGACCAGGATTTTGACGTGTTAATTCTCGCTAGATTGCCTGCACTCCAAGTCCTCAATTTGCTGCAATATGATAGACACCGAGATCCTTGTATGTCCAATTATTATCTCTTCATAAGCCGTCCTCGAAGTTGAGGGTGTGAGCTGGTCATCCATCTCTCCCATCTGTATGCTCTTCTGCTCCATCATTCCGTGTAGGTCTTAACCATGGCTGCTGCTATCATGTCTTCTTGCAGTGGCGTGTCTTTAGTTCACGCTTTGCCTAAATTCAGCTTCCACAGGCTGCTCCGGTCAAGTCTAGGTGTTCGTGCTTCAGGTGCCGAGTTACCGACCAGCCATAAGTTGAAGGCTGCAAGTGTTGCAGCATTGGAGCAGCTGAGGATTTCCGGTGCTAATCGTAAGTGAGCTTGCTTTAAATAGTCAATTCTTGTTCATGGGTTGAAGCTAATAGTTATCAGATATTATGTTCTCCACCTGAACCCCACTCCTTACATGAAACGAACCTGAATTTGAGATTGAAAGGCTATACTGTTGTATGTTCAGATCACAAGAGCTACAGTGGATGGCATGTTTCTCGAGTACACTTGTTGTTAAGAGGGGTTACGTCATGACGCGTGGATGCGTCATTGATTTCGTGCCTAGTTATGGAATACTCACGTATTGGAGATTTGGCGACGTATAACGCCGTGTTTTACGCCGTATTAGCAAAATACGTATAATAGGCCAATAAATAAAGTAAGGAAATAGAGCCCGATTGCTTCTCTCCGTTTTATTTGTTTTAAAACCTTGTGAAAAAGTATCGCTTCAAAATTTAGTCGCGCACGTACGGGTTCGCCAACTAGACCGGTGAGGACGGATAGACATATATTTGAAAATTGAAACGTCGCGTTTGCCACTAGCGACATCGACAACCTCTTGTGCCCGTACTGCTCACTACATTTCGTGCACATGGCCTCCGGCCACTCCCGAACTATATTAAATAAATTATACACACATTCTGCTTCATTTACTAAGCGACGATCTGCAGGCTATGAACAAACTTATATCCAAATTTCCAATAGCACTATTGACTAAACTGCCATGCAGGCAAGCTGCAGCAGAATCCTTTCCTTGCAAGCTAATAAAAGCATACATTATTTATTCAGATAACTTACAAAGCATTAAGCACCTGCAGCCTCCTGGGAGTTGCTCATTGCTCAACTCTCGAACTACAGTTCTGACTCATAATTAATATTACATATATGATGGGCCATAGAGTGCACTACAAATTGCTTTCATGCTTTATTGTCTTATGCTTGGCATGCAACGAAGTTCTTTCTTTTTATTGTGGTGTTTTACAAAATTACGTAGTACAAGCTTCCTGTGATCTTCAAATTGCTTGGCAAATTATGAGTGCATTTTCATGTTCCAATAGGGCTTCTCTAGCTCCTAAGTATTTTATAGTTCATAACTCAGATTGAAAATTTGAAAGATGTGCCAGTCGCAGGCTGCAGCAAATATGAAGCGTGCTCAATATTTTGACAAATGAAGCATGCAACAGTAGAATAGACAGGACAGCTCAACGCCTTCAATTTTAGGCTCATCTTAGAAGCACAAACACAATAGTTTCAGTGAACAGCTTGTAAGTTGTGCCAATGCAAAGCACAAGATATGCATACACCAATCTTAAAGCGGTAACAAAAAATTGTAATGCATTTAATAGGACAATGAAGTTGTGAACATTATACAATTTTGCATGG
Organism: Mesotaenium endlicherianum; assembly: GCA_009602735.1. NCBI lineage: Eukaryota > Viridiplantae > Streptophyta > Zygnematophyceae > Zygnematales > Mesotaeniaceae > Mesotaenium > Mesotaenium endlicherianum. Next base: position 361,719 of record WELA01009192.1, on the reverse strand, counting down.
ATACAATATACAATATGAAAGCCAATATAGGAGCAATGGAAAGCATCATGTATGCTGTATGCTAAAAAAAACATGTACTGAAAATTGAGAGCATACTAGTTGAAGCCAATGTGACATGGATGATAATACAAGGTCCAAAAAGCGACAAACTAGAGCAGCTATCTACAAAGAAGGGAAATCCTACTTTCAGGCTTAAGCCCAACTCCCACCTACAAGGTATAGCCTACATACCCTCATCCTCGGAAACCACATCAGCTTCAGGTTCTTCTTCAAAGACTGGTGCAATGTGCCTGCCAGGAGCTCTTTTAACCCCTCCCCTTTGAGCCTGAGGTGTGAGTGAGCCTTCACCAATTTCTCAGCTCGAGCCTGCTTAAGACGATTTCTTTTTTGTTGTGAATGAAATCATACTCAGACCAATTCCTCTTACAAGAAGAAGACACCAGACCAAGAACTTTAATTGCAAAGTTTTGCAATTGAGGAGTGCTGGAACCATGACTTTTCCACCAAAAAACCCCAGACTTGGACTCTCCTTGTCTGCCTTAGGGTTGTTAAAACTGAAACCCACCCTCCCCTTGTACTGCTCATACTGCTCTCTAATAATATCCTGCTCCTCCACATCAGGAACAACCTTGGCAAGGCTAGAGTACCACCCCTTAATAACCTCTTCATTAGTATGCTGCTCATGATCTTGAAAGAGAGGGTGGAGCATGTACCCAGCAGCATGCAAAGGTGAGTGGGAAAAATCCCACCTGACCTTCACAATCTCCACCAACCTATCAAGCTGCTCCTCATCCAAGTCCTCATCCAACGCCTTGATGAAGTCTTGTAACTCCGCTATAGCGTTGTACACAAGACCCATGGCAGCTTGGTTCCCATCAACTCCTCGAAGAAGCTTCACCAGCCTCTCGGTCACCTTCATCAGCACCTTCACCTTGTCCCATAAATCTTCATCACCAACAACTGCCATTGCAGCCTGGCAGTCCTTCTTTTGTGCTGAACTGAGCCCCCTCACATGTTCTTTCCAAGAATCTTGAAGCAACATCACCTGCAAAGACTGCTTTACCTGCAAGGAGCATATCAAGCACAAATAAATATTTGAATAGTCAGCAGTCACAAATGATAATAGCACAGGAGAGCAGGCAGCAGTGGCATATACAGCAGCCAGGAGAGCACAAATATAGATTCTTAACAAAGATGAATGCACCTACAAAAACAGGCAACCAGCCCCATGCCAGTGCCCATAAATGCCAAAAAATAAAGCAACAAAGCAGCCAGCAGAGGGGCACAAACATCAGCGAGAAGAGGACAAACAAAGAGTCTTAAAGAAGAAGACAGCACCTACAGACGCAGGCGAACTAGCCCCAAGCCAACACCCATACATGCCAAAAAAACCAAAGTAAGAAAGCAGCCAGCAGAGAGAGGCACTACAGCAGCTAGAAGATCACAAATACGGAGTGTGAAACAGAAGACAAAACCTACAGAAGCACGCAGACCAGCCCCATGCCAGCACCCATAAATGCCAAAAAAACCTAAGCAACAAAGCAGCCAGCAGGCAAAGCATGCAAAGCAGCCCCATGCCAACACCCATAAATGCCAAACAAATACATGCAAGAAAGCAGTCACCAGAGAGGCTTAAACAGTAGCCAGATAGCACTAATAGAAGGCATTAAAAAGGAAAATAGCACCTAAGAAACCAACAAATGAGCCCCATGTCAACACTTATAAATGCTAGAAAAAAAGATGCACGACAATTGGCAGTAGAGAGGCACATACAACAGCCAGAAGAGCACAGTTAAAGAGTACTGGAAAGAAAAGAGATCCTATAAAAGCAGGCTAACCAGCCCCCATACATGCCGAAAAAACAAGAGGAAGAAAGCAGGCAGCAGAGAGGCACTACCGCAGCCAAAAAAGCACAAATAATTAGTATAGTAAAAGAAGACAGCACCTAAAAAGGCAAGCAAAGCAGCCCCATGCAAACACCCAATATTGCCGAAAAAACAAAAGGGAGAAAGCAGCCACCAGAGAGCCTCAAAGAGCAGCCACAAGAGCACAATGAAAGAGTATTGAAAAATAAGACATCATCTACAGAAGCAGGCAAACCAGCCCCATGCCAGCATCCACGAAAGCAAAAAAAAAAGCTACAAAGTAGCCAGCAGAGAGGCACAAACAGCAGCAAGAAGAGGATAAATGAAGACTCTTAAAAAACAGACAGTAACTACAGAAGCAGATAAAGCAAACCATATGACAGCCCCTGTACAGCAGCCAAAGTACAAAAAAAACAAAGATCATGACAGCAGCCACAAGAGCACTAGAAACAGCCCCCCACACTTACAGAAATACACGCACATAAGAGCTCCCAGGTCATAGGCTTCAACATTACCTCAAAAAGGCAGCCAAGCATGATGATGCTCGTCAAAAAGCGGATCTAACACCACATCGTCAGCTCCAAAGATGACTCCTTCCGAAAGAGGGCGAGAGGCTTGTGGTAATTGCGGATGTAGACAACCACTTGCTTCCCTCTGTCCACCAGGTCCTTGATCCACGCTTCCTTGGCCATGTCTTCCAAGAGAAGATCCACACCGTGAGCAGTGCAGGCGGTCCATGTAATGTGTGGATACTCCACTTCAATCAGTTTGCCTGCAATACAATAAAATAACCAATGAAATGCAATAAGCATCATGTAATTACATAGTACAATGTTGTTGTGCAATTTTGTAATCATAACACTTCCTTAGATATGCATTATAGATCATAATTGTTAAAGCACTTAATGAAGAAGCAAACAAGTACAGAATTGCATGGCTAACAGCTGCCATACCAGGCTTCAGTTGGCAGTACAAAACATGTAGCAGCCAGCAAGACCAAAGAAATATAAAAGTTCAAAGAAATAAGCATTACAATTCATGAAGCATGTCCACATCATACACGCACACAAAGAGAATATGTAGAAGTACTGTACCTGCAGCTTTGCAGACAGCTACTGAATCAGGTTCACCGTTGTCTGCTCCAAGTTGGTCAATTACCTCGCGAAACAAGGCAGCAAGGTAGGCAGCACTCTTGGTCATATTCTCAGTGTTGACGGCCTTGAGGAAGACCTCGCCCTCGGGTGAAGCAGCCATGAAGTTGATAAGGGGCCTCTTTGTATGAACAGTCCACCCATCTGACGTGATCGTGAACTTGTTGACTCCAGCCCTCTCGATGAATTTCGCCACTTGTTTATCTGTAACAGCAGCTTCTTTATTCAGCAGAACAGTTCTCAAGCGGTCAACCTTCGGAGGCATGTACCCAGGACGAGCCTTCACGACAGCTCTAAAAGCTTCTGAATAAGATAAGCTATTGGCAACATTGAACGCCAATGCATTGTCATAAAAAAACCTAGCTATGGCTTGATCTGCGAACTCTCCATGGGTAATATTGAAAGCAGCCTCAAGAGTAGTCTAGCTCCCACGCTGACTCAATGGACCTGAAGCAATGCCATGCTTATTAGCTAACACATAGCAGCTTTGTGGCGCAACTCCCTGATGCAACGCAGCTTATCCTCATGCTTCTGCTTCAGAATCTTCTTCAAATCACCTTCGTGCACAACCTTTGCATAATGCTCAGCAACATCTGGATCCACCTTAGGACATATAGCAATGCCTCGCCCCCTCATTTGAGCAAGGTGGAGACGGATTCTAGTGCACGCTCTCGACGTCTCCATATCACAGAACTTGCATCTCACCTTGCCGTGCCTGGAACCCGTAGAGTCAGGTATGAAAGTAAGATACTGCCACTCAGAGCGTTCCCCACTACGGAATGGGGATGCAGATGCAGGTTGCTATCCTGACAAAAAAGCAAACAAGTGCTCCCTCTCCACATTAGACCACAGAAAAATAGCCTGACTTGGACCAAAATAGCACTAAAGGGCATAACAAGTATAAATGCAAGAAAAAAGAGGCAGCTGGCAGGAAAAAGCATAGAAGACAACAGCAACCAGAAAACACCAAAGAGCACACACAGAAGAGGCTGCATAGCAGTAAGAGCACGCAGCTGACACTACAGAAGTATGCCAAAGAGTGCAGTAAGCATAGATCGAAATAAAATACAAGCAGCTGAGAAGCATAGAAGCAGACACCAATAAGAACCGACACACAACAGCAGCCAACATACTGGAAAAGAAAGAAGCAGAAGAGGATACAAGTACGTGATATACACAAAGAGGGTGATAGACAGATAACAGCAAGCATCAAACACAAAAAAGAACACACCAGAAGAGTCTACATACCAGCAAGGGCAGGCAATTTGCAACACACAACAAAATAATTCAAAAGAGTGCACGTAGCACACACCAAACGAGCATACCAGCAGGTAAGAAGCTAAGGAGCAGACAGGTATAATAAACGACACAAGTCAGATTCAAAATACAGGGACGAAAATAAGCAAGAGAACACAAAATAATAATAATGAGGTGAATAGCAGCCGGCTGGGGCACAGATCAAATGCACACAGCAGTTACTATGAAGCACGTTCCACAAACAATTGAATGATAAAAGCTAGCAGGATGTGAAGCAGCCAGCGGAAGCAGATATGAAATGTACACAGAAGACTCAATGCCGGACTCAATCATAGCAGACAGCGGCCACTCGGGAAGAACAGAAGCTCCACAACATGCAAACATATAATCTTCGGCAAAAGGACTTGGAGTGTTTGTCGCACTTACATTTCTTTTGGGAACTCCTGCCGTCTCTCACACTTGAGCCCTCCTTCACCTCAAGTAGTGGCTCTTCATCGTCCTGCGAGTCCATAAGAAGGGAGTCCCCACGGTCGCCCATCTTCACCAGTACTCTAAGTACATGTCTTTAGTGCATGTTGAGCAACATTACAAGAATTGGAGGCTGGAAGTCTGGACTTTGAAATGAGAAGAGGATTTCTAAGTCTAACTCAATGTAGCAGCGAAGGAGCTCAACGTACATTTGGAGAAGTTGGTGGCTATAATGGTGGGCTCTGGGCCCTGGGCCCCTGGCTTGTCGATCTGGCGCGTGTGAATCTGATCGATGTTGGTGGTCGTGGGGTGATAAGATATCTCGACAGCTGAGGTTGTTAAAAGTCGAAACTGTCCCCGTCAACCACTTCCCGCAAAATCGGCGATGACTGAATGCTTTTTCGTTATTTGTTCGGTCAGTGTGTCAGACTCGACGACTTTTTTCATGCACACACGCGCGATCGGTTTGAAAGTCGGTTTTTGCGCCGACACACGTATTTAGGACGTTATACGTCGAAGATCGCCGTAATACGTGTATACGCCCGCGTTTTACGTATACGTCAAAAACGTATTTCATAACTAGGATTTTGTGTGACATGTTTGGCAAATGGCAAGGACAACTGCTATGGTGTTGTGTTTTATTTGCGTATTTTGCGTAGAAAACAAGGTTATGTATAGCTCTATGTTTGGAAAGTCTGTCCATGTCTACTTATGAAACCGCTGGCTGAAGAAGTAAATATATTGATGTGCAGGCCATACTAGTGAGAAGAGCAGCATAATGGTGATTGGGCTCAGTGTACATACTGCACCAGTCCAAATGAGAGAGAAGCTGGCAATGCCGGAGGCAGAATGGCCACGTGCCATTCAAAAACTTTGCAGCTTCCCTCCATATTGAAGAGGCAGCTGTTTTAAGTACCTGCACCCGCATGGAGATTTATGTGGTAGCTCTTTCTTGGCACAGGGGGGTGAGGGAGGTCACTAAATGGATGTCTTGGGTAAGATTTTGTTGTCTTTTGCGAGCCTGATTTACTGTGTGATAGGGATTTAACCTGCATGTGAAAACCATTTTGAAGGATTGGGCTTGTAACTGCATGGATTAAAGGATATATTGTTTATCAAGGAAAAGGCTGCTGGTTTCTGTCGTCTCTACATGCTGAATATGCTTTTGTTATTTGTGGAAGCTATGGGTTGTATTTGCAGCTAAATTGAGCAATATGGTGCAGTTCAACTCATGGACATCGTAGGTTATGCATTGGTGGACTACTTGATCTGGCCTGGAAGCTGAGCTTGATTTTCTACGTTGTCTTTATGCAGCCTGGTGAGCAAGTAGGGCGGTGCTGGGCGACAAGACGAAGCACAAGAAGCAGACATGGACCTGGAGGATAGCCAGAATCTGAACTTGAGCCCTGAATTAAACCAGCAAGGTATGTGCTAATGGATTGGCCATATTCTATCAAAAGAGTGCTCTGGCCACGCCTTCCTAACTATATATTCGCGCTCATGTGTGTGTGTGTGTGTGTGTGTGTGTGTGAGAGAGAGAGAGAGAGAGAAAGAGAGAGAGAGAGAGAGAGAGGGGGG
>WELA01009192.1:331988-354758 GCA_009602735.1 Mesotaenium endlicherianum | reverse complement strand
GGGGTGGGGAGGGAGTGAGGGAGGAATGTCTAGAGGCCTACTATGGAAGTGCGCGTGCTTTTGCATGTGTGTGTTTGTGTGTGGGTGTGTGTCCGTGTGCATGTATGTATGAGTGGGAGTTTATGTGTGTGTGTGAGACAGAGAAAGAGAGGGAGCTGGTTGGCGATGCACTTAGTGCACGTGCTCCCGTGCGTGCATCTGTGTGTGTGTCCGTCTCTTCCCGTGCGCGTGTGTGCATGTGCGCATGTGAGTATGGGTGTACGTGTGCGCTCACATTCTTGAAGAAATGGGAGTGGGGAGCAGGGCATCGAGGCGACGAGGCAGCTGGAGGACGACGGCATCCAGACGCACGTCGTCGGCATCTACAGGTGTACAGTGTGCCTACTGCCCCGTTCCTGCTGCCTGCTGAGTGTGCTGTGGCAGCTGGCTGTGCTAGGTCTCCTGGCTGCTGGCTGCTGGATTTTGGGTGCTTGATCTTGGGGAGTGGCTGCTGGCTGCTGGTTGCTGGTTGCTGGGTGCTAGCTGGCTGGCTGCTAGGTGCTGGGTGCTGGCTAATACCGGCTGGCAGTGGTTGGTATTGGCTGGTACTAGTGCTCCTTCTGCTGGGCCTGTCTCTACTACTAGGTCGAGCCTGCGCTGTCATCTGATGCCTTCCCTGCTTTCCTACTCCTTGAAATTCTTAAGTGAGTGTATGCAAGGTCATATGGCAGGTCTTGGAGAAGCTGCGCTTGGTGGATGGAAAGCAAGAGTGGGTCCTGCAGCTGCTCGCCTGGAAGAACGTGCGTGCTTACGTCCGCAACAAGCGCAGCCAGAACCAGGTGTGCCCCACCCCTTCCTTGAGCTCCTGCCTTTTCTATAGCCCTCAATCGTACCTCCTGCACTATGACAGGAGCCAGAACTATCATCAGGGGGGTGGTTATACAAGGCACCTCCATCACGTTGTTATACTATTTTTCGGAGGATCTAGACTGTCGGTGCAGCCCGGAATGGCTGCACAAGAGAGGTCCATCAATCGTCAAATACTCAGCAGAATGCGTGCCTGTCGAGCTGGGTTTGGGGCTGGCAGCTATGCTTGCTCTGGCAGAAGGTGAAGGTGGGCAGCTCGGTGGAGGAAGGGGGGGGTGAGCCAGCAGGGCTTCCTGGATGCATACCAACACTCCACCCACGGTTGTGGGGGTCGTGCACCAGGCGCTGCTGCTCAAGTCGTGCGCCATTAGCTCTGTGTGCCCGCACCACCTCCTTGTCGACGACAGGTGCGTGCGGGCTAAAGGGGGTGGGAGGGACACTGGGAGCATGCTCTCGGGTTGTGGAACGTAGGGTACGCTTGCTGCCAAAGTCATACGGAGGGAGGAAGGAAGGGGACATAAGGGCCTGCTGTTGTTGCTACTTTCTAAGGCTTGCTTATATAGAGCTGCCTCTTGGGGTATCCTGCTGATATTTAGTGCTGGTCTAGGGGCGCGAGAGGAAGGGATGGGGAGGTCTAGGGGCGCAAGTGGAAGGGATGGGGAGGAAGGAAAGGAGGGGAGGGGCTGGGTTGGAGTACTAATGCTTGCAGGTGCAGCATGATGCTTGATGCTGTCTGCAACTTTTTGCCGTTGGCTACTTGTTGCTGCAGGGGCAGCTTTGGTTTTCCTTTTTATCGGAGGTTGGGAGAGCGGGAGGGTGGAGGGGACGAGGAGGCGGTGAGGTGTGTTGGAACATGTTAAGCCTAGTACCTTTTTGTTGTTTGCTTGCTCCTTACTGCATGTGGCATTGGGAGATGCCTCACTTGTCGCAAGTGTTAATTTGAGGATACAAGTGACAGAGTGGGAAAGGGTGGGATGGATGTTGATATCTGCAATTGCAGCTTGTTGGAAGCTTGCTACAGTTTGCAGCTAATGGTGTTGGGGGTTCCTTCCACTAGTGCTTGCAGATTGTAGCTTTAACTTTTTGGTATAGCTGCTGATGGTTGTTAGATGCTTGCTGTTAGTGGTTCCTTTTAATGGTGCTGAGCTAATCCACCGGATGCCTAGCCATTATTTACTCTAACACGTGTCAAATTTGACTTCTATGCAGATTTTGCGACACTCTAAGGGCAAGAGTTGAGAATTTGCAGGAGTTAGCACCACTTCAAATTTTGGTAGTCGAGTAGATGATTAGGTTCTGTGGAAAAAAATTTCATATAGTAATTAGGACTCGAGTGAAGGCTCCTGAGTATGTAGTCTCTAGCTTGTGACCTTACACGCCAAAGTTGATAATTAAGAACACTCCACCAAATTGCTCACACCCTCTGCCATTATGCTATCACGCTGCACTGCAAATGGCAAAATTACTAAATGGCACCGCATCCATGCAGCAACACACATGACATATGCACCCACACGCTAAAAAAGCATTTTGGCGATTCTGGGAATATATGGAGCTAGAAATGGTTTGGAGCCCAATTCTCGTCGATTGCGACTGAAGCGCACTGGAAATACGGAGAATGATGTCCACGCACGCAATTTTCCATCATGTGCGTCATGTAGTGATTTGAGTTATTATATATTAGTATGCATATATTTTAATGTTTTCAAATATATTTGGAGTGGTATTGTGTGGAGTCAAGTGTGAATAGGTACTCTAGTAACTTGGTTCATGTCCTTTGAACCTTCCAAGGCATTTTCGAAGTTAGAGGAAAGACCTAGAAGAACTCCATGTGGCAAAAGTCAGATGTGCCATTTTTAGGTCAAAAGGACATGTGTACATTATTCTAGAAAGAGGTGGCAAGTTTTGGGATGTGTTGGGTGCCAACACATCAACATACACCTTCCTAGAAATTACTTATGTAGCAAGTATATAAACAAGAGCTAGAACATAGAAAGACATTCCAGAATCACTCTTGTACTTGCCAAAATCCAGAAATATATTAACTTTCAAGAAGCCATCTCTCTTTCAAGAAGCTACCACTTGTGTTCAAAGATCCTTGTCTTGAATAGATAAAGTATTCTGTTTTACTAAGTACTTTATCTATCTGTTTCACTACAGTGGTATCGGAGCTAGGCACTTTGGTAGCACAAGAAGATGGCCGATCCTCAAGACCAACAGCAAGCTTTCGAAGGAAGCCCTTCCTCTCCAAGACACCCTCCTCCAGCGCCGATGGGAGAGCCCACTCAAGAAAATCTGCAACAACAAGAAGCACCACAAGGAGGAGCACACCCTCCTCCAGCGTCGATGGGAGAGCCTACTCAAGGAAATCTCCAACAACAAGAAGCACCACAAGGAGGAGCACCGTCAAATCCCGTGGCAGCCGCTATAGCAAAGTTGACCCCACCACAAGGAGTTCCCGCAAATGAGTGGGCAGCCTTCCTAATGACCGTCCACAACCAAGTGGGCTTGGCCACCTATGAAGCAACCGTGCAAGCGTCAAGAGAAGCTATGGCTGCCATGGTTGCCCCTATTGCGAGCAATGCTCAAAATCCAGCCCCGGCTCAAGCGCCTCCACAAGAGCCAACGAGAGCAAGGAAACTCATCAAGCCCGGCAAACCCGACACTTTCAACCCCGGGAAAGGTGCCAACCTGAATTTATGGCTCTACCAAGTGGAGACGTACCTCGCATTCCTTGAAGTACCCGAGGAGGACTACGTTCCCTTTGCCGTTACCTTACTTAGAGGAGCAGCAACATCATGGTGGCGTAACTATCAAGCGGCTATATATCAAGCTATGGCGCACCCCATGCTCGGCCAAGAGCCCCCACCATCATATGCAAGATGGGCAGATTTTCGTGAGGCCCTCAAGAAGCAATTCATGCCCATCAATGCGGAGAAGATTGCCCGAGGAAAGCTCCACCATCTCAAGCAAACGACGTCCGTTCAAGAGTATACATCCAGATTTCACGCCCTCACTCTTGAGATCCCCAACATGTCTCTCGAGGAGAAGATTGACCGCTACATCTTTGGCCTCAAACCCAAGGTGGCAAAGGAAGTGGAGTTACGCGACTTGACGGACTTCTCAAAGATCATTGAAGTGGCCCAAAAGGTGGATACCTTGGATTTCAAGCACTCCGTGCCTTCATCTTCACGGGTACCGACGACGCGGGTGTACGCAGCCCCTTCCACATCCGAATCTGGACCCACACCCATGGAAATCGGAGTTATTAAAAGGGACCCCGCGGCTGCCCGGAAGAGTGGAAGACCCTCCAATGACACTTATGATGCAAGAAACCAGCAAGGAGTGAAAGCAAGACTCTCCCCGGCTGAAAAAGAAGCTCTCATGACGGCTGGACTATGCTTTTATTGCAAGGAAAAGGGCCATCGTGCACTTTCATGCCCCAAAAAGTTGTCAAAAAACGGACAGCGCCGGTAGGCCAGGAGCCTACCACCCCAAGACCCACTTCACGAGAAGGCAACACGCCAAGTGAGGTGGAGACCCCCGTTGAAGACGACGTTCCAGCCCCAATGAGTTTGAGAGGTTACCTTGGAGGAGAGAAGGTCCACATCTTGGTGGATAGCGGAGCTCAAGGCAACTTCATTGCTGCAGATTTTGCCACCAAGCACGGTATTACTATGCGAACTCTTGACCACGACGAGGAGATTATGATGCCCGATGGATTCTCCTATACTACCCCTTCCAAGAAGACGTACCCCTTGGCACTCTCTATCAAGTCCTTCAAGGATAGAGTAGTGTTCTCCCCCATGCAATTGGGCAAGTACGACGTCATCCTAGGGACGCCTTGGTTGACCAAGCACAACCCCCAAGTTGATTGGAGGACCGGTACTATCAAGATCAAGAATGACATCACTTCAAGAATCTGTATTTTGCGCGCAATCCAGAATATCCAGACCCAAGACATCCAGAAGCCGGCACACGAGATACTATTGTCCGCCCTCCAACTCAAGAGACTTGTGAGGAAGGGACACGAGCTTCTTTTGGCCTTGATCACGCCAAAAGACATCAAGAAAGACATCGAGAGTCAAGAAGGCAGCCCCGTTCCCAAGGAGATACAAGAAGTCTTAGAGGACTACAAAGAAGTGTTCTCCCCGGAATTGCCCAAGGGCCTACCCCCCAAAAGATTCGTAGACCACAAGATAGAGTTGGAGCCCGGAAGCAAGCCCATCTCTCGGCCTACGTTCAAAATGTCATACACGGAGCTAGACGAAGTCAAGAAGCAAATCAAGGAGCTACTGGAGCATGGCTTCATTCGACCTAGCAAGTCGCCATTTGGAGCCCCGGTGCTATTTGTCAAGAAGAAAGATGGTACCTTGAGGATGTGTGTGGACTATCGCGCCCTCAACAAGATCACCATCAAGAATCGATACCCGCTGCCGCGCATGGATGAGCTCATGGACCGGCTGGTTGGAGCCAAGTACTTCACGAAGATTGACTTACGGAGCGGCTACCACCAGATTCGCATCGCAGAACCGGACATAGAGAAGACGGCATTCAGGACAAGATATGGACATTTTGAGTTCATGGTCCTGCCATTTGGACTCACCAACGCGCCAGCAACTTTCATGACTATGATGAACACCATATTTCAGCCCATGTTGGACAGATTTGTGGTGGTATTCATCGATGACATCCTTATCTACAGCAAGACCCTTGAAGAGCATGCGAGACACTTGAAAGAAGTCCTTGAAGTATTGAAGCAAAACAAGCTATTTGCGAAGGAGTCAAAGTGCGAGTTTGCCAAACAAGAAGTGGAGTTCCTAGGTCTCCACGTGACTGCTGATGGCATCAAGATGGACCCCAAGAAGACCACGGTGGTGGAGGAATGGCCAACCCCCACGACCAAGAAAGAACTCCAGTCATTCTTGGGATTTGCCAATTGGTACAGAAAATTCATCCAAGGCTTCTCGCACATAGCAGCCCCCCTGACAGATCTACTCAAGAAGGACAGGCTATATACATGGACCGAGAAAGAGGAAGAGGCATTTCAAGAGTTAAAGCGAAGATTGACCACATCCCCGGTGCTCACACTCCCAAGTCCAAACCCAGATTGGCCCTTCCACGTCATCACCGATGCATCTTCCTATGCAATAGGAGCAATCCTGCTTCAAGACCAAGGCAAGGGACTGCAGCCCATCGCCTACGAGTCAAGGAAGCTAAATCCAGCCGAGCAAAATTATACAACCACGGAGCGAGAGGCATTGGCGATTGTACATGCCTTGAAGGTTTGGCGCTGCTACGTTGAAGGACGCAAAGTACTGGTCACCACGGACCACGAGGCGTTAAAGCACCTCCAAACGCAGCCGTATCTCTCAAGGAGACAAGCAAGATGGAGCGGATACTTGCAACAATACAACATCACGATTCAGTACCAGCCCGGCAAGACAAACCCGGCTGACCCCCTCTCAAGACTGCAATTAAATGCAGTGATGGTATCCCTGAAGACAGATCTGGAAGCTCGATTTTCAGCCGCCTATGAAAGAGACCCTTACTACAAGAACGGAGAAGCAGCCTTGGACCCATGCAAGAAGCAAGAAGGCAATTATTGGGTGAGGCAAGATACGGGCCAGAGATGTGTTCCTAATGACTTAGACCTCCGGCTCTTGCTTCTACGTGAAGCACACGACAACCCTCTTGGAGGACACTTTGGAATCCTAAAGACCACGGGCGTTCTAGCTAGGACTTATTGTTGGCCAGGCATGTCTAAGCAAGTCAAGGAGTACTGCAGGAGCTGTGACACATGCCAAAGAATCAAGCCATCATCGCAAAAGGCGGGAGGACTCCTCCAACCACTACCAATCCCCGAAAGACAATGGACGGACATCTCAATGGACCTTATCGTGGACTTGCCCGTGACACCTCGAGGCCATAATGCAATACTCACGGTGGTGGACAGACTTACCAAGATGGCTCATTTTATTCCCACGACGACTAAGGCTACAGCACCACAACTTGCAAGACTCATCTTTGACAACATCTTCCGACTCCATGGACTACCATCAAGAATTGTGTCAGATAGAGATCCAAGATTCACAAGCCATTTCTGGAAAAATCTCTTCAAGAACTTGGGTACATCGCTGGATATGTCTACTGCCTACCACCCACAATCAGATGGGCAAACCGAGCGTATGAATCGTACCCTAAAGACCTCTCTAAAGGCCTACGTGTCTACCCTCGAGCAAGACTGGGACATGTACTTGACCCCCCTCGAGTTTGCCTACAACAACACTACGCAGGCCTCTACCCAAGAGTCCCCATTCTTCCTCAACTATGGCTTCCATCCGACCACGCCACTGAGCTTCACGGCTGGCCATGATGAAGTACCTGCAGCCACAGATTTTATGGAGACATTAGAAGCAGCCCTTACAGCAGCGAAGAAAGCTCTACAACACGCGCAAGATGCTCAAGCAAGAGTGGCGAACAGATCCAGAAGAGAAATTACGTACAGAGTGGGTGACAACGTGTTACTATCATCCAAGAACATTTCCCTGAACAACAGGCCTGCCGGCAGCAAGTTCTCTCCCAAGTATTTGGGACCCTTCAAGATTATCCAGCAAGTCAACCCCGTTGCTTTCAAGCTAGAACTTCCCCAGACTATGCACATCGACCCCGTATTCCACGCTTCCCTCTTCAAGCCATATGTGCAACCCGACAACAAGTTCCCAGGACGTGTGACAACCCCACCAGCCCCAACAATAGTGGATGATCATTTGGAGTACGAAGTGGAAGACATAGTGGCTATGAGAAATTTCAGGAGACAGCAGCAATACTTGATCAAGTGGAAAGGATATCCAGATTCGGAGAATAGTTGGGTGGCGGCGCACTACCTTGACAAAGTTCAGAGAAAGTTGAAGCGCTTCCATGCCGCCAACCCCCATCTTGGACCAGCCCCAAGTCTCTCTACTAGAAGCCCGAAGACTTCAGGGAGGCAGCCTGCCACCATCAAGAAGCAGCAGAAGACCCCTTGGAGGCAGCCTGCAAGAACAAGAAAGAGGAAAAATTGACATTAGACACTCTTCTCTTCTCGCAGTTTCTGGACAGAAAACTAAAACTGCTACTGGTAATAGGTCTCTGCATAATAAATTCTGAAAATTTACCTGGCTGTAGTCCATGAGTAGCCGGTCATTTAGAGTCCAAGTTTGCTCAATTTGGAGCACTGGTGAGAGAGATATGATGCTCTAAGTAGAAGGGGGTCAGGCTGCTGGCATTGTTAGGACAGAATATGCCTTCTGACATTGTGCCTTCCCCTGAACTTGGAATGCTCTGAAACTCAAGACTCTGGTAGAACATCTTACAGCGCCCAGTTTGAGACTTAGTTTGCAGAATTTGGAGAAGTATAGAAGGACTTATGATTTTCAGAAGTTTCTGCACAGATTTGGAGGAGTGCCTACTCTCTCAGCTCTCAACGACACTCCAGAAATGAGAATGCTCTCAAATTTGGTGACCCGGTAGAGTTCTCCGACGCGGTCCGTCTGGCACTCGAATTTTCAGATTTGGAGCAGTTCTGTGGCCGCTATGAATTTTTGAGTTCGTGGCAGATTCTGGGCCAACTTGTACAATTTTCTTTATCATTAAGGAGTAGGCTAGCCAATAAGGTCACACCACCTACGACCTTGCCTAGTCTACCTTACATGTGTAGCACCTGACTTGGCGCCTTTGACTAGTCCTCTTCACATGTGTGGCATCTGACTTGAAACTGTTGACTAGTTTGCTCCACATGTGTAAGACCTGACTTGACGCGCCGAGACGTCGCTTTTTCTATCGGGGGGGTGATGTAGTGATTTGAGTTATTATATATTAGTTTGCATATATTTTAATGTTTTCAAATATATTTGGAGTAGTATTGTGTGGAGTCAAGTGTGAATAGGTACTCTAGTAACTTGGTTCATGTCCTTTGAACCTTCCAAGGCATTTTCGAAGTTAGAGGAAAGACCTAGAAGAACTCCATGTGGCAAAAGTCAGATGTGCCATTTTTAGGTCAAAAGGACATGTGTACATTATTCTAGAAAGAGGTGGCAAGTTTTGGGATGTGTTGGGTGCCAACACATCAACATACACCTTCCTAGAAATTACTTATGTAGCAAGTATATAAACAAGAGCTAGAACATAGAAAGACATTCCAGAATCACTCTTGTACTTGCCAAAATCCAGAAATATATTAACTTTCAAGAAGCCATCTCTCTTTCAAGAAGCTACCACTTGTGTTCAAAGATCCTTGTCTTGAATAGATAAAGTATTCTGTTTTACTAAGTACTTTATCTATCTGTTTCACTACAGTGGTATCGGAGCTAGGCACTTTGGTAGCACAAGAAGATGGCCGATCCTCAAGACCAACAGCAAGCTTTCGAAGGAAGCCCTTCCTCTCCAAGACACCCTCCTCCAGCGCCGATGGGAGAGCCCACTCAAGAAAATCTGCAACAACAAGAAGCACCACAAGGAGGAGCACACCCTCCTCCAGCGTCGATGGGAGAGCCTACTCAAGGAAATCTGCAACAACAAGAAGCACCACAAGGAGGAGCACCGTCAAATCCCGTGGCAGCCGCTATAGCAAAGTTGACCCCACCACAAGGAGTTCCCGCAAATGAGTGGGCAGCCTTCCTAATGACCGTCCACAACCAAGTGGGCTTGGCCACCTATGAAGCAACCGTGCAAGCGTCAAGAGAAGCTATGGCTGCCATGGTTGCCCCTATTGCGAGCAATGCTCAAAATCCAGCCCCGGCTCAAGCGCCTCCACAAGAGCCAACGAGAGCAAGGAAACTCATCAAGCCCGGCAAACCCGACACTTTCAACCCCGGGAAAGGTGCCAACCTGAATTTATGGCTCTACCAAGTGGAGACGTACCTCGCGTTCCTTGAAGTACCCGAGGAGGACTACGTTCCCTTTGCCGTTACCTTACTTAGAGGAGCAGCAACATCATGGTGGCGTAACTATCAAGCGGCTATATATCAAGCTATGGCGCACCCCATGCTCGGCCAAGAGCCCCCACCATCATATGCAAGATGGGCAGATTTTCGTGAGGCCCTCAAGAAGCAATTCATGCCCATCAATGCGGAGAAGATTGCCCGAGGAAAGCTCCACCATCTCAAGCAAACGACGTCCGTTCAAGAGTATACATCCAGATTTCA
Source organism: Mesotaenium endlicherianum (assembly GCA_009602735.1). Taxonomy (NCBI): domain Eukaryota; kingdom Viridiplantae; phylum Streptophyta; class Zygnematophyceae; order Zygnematales; family Mesotaeniaceae; genus Mesotaenium; species Mesotaenium endlicherianum. Next base: position 344,727 of record WELA01009192.1, on the reverse strand, counting down.
CGCCCTCACTCTTGAGATCCCCAACATGTCTCTCGAGGAGAAGATTGACCGTTACATCTTTGGCCTCAAACCCAAGGTGGCAAAGGAAGTGGAGTTACGCGACTTGACGGACTTCTCAAAGATCATTGAAGTGGCCCAAAAGGTGGATACCTTGGATTTCAAGCACTCCGTGCCTTCATCTTCACGGGTACCGACGACGCGGGTGTACGCAGCCCCTTCCACATCCGAATCTGGACCCACACCCATGGAAATCGGAGTTATTAAAAGGGACCCCGCGGCTGCCCGGAAGAGTGGAAGACCCTCCAATGACACTTATGATGCAAGAAACCAGCAAGGAGTGAAAGCAAGACTCTCCCCGGCTGAAAAAGAAGCTCTCATGACGGCTGGACTATGCTTCTATTGCAAGGAAAAGGGCCATCGTGCACTTTCATGCCCCAAAAAGTTGTCAAAAAACGGACAGCGCCGGTAGGCCAGGAGCCTACCACCCCAAGACCCACTTCACGAGAAGGCAACACGCCAAGTGAGGTGGAGACCCCCGTTGAAGACGACGTTCCAGCCCCAATGAGTTTGAGAGGTTACCTTGGAGGAGAGAAGGTCCACATCTTGGTGGATAGCGGAGCTCAAGGCAACTTCATTGCTGCAGATTTTGCCACCAAGCACGGTATTACTATGCGAACTCTTGACCACGACGAGGAGATTATGATGCCCGATGGATTCTCCTATACTACCCCTTCCAAGAAGACGTACCCCTTGGCACTCTCTATCAAGTCCTTCAAGGATAGAGTAGTGTTCTCCCCCATGCAATTGGGCAAGTACGACGTCATCCTAGGGACGCCTTGGTTGACCAAGCACAACCCCCAAGTTGATTGGAGGACCGGTACTATCAAGATCAAGAATGACATCACTTCAAGAATCTGTATTTTGCGCGCAATCCAGAATATCCAGACCCAAGACATCCAGAAGCCGGCACACGAGATACTATTGTCCGCCCTCCAACTCAAGAGACTTGTGAGGAAGGGACACGAGCTTCTTTTGGCCTTGATCACGCCAAAAGACATCAAGAAAGACATCGAGAGTCAAGAAGGCAGCCCCGTTCCCAAGGAGATACAAGAAGTCTTTGAGGACTACAAAGAAGTGTTCTCCCCGGAATTGCCCAAGGGCCTACCCCCCAAAAGATTCGTAGACCACAAGATAGAGTTGGAGCCCGGAAGCAAGCCCATCTCTCGGCCTACGTTCAAAATGTCATACACGGAGCTAGACGAAGTCAAGAAGCAAATCAAGGAGCTACTGGAGCATGGCTTCATTCGACCTAGCAAGTCGCCATTTGGAGCCCCGGTGCTATTTGTCAAGAAGAAAGATGGTACCTTGAGGATGTGTGTGGACTATCGCGCCCTCAACAAGATCACCATCAAGAATCGATACCCGCTGCCGCGCATGGATGAGCTCATGGACCGGCTGGTTGGAGCCAAGTACTTCACGAAGATTGACTTACGGAGCGGCTACCACCAGATTCGCATCGCAGAACCGGACATAGAGAAGACGGCATTCAGGACAAGATATGGACATTTTGAGTTCATGGTCCTGCCATTTGGACTCACCAACGCGCCAGCAACTTTCATGACTATGATGAACACCATATTTCAGCCCATGTTGGACAGATTTGTGGTGGTATTCATCGATGACATCCTTATCTACAGCAAGACCCTTGAAGAGCATGCGAGACACTTGAAAGAAGTCCTTGAAGTATTGAAGCAAAACAAGCTGTTTGCGAAGGAGTCAAAATGCGAGTTTGCCAAACAAGAAGTGGAGTTCCTAGGTCTCCACGTGACTGCTGATGGCATCAAGATAGACCCCAAGAAGACCACGGTGGTGGAGGAATGGCCAACCCCCACGACCAAGAAAGAACTCCAGTCATTCTTGGGATTTGCCAATTGGTACAGAAAATTCATCCAAGGCTTCTCGCACATAGCAGCCCCCCTGACAGATCTACTCAAGAAGGACAGGCTATATACATGGACCGAGAAAGAGGAAGAGGCATTTCAAGAGTTAAAGCGAAGATTGACCACATCCCCGGTGCTCACACTCCCAAGTCCAAACCCAGATTGGCCCTTCCACGTCATCACCGATGCATCTTCCTATGCAATAGGAGCAATCCTGCTTCAAGACCAAGGCAAGGGACTGCAGCCCATCGCCTACGAGTCAAGGAAGCTAAATCCAGCCGAGCAAAATTATACAACCACGGAGCGAGAGGCATTGGCGATTGTACATGCCTTGAAGGTTTGGCGCTGCTACGTTGAAGGACGCAAAGTACTGGTCACCACGGACCACGAGGCGTTAAAGCACCTCCAGACGCAGCCGTATCTCTCAAGGAGACAAGCAAGATGGAGCGGATACTTGCAACAATACAACATCACGATTCAGTACCAGCCCGGCAAGACAAACCCGGCTGACCCCCTCTCAAGACTGCAATTAAATGCAGTGATGGTATCCCTGAAGACAGATCTGGAAGCTCGATTTTCAGCCGCCTATGAAAGAGACCCTTACTACAAGAACGGAGAAGCAGCCTTGGACCCATGCAAGAAGCAAGAAGGCAATTATTGGGTGAGGCAAGATACGGGCCAGAGATGTGTTCCTAATGACTTAGACCTCCGGCTCTTGCTTCTACGAGAAGCACACGACAACCCTCTTGGAGGACACTTTGGAATCCTAAGGACCACGGGCGTTCTAGCTAGGACTTATTGTTGGCCAGGCATGTCTAAGCAAGTCAAGGAGTACTGCAGGAGCTGTGACACATGCCAAAGAATCAAGCCATCATCGCAAAAGGCGGGAGGACTCCTCCAACCACTACCAATCCCCGAAAGACAATGGACGGACATCTCAATGGACCTTATCGTGGACTTGCCCGTGACACCTCGAGGCCATAATGCAATACTCACGGTGGTGGACAGACTTACCAAGATGGCTCATTTTATTCCCACGACGACTAAGGCTACAGCACCACAACTTGCAAGACTCATCTTTGACAACATCTTCCGACTCCATGGACTACCATCAAGAATTGTGTCAGATAGAGATCCAAGATTCACAAGCCATTTCTGGAAAAATCTCTTCAAGAACTTGGGTACATCGCTGGATATGTCTACTGCCTACCACCCACAATCAGATGGGCAAACCGAGCGTATGAATCGTACCCTAAAGACCTCTCTAAAGGCCTACGTGTCTACCCTCGAGCAAGACTGGGACATGTACTTGACCCCCCTCGAGTTTGCCTACAACAACACTACGCAGGCCTCTACCCAAGAGTCCCCATTCTTCCTCAACTATGGCTTCCATCCGACCACGCCACTGAGCTTCACGGCTGGCCATGATGAAGTACCTGCAGCCACAGATTTTATGGAGACATTAGAAGCAGCCCTTACAGCAGCGAAGAAAGCTCTACAACACGCGCAAGATGCTCAAGCAAGAGTGGCGAACAGATCCAGAAGAGAAATTACGTACAGAGTGGGTGACAACGTGTTACTATCATCCAAGAACATTTCCCTGAACAACAGGCCTGCCGGCAGCAAGTTCTCTCCCAAGTATTTGGGACCCTTCAAGATTATCCAGCAAGTCAACCCCGTTGCTTTCAAGCTAGAACTTCCCCAGACTATGCACATCGACCCCGTATTCCACGCTTCCCTCTTCAAGCCATATGTGCAACCCGACAACAAGTTCCCAGGACGTGTGACAACCCCACCAGCCCCAACAATAGTGGATGATCATTTGGAGTACGAAGTGGAAGACATAGTGGCTATGAGAAATTTCAGGAGACAGCAGCAATACTTGATCAAGTGGAAAGGATATCCAGATTCGGAGAATAGTTGGGTGGCGGCGCACTACCTTGACAAAGTTCAGAGAAAGTTGAAGCGCTTCCATGCCGCCAACCCCCATCTTGGACCAGCCCCAAGTCTCTCTACTAGAAGCCCGAAGACTTCAGGGAGGCAGCCTGCCACCATCAAGAAGCAGCAGAAGACCCCTTGGAGGCAGCCTGCAAGAACAAGAAAGAGGAAAAATTGACATTAGACACTCTTCTCTTCTCGCAGTTTCTGGACAGAAAACTAAAACTGCTACTGGTAATAGGTCTCTGCATAATAAATTCTGAAAATTTACCTGGCTGTAGTCCATGAGTAGCCGGTCATTTAGAGTCCAAGTTTGCTCAATTTGGAGCACTGGTGAGAGAGATATGATGCTCTAAGTAGAAGGGGGTCAGGCTGCTGGCATTGTTAGGGCAGAATATGCCTTCTGACATTGTGCCCTCCCCTGAACTTGGAATGCTCTGAAACTCAAGACTCTGGTAGAACATCTTACAGCGCCCAGTTTGAAACTTAGTTTAGAGCATTTGGAGAAGTATAGAAGGACTTAGGATTTTCAGAAGTTTCTGCACAGATTTGGAGGAGTGCCTACTCTCTCAGCTCTCAACGACACTCCAGAGATGAGAATGCTCTCAAATTTGGTGACCCGGTAGAGTTCTCCGACGCGGTCCGTTTGGCACTCGAATTTTCAGATTTGGAGCAGTTCTGTGGCCGCTATGAATTTTTGAGTTCGTGGCAGATTCTGGGCCAACTTGTACAATTTTCTTTATCATTAAGGAGTAGGCTAGCCAATAAGGTCACACCACCTACGACCTTGCCTAGTCTACCTTACATGTGTAGCACCTGACTTGGCGCCTTTGACTAGTCCTCTTCACATGTGTGGCATCTGACTTGAAACTGTTGACTAGTTTGCTCCACATGTGTAAGACCTGACTTGACGCGCCGAGACGTCGCTTTTTCTATCGGGGGGGTGATGTAGTGATTTGAGTTATTATATATTAGTATGCATATATTTTAATGTTTTCAAATATATTTGAAGTGGTATTGTGTGGAGTCAAGTGTGAATAGGTACTCTAGTTACTTGGTTCATGTCCTTTGAACCTTCCAAAGCATTTTCGAAGTTAGAGGAAAGACCTAGAAGAACTCCATGTGGCAAAAGTCAGATGTGCCATTTTTAGGTCAAAAGGACATGTGTACATTATTCTAGAAAGAGGTGGCAAGTTTTGGGATGTGTTGGGTGCCAACACATCAACATACACCTTCCTAGAAATTACTTATGTAGCAAGTATATAAACAAGAGCTAGAACATAGAAAGACATTCGAGAATCACTCTTGTACTTGCCAAAATCCAGAAATATATTAACTTTCAAGAAGCCATCTCTCTTTCAAGAAGCTACCACTTGTGTTCAAAGATCCTTGTCTTGAATAGATAAAGTATTCTGTTTTACTAAGTACTTTATCTATCTGTTTCACTACACGTCGTCTGGGCCAGTCTGGCCCAGTAAAATGCGGCATCTCGCAATTCTCAAACGTCACCCTTTTATTTGCCGCTTATCCCCTCGTAAAATGAATTCCATGAACTTCGATTACTGATGCTCGTATAGAAATCTCCCCATCCTGGAACCACTGTCTGGAAAGTTGTTGTTCCTGGATAATTTTTCAGCATTCAGACGTATGTGATCGTTTTCGAGCATATCTTAGCACGCCCATGAAATGTTGTAGTACGAGTCCGATCCAGAATAAGTTTTGTTGCAGTAAAATTGGCCTACATGGACCAAAATTCATATTTTAATTTTTGCGTCTCAAAGACACTCAAAGTCGCCAAAAGAAAATTGATGAAGTATGATTCTACCGACCAATTGACGGGTACTTGTTAACGATGTAAGTAGTGACACGCGAGAACCTGTATGCAGGAAACTCCTTTATATCCCATATTAACCTAGTTGCTTTACGTCGACCTTCGCTCACGAGATCCTTAAGTAGTGACCTCCTGCCAAATGAATCAAAGTAAAGCTTCTAACATCAACTTAAAGGTGTTGGCTACCTTGAAGAATTGTCAGTGCGACGATTCAAAAACGGATAAGGGAAAGGGATAGGCGGGACATGGGGGCAATACACTGCATGCATGTTGAGTACATCAAATCGTTAACTCTCCGGATCTGGATCAACTAAACCCTGAGTCGACTTGCGATAAGAAGAACCTCGAGTCGCGATGCGGTAACCGACGCTTCCATTACAATTTACAAAATTTTTGAGAACGAGCTTGAAAAAATTATTGCAGTACGCCTGATGTCTTAAAAAATATTTTTGCACGCGCGGAAGATCCAGAGTGCACGATGCTGAAAAAATCCAATCGGGGACTTTTCCAGGCATAACAATTTCGTAAAAGGGATTCCGGAAATACACCATTTCCAGCATACTCCCAGGAACTTCGTCGAGTTTCCTTGAGATTTTCCAGGCCCCGAAATTGCCCCGCGCTTTTTTAGCGTGCAGGCTGGCACTCAAATGGAACATTCGCCAGATAAAGTGTTACCGACACCTTGCCATTTTAAATCGACGGTAGCAAAAAAGCGCCAGCGCCATTTTTGACCATCTGGGGTCTCTTGCGTTTTTATAGAGAGGTTGCCGCGTTTGATTCCAGCGTACACGCAAGCTCACCCGTCACGTTGGGCTAGGTCAATCAGCTTTTTGACGACTTAACACATGATTCAAACTCCGCTCAAGCTTCAGCGAGGCAAGTAGCTTGACGACCCTGGATCATACCACGTCCACTCGATTTTTCTGTCATGTTGAGCTTCATCCTATCGAAATTTTCAAGTTGTGACGACCTGAAAGTGGTATCAAGTTTTCAAAATCTCAAAAACCTGAAAGCTTTGTCGAGCAGCTTGAACCAGCTTGAACGTTGTTAAATTGTCCCTGCACTATGACCCACTTAAGTCGATTTCAAAAATTCGTTAAAGAACTTACAAATTCGACAAGACTTCCGAAGTGACCGACACATTTTTGACGAACTCAAGCCTCAAGACGCTTTGTAAGTTATTCACAAATGAACGAGATTGGTAGCTAGTAGATACCAACCAATACCATCGCTTTCTCATTCTCCCATATACATTCGACAGAGAAACCCGATTCTCTTCAACGAGCCCTGGTGTCGATTATATATGCAGAGCGCACACGGCCCGATACCCAGGACAAAAAATTTCGGAGGTTGAAAAAATGGCTTAGGCGTGAATTGCCTAAGGCGTGGACACGTCAGTCCACATACCTTTTAATCATAGGGAAAAATTACCTTACCATCGATTTGCGCCGCTACACCAACTTCACCATCGATTTGTGCAAACTGGACAAAAATATACAGATTCTGCCAATTTGGACAAATATGCCACTTTTTTGTCCTGAACCTGTTTTACTGCTTTCTCACCGTATACTATGTATTGCGAGTGTCGTCGAGCACTTTCAGTTACGTGACGTATAATTCGTGCGAGATATCTCCACACGAATGTCTTCTGCCAATCCTTTTTAAGCAAAAAAGTGAAGTGAACATGTGGCCAATTTCTGTGACCATATACGAGCAGCATATATATTTCTATCAAAATTCTACTTTTTCCGAAAGCTTAAAGTTTTACAACTCTTTACCGGAAACCCTAAAGCTTGGGTCCTATAGCGTTACCGTCACAACTAGGCCCAAAGGTTTTTCGGCCCTCTCCTCCAGTCCTTCTACTTTCGGATTCAATTTCAAATTATAATACCGTTTCAAAAAATTTGTCTAAAAAGCCAAGATTCTCTCCTCCGAAACAAAATCCTACATTGAGAGCAATTGAGAGCAACGACTTCACACCCTCGTTCATTCGTGTCAAGCCTAACTTACACGAGTTTAGCGACCGGATCTAACGATAAGAATAGCCTGTGTTCTCATTGCTACATATCCTTAGGCGTTCGGGACGAAATAGTGGTATTTTTGTCCAAATTGGAAGCATCTGTATATGTCTGTCTAGTTTGCACAAACCGATGGTGAAGTTGGTATAGCGGTGCAAGTCGATGATAAAAAAGTATCTATCCCTTACTCATACCCCGCACATTGTGGAGGGGTAGAGGGTTCACGTATATACGACATCCTACTTTGTAAACTATGCTGCGTCGTCTTTAGAGTCGAATCGCGTGAGGTCTACCGACATTCTAGATTAGAAGTGCTTCGAATCAATCGAATATATTCTGGGGCATATTATGATTCTACCCCCGAAAGATAGAAAATGAACTAGAAATACCCTCAAACTTTCAAAGAATACGAAACTACCATCACGTCAAGTTTTCCTAGTCATGGTCAGTCCACCGGTCAAGTATGGCGTGCCTAGCCTGACACCACTTTTTTTCCCTTCTCCGTCCATGAATTTTTTTACCCCTTGTCCTGTCGCTCCGTGCTCTACCATAGAAGGACAAATTTTCCAATGCAATTGAACTGTTTCGGATCTCTTCGTGGGGTTTAAGGCCTCGACAGTAAAACCTGCTATCATACCTTCGTGTAATTCGTACGGTTGTTCGCTCGGCGTCAGGGGCACTCTTCTGGCGGCCATTATGCATCATTATTATTGGATGACGCACTTGAGTTTCTGTCCGCTTACATTTTACACTTGACTGTCTCACGCTTGACCTGCCGGCTATGTAGGCCATCAATTTGTAACGTCAAGTGATGGCGGCTTCAAAGCGTGGTATTTTTCCCTGCAAGTTTTATTCTGCATGAAGTGTGCATGGAGAAGCACGGATAGAGGGTTAAAAAAGGAAGGATGGAGAGGGGAAAAAAGTGGTGTCAGGCTAGGCACGTCATACTTGACAGGTGGACTGACAATGACTAGGAAAACTTGACGCGAGGGTAGTTTCGTATTCTTTGAAAGTTGGGGGGTGTTTCTCGTTCATTTTCGATCTTTGGGGGGTAAAACCATAATTTCCCCTATATTCTGCCGACGCGACCGACATAATCGAAAAAATACGTTGCCTTGATGTGGGGTTGATTTGCTTATTTGGCGATCATGTTCGGTACAGTAGCCTGCATTGAAAAAACTGTCTAGTCGCTGGGCCTCCCGCGCAAAGAAAACATGATGGTACTCTCATGCACTCTCATGTGACCGATGCGGCCCGCTATCATGTCAAAATCATGTTCAAGAAAATCTAGAGTGCTACCATTGTCTTACATTTATGTCTGTACTGTAAAAATCGTGGTCTTGTTGTCCTTTCTTGGGAGCCAAGCCGGCAACTGCAGTTTTTCCTCGAGTATTTTGGCACCTACCATTGCATGTTGACCATTATCTTGGTCTTGTTGTCCTTTCTTGGGAGCCAAGCCGGCAACTGCAGTTTTTCCTCGAGTCTGTCTCTTGCTCCCTTTCTTGGGAGCGGAATTCGCCAGCTCTTAAAGATTCGCAGCAGTGACAGTTTTTGACCGGTGCGGGAGGGGCTCTAGAAGATTGCTTCTAACTAAAACAGTAGTGGCAAGAACAAGCGGGGCGTTCCGAGAATTGAACTCGGGACCTCTCGCACCCAAAGCGAGAATCATACCACTAGACCAAACGCCCTCTCGTCTCCACTCTGCACACGTAACAACTAAAGACTTACTAAGTTTACTTGGGCAATCGTGCAATGATGGATTTATATGATTCTGCCAACGGGCCAAATATCGATTTACAGGGAACATAATAGACATATGCACAAGCAGGCTCCTACAAGGCTCGAGCCAACGCCATGACAGCTAGTATGTTCTTAATGGGAATGAAATTGCACCTCGTGAAGTTAATCAATAATTTGTTAATGTGTGTCTTCATTTATCACATCGTACTGACTACTTGATAAGCCTTAGATGTGTGTTCAATTGGTGAGCTAAACAAGTGCATGAAGCAAACAGGCTCACCCTTGTTAAGAGCTACAATTAAGCTGATTGGAAGCGCACATATGTACATATGAAAGCTCATACGCACATCGTTGCACACTATAATGCTGGAGAGTGACATAAGCAACAACATCTCAACGGTGTCCTCAATTGTAGTTATCAATAATGAAAAATAAATTTCGTATCACAGAAGATGTTCATCACATTCACCACTTCTCAAAAGTACATCAAAGTAGCCTATCCTTGGAGAACAACAGAAAAGGTAGTCCTCAAGACCACAATTGGCAGAATGAAGCAATTCGTTCTACACAAACTAGGCGACCCTCGCATGCCACGTATTTTTCTTGAATGTGCATTTAAAAACACTGTCATGCAGGGGCCATGTAAGGCTGGCCGAAACTGTATGCCTTAGAGGTTGGGGGGAGGAGAAATGTCTCTCACTTTGTAAGCTCCACACTGGTGTATACACTACCTTGCTAACTAGTCCCTAATGTCTACCAAATATGAAACTCGCCCGAGAAGGGGAAAAGCTATGGGATGCATCGATCTTGAATCTCATGAGACCAGACACGCCGGTCCTTGCTTGCATCCCCAGCGAGAAAAAGAAAGAATCCTTCTCTGCGCGTGCTTGCTTGCCTGCCTGCACACGGAAGCGACCCAACCCCTAGCTCCGCAGGGCACAACCAGCTATCCATGCGCAGAGCTTTACACCAGCAACACCCCTGGTGGCACCACAAACACTGCCTGGCCGCCTTCACTTTGGAGGGACCCGACCGCCACCCGTTGGCCGCCCCATGCAGCGGTGCCTGGCAGAGCACCTTAACAAAGCACAAGGAAAGCTGCATCCCCATGGCTTGTACGTACCTCGATAAGACATTTTACCTGCAACAGCTACTAGGAGGCAAATGCCCGACCTCTTATTTCACGTGCCCCTCCCACACCACCCGAGGGGATTGGACGGGAGGAGAGGAGGAGGGGATGGAGGGGGAGAACACTACACACCTGGTCACCAGCTAGCTAACTACCTGACTACACCTGGTCCTGCAGCTGCTGGGCAACAGACAGCCAACGATCTCTACAGCCGGCAGAGACCCGGACGGCCACCGGCGTCGCCTCCTTTGATACCATCCACTTCCCTTCTGTTTATTATCTCTCGGATACGAGTCGACCTGCCCGGAGACAACGAGAGTGACAAAGAGAGAACGCATATGAGTGCTACCCCTTCAAGAAACAACAGTAGGAGAGAGGGACAAACAATGGTGCCGTGGGCGAGCACGAGCAGGTACAGCTCTGGTCGGCCCTGTCGGCACCGCAGGGTACAGACTGCAGGGCAAGCACGACTCCTCTGCTCGCTCGTCGCCTGGAAGGCGCGGGTGCTCTCAGCCCAAAGTCGGCATCCTCTCCATCTCTCGTGAAATACGACCGACATCACAGGAGTATATCCATGGCATGGAAAGAAGAAAGCAGGTGGAAGAAGCGCCGCACGTGCACGCACCCGTGGCACGCGAGGGAAGCCGCCACCCGCTCAACTTTGCGCCACGCACGCCGCCGCTGCAGCAGCAGAGAGGCAGCCTAGGAGCGCGAGCCAGGGGGCTCCATGGCAGACGGGGCAGGCGGCTGGAAGAACTGCAGGCACGTGCGGTAGAAGTGGTCCTCATCGATGGGCTTTGTCATGAACCTGCGCCACCCCCCCCATCCAGCACGCCCCGCGCCCACAAGAGATCAGCCGCGCGCCACGACGCCGTTAGCCGGTCAGTCAGTCAGACACACACAGGCTACATGCAATATGCTCCTGAAAGGGCACAGCTAGCCGTCCCGGCCCCAGCCCTGGGCACGGCCCCCGCTCTTGCAACTACACAGCACCCATGAGCAGGGAGAAGAGAGGAGCGAGTGGGTGCTCACCCGTCCATGCCGCTCTTCAGCGCCTTCTCCTTGACGCCCTTGAGGACGTCGGCCGTCATCTGCGCCCATTCCCAGAGGCTCACCAAAACCCAGTCAGCACTCCTGTCCTTTCCCTCTGCCCAGCCAGTGCCCGTGCTCAAAGGGACCAGGAAGTGAGCAGCGCTGCATCATCATCAAACATGCAGCAAAAGCTTGTTGCGCGCACCGCACGTATGAGAAAGATGGATGGATGGAGGGAGAGAGAGAAGGCTCCGGGCTTACGGCAACGATGGGGATCCTCTTGACGAGCAGCGAGGACGTGTCGCAGCTCTCCTCTGCCAGGGCCTTCTCTGCCTGCCGGATGCGCACGGTGGTCTCGTACCCGTCCATCTGCACACCCCCGCCACCACCGCCAGCAGCAGCAGAAACAGTCCAGGGTGAGTGCACGCAGGCAGGCAGGGGGGGAGGGAGGGGGCAGCAAATGGGCTAACGGACGACATGCTCTTCTCACGCACCCTTTGGAAAATATGAGGCATTATATGAGGACACCCCTAGTACTAGGGCTGCAGAAGTGCGACGGAGTCCCACAGAGCACTGCGCCCCCTCTTGCTGCTGCCAAGGGGGCTGGGCTCATGCATGCAGCAGCAGCAGGATGAAAAGAGATTGCAGTGCTTCAAGGAGTCAAGCTCACCTCGGGCATCTGTGGCGAGTGACGTCGCATCATTGGGTGTATCCACGCCCCCACCGCCCCCCCCACACACACATGGAGAGAGAAACCATGGAGATTGCTTAGTGAATGGTAGCGAGCTGGCGGAAGGCAGTAAGCTACTCCAACTGATGCGCGTCATGTCAAAGAAGACTTCCACCAAAAAATCCACACAACCTATGTTGTCACACTATCCGCAAGAATGTGTTGAGCGCACAGCTAGCGCAAAAGATGACACTACGCCCAATGAGCAGTGACCGATGCCCACTGCCAGATTTGCACCAGTCAGAGGACAAAGACGAGAACACCGAGAGAGCATCGTCCCGGAAAGATAAGGATACACTACAGCCAGGGCAGGTCAGGCATGAGTGGCCGCTAACGCACAAGCTGGATTGTGATGAGACGGAGAGGGAGGAGGGGGGGAGG
>WELA01009192.1:259871-306442 GCA_009602735.1 Mesotaenium endlicherianum | reverse complement strand
TTTATGATCTCGTGCTAGGCAGGTCCTGGCTTAATAGACATCAAGCTGAAGTGTGTTGGAGCAGAGGTACAGTTAAAGTGAGAGGAGCCAGTGATGGGCAGACTCACTTGGCACCCACCAGTGCTCTTCCTCTTGTCCTGTGTGGATGGCAAATGAAGGAAAAGAAGAGGCTTCCAGAAGGATGCAAATTGCTGAATGCAATGGAGTTCGTCAAAAGCTGGAACCAGAAGGAAGACAGAATATTCTGTCTGCTGCTAAGAAAGGTACCTCCTCAACCTAAAGAAGTGATTGAGAAGAAGGTAAGCACTCCGGAGCACCCTACTGCTGCGAAAATTGTTGCTCAGTACACGGATGTATTTAATCTGCCTCTAGGACTACCCCCTAAGAGGGAAGTAGATCATAGGATTGATTTATTACCTGGGAGTCAGCCACCCTGGCAACGCACTTATGGCTTGTCTTATGTGGAGAGCAAGGAGTTGAAAACACAGATTGCAGAGCTTGAGGAAGATGGTTATATTTCTCCCAGTAAATCACCTTACGGCGCACCCATCCTATTTGTTAAGAAAAAGGATGGCAGTATGCGGATGTGTGTGGATTACAGAGCCCTGAACAGAATTACAGTAAAGAACAAGTATGCTTTACCCAGAATCAAGGACTTGCTTGATACCCTGTCTGGTGCTAAGGTGTTCAGTAAGATTGATCTCAAGAGTGGTTATCATCAATTCAAAATTGCTGAGGGGGATGAACACAAGACTGCCTTCCGCACACGTTATGGACACTATGAGTTCAACGTGATGCCATTTGGACTGACTAATGCTCCTGCTACCTTCATGGGTGCTATGAATGACATTTTCAGACCTTATTTGGATAAGTTTGTGCAAGTTTTCCTGGATGATATTTTAATTTTCTCTAAAGATGAAGCTCAGCACGCAAAACACTTAAAGACAGTCTTGGAAACTCTAAGAACGAATCACTTATATGCTAAAATGAGCAAGTGTGATTTCTTTAAGAAAGTATTGAATTCTTAGGCGACGTTGTCAATAAAAAAGGCATCAGTGTGGATCCTAAGAAAGTCCAGACCATAAGGGACTGGCCTGTACCACAGTCTGTCTCTGAAGTTAGATCCTTCCTCGGGTTGGCTAACTAGTATAGGAGATTTATTGAGAAAAATTCTACAAAGGCCAGTAAACTGACTGACCTTACTAAGAAAGACATAGGGTATGTGTGGGGGGAAGAGCAGCAGGCTGCCTTCCAGACCCTTAAAGATGCCCTTTGTTCTGCCTCAGTGCTAGCCGTGTATGACCCCAGCAAATCGGTGCAGGTGGTCACTGATGCCTCTGACTTTGCCATGGGTGCTATTTTGTTGCTGCCTGCTGAGAAAACCACAAAGGATGGTAAGGTACGGCAGGAGTGGCATTCCGTGTTGTGTGAGTCCATGAAATTTAATCCAGCGGAGATTAATTACTCAGTGCATGATAAAGAGCTGCTAGCTATCATTCATGTGCTCAAACAGTGGAGAGCATACTTACATGGTAAAGCTTTTAAGGTGATTACAGATCATCTAGCTCTGACCCACTTTCAGAAGAAGTCCAAGCTGTCGAGGAGGGAGAACCGCTGGAGCCAGACGCTGGAGCAGTTCCAAGTCCAGATCGATTACAAACCAGGGAAGTTGAATCCTGCTGATGCACTCTCTAGAAGACCTGACTTGCAAGAACGGAACTTTAGTCAGCATGCTGTAGATAAAGTCCTGTGTGCACTCACTTCATTAAAGGTTAAAAAGTCCTTCCTTGAACAACTTAGGAAAGCCTACCTTTCTGATCCAACATTTGAGCCCAGCCCCACTGATAGTGTGAGTCCTGCTACTGCACTTGGGTATAGGCTGAAGGGTGGGGTCTGGGTGGCTGAAACCACTTCAGGCAGGCTGAAGCTGGTCATTCCTAATAACTCGGAAATAAGGTCCCTGTTATTGAGTCAAGCACATGACAGTTTACTGGGTGGGCATTTGGGGCAGGCCAAAACTGTTGGCAAACTGGCAAAACATTACCATTGGGAGGGATTACCTCGGGAGGTCTTGAAATTCGTTAAGTCCTGTGACCAGTGTCAAAAGAATAAGTCTAGGCACACACCATCGGGGGGCCTCTTACAACCGCTGCCCATCCCAGCTGGCCGCTGGGAAACAATATCCATGGACTGGGTGGTCACATTGCCACGAACTGCCAATGGGCATGATTCGATACAGGTAGTTGTGGATAAACTGACAAAAATGGTCATTTTTATCCCCACAACTGCCAAGGTAACTGCACTCAAAACAGCGAGACAGGTCTACAACCATGTAGTATGCCAACATGGGCTACCCTCTACTATAATCTCAAACAGAGACTCAAAGTTTACCTCTAAGTTCTGGACAGCTTTAATGGGGTTAATGGGAGTCAAGCAGCTGTTCAGCACAGCAAACCACCCTCAGACTGATGGGCAGACTGAAAGAACTAACAGAGTTTTGCAAGAGGTACTGAGAGCCTATATTAACCAAAAACAAGATAATTGGGATGACCTGATACCTCAAATTCAGTTTGCGGTCAACAGTGCGGTGCACGCGTCAACGGGCAAGACCCCTTCTGAACTCAGCCTGGGTAGAGTCCCTAAGTCTCCTTTAGATGTCCTAGGGGAGTCTTTAACTCACCCTGAAGGGGTTGACAATCCGGTCTCCCTCCAGTTAACTCAGGAGTTTGCTGACACCCTGTCAGAAGTCCAGCAGAACCTGCACAATGCCCAAGATAACCAACAAAAGTACGCTAATCAGCACCGTCGAGAACTCACCTTTTCTAAAGGCGATTTGGTCAAACAGCATTCTCAGCACCTGTACCTCCCTGGTGTGGTCAAGAAAAAGCTTGGCCCTGTCTGGGTCGGCCCATATTTTGTGGTGCGCCGTGTCGGTCAGAATGCTTAAAAACTGAACATGTCAATCGAATACAAGGGCCACCCGATATTTAATGTCTCCTTCCTGGAACCTTACATCAAAGGTGATACACTGTTCACAAGTCGGTTACCTGTCCAACCGGGACCGGTCCCCGCTGTCCGGGACGGTGACCCTGAGGAATATGAGGTTGAGGAGATTTTAGACGCGCGCTCGATCCGTCGATCGTCTAAATATGTCATGAAGTACCTCATTCGATGGAAGGGTTACGATGCCTCTAGGGACACTTGGGAATTGAAAGACCATTTGACCAATACCAAAGGGGCGTTAAAACGGTTCCACCTTCGGGCGGCTGGAGCACCTCCCTAACAGTCATTTCAGTTGACACGGGAAGGTGACAGGAGGTCCTGTCTCCATCTAAGTTGGAGGGGAAAATATATGACAGTTAGTGTGCGAGAGCGAGAAAGGGACAGTTATGTGAACCCTAAGTGTCAGCATAGTGACAGAGGGGACAGCCTGGCCCACATAAAGCACCTTTAGCTGGAGGAAAAAGGAAAACACATTCATACGTTTATGTCTAGCACACCGCAACTATGTCAACTCCTAGCAATCATTTTGTGAGGTAAACAGGAACGAATATACCATACTAATACGAACTTACTCCCTTCCTGCAACTTCTAGGACAAAGGTCGATATCCTACTAACTTGTGCCCTGGCTACATGTGCAGAATGGCTCCCACCACACAAAAGGAGGACAGAGAGCGCAAGGCAGAAGAAGCCAGGAGGACAATGGAGCAATACCAGAAGGAGCTGGCGGCGACGTCCCTCACCAAAAGAGAACAAGAAAGAGTCCACAAACAACAAGAGGCGGCAGAAGAAGCACAAAGGAAGAAGGATCAGGAAGCGAAAAGCCTCAGGAAAGCTGAGGAGGAGAGACAGAAGAAACAGCAAAAAGAAGCGAGGAGGAGAGAAGGAAAAAGGCTGAAGCGGACAGGCAGAAGAGCTTGGCCACTTACAGGTATACTGTGGTGGGTGGCCAAAACTTTGATAACCTGAAGGAAGCATTGCTGGCAGCCTAGGAGATCAACAAGCTGGAACAGACAACACTGCTACAGAGGGAAGGAACTGCAGCACTGGATAGGTACATTGAGGCACACACTGGTGTGGTCCTCTACGAGGATTATGCCAAGATGGTGGGCTATACAGCAGAGCAGGCCCGGTACCTTGCCGATGATTCCGAGAACAAGCCAGTCCCAATATCGGGAATAGTGGGAGATCAGAGACTCATCAGGATGGTGAGCATGCCGCCCGATAGCTTTAAGGATACGGTATTCTACCTCACACTATTGCCAGCTTACAATGAAGTTGAGAGATGGAGCTGGGAGTACTTGGCCAAGGAGGCAGGACAGCAGATGTTCTCTCCCCACTGGTTCCCATGTAAACTCAGAAAGGCTGAGCATGGACCCCAGTACTACCAGCAGCCAACAGACTGGAGGTAGATGACCGTCACAAACAAAAAGCAGGAGTGTGGCCGAGCCCAACCAGACGATTTCCACTATGGCCTAGACGGCTACCTCATCCTACCACCTCACATTGCCCCTTGGGACCCCAGGCTGAATGGCTGCCTGAGCAATATGAATGCAGAGACCAAAGAGCACAGGAGGAGGGGGAGAGACTACTTCTCTAAGGGAAAGCATGCCTTCGTCAAATGGGCGAAGAATGCAGGCCGGATAGACATCAGCAGGCTGAAGGCCAAGCAACCTCCAGCGCGTCCTAAGAAAGGGAGGATAGTGGACTACTCCATGTCTACCAGGGAGCAGGACAACTTAGTTGACGAGACTCCTACTCTCTCAGAGAAGGGGAATGAGGAGGATGAGGAAGAAGAACAAGGCAGAGGAGAAGCATCAGGAGCTGGTACTCAGGAGACCCAGGGGCAGGCAGGGGCACTTCCTAAGGAACCAAGATCAGGTATATGGAACGTGATCCCGGTCATGGAGGCAACTGGAACCCGCACTCGCTCCCCCAGCCCACCTGCCCAAGCAGGGAAAGAAGCTGATCTGACTGTACTTGGCAGCAGACACAGGCAGAAATCCCCAGAGGACAGGGGTTTCAGAAGACACGCGGGGTGGCCAGAGGTATGCCGGCCTCCCCCTTCGCTCAGGGGCATGTACCTCTTGCCAATGTGTTCCAACATCCTACTGGAATGCCTGTCTATGTGGGGATCAACACCCAAGTGGGTGAAGAGCAGGCTACCATCCTTCGTTCTCCTCGAGGTCCAACTTTAGAACAAACGGGGTTCTTTAGAAGGCCAGCTGACAGACCTAGAGGGCTGTCCAGGTCTAGGTCCAGATCTCAGTCTCCTAATCCTGAAGCTCCAGGAACAACCCCCTAGGTGACTGGCCCAAGAGGCAGTCAATGGGGGAGGCTGGTCGGGTTCAGTTCCCTTATTTAAGACTTTTGCAGTTTAATGTTGTCGAGGCGACAACAAGTTAAGTTGGAGGGATTGTAATGAATCAGTATACTGGTCGATATAATATTCATTTAAATAATATAGTCAAATAAGTTCAGCCTGCTGAACTCTAGTTAACAATCAGTCTGCTGGACTTTATACTTAATATCAGTTTAATGACTTGGCCGGAAGTAGCAGGCTGAGGTCACCTTAAGTCAGCTTGCTGACACATTCTTTGACAGCCAGCTGACTTCCGTACTCGGTAGCAGCGAACTGCCTCGATATGCATCTAAGTGTGATACGCTAGATGAATGGCCAGATGACATCCCTATGATGGATGGCGATTCGGGATGATGGGAGATGGTGGTGGATTTGGTTAACACTAGATAGCCCATAGAAGCACATTTGGTGCAACACACATATTTTGGTGCATTTCGAGAGCTCCCTGGTTTAGGCTAGCATTTTCTGTATATTTAATCATTTTTTACAAAATTAGGTTCAAACGATTGGGAACATCGCAAGGATTGTGCGATTAAATTCGCAAACAAAAGCGACGAGTACAGACAAAGGTACAGGTGAAAACGTACGATCCAAAGTCTGGATTGAAATCAATTTCGCCTGTTCAATGTCTGTTCGAATTGCAATTTTCCGCGACTGACAGCAACTGCTTCTTCCTTCTTCTTTGTCGCTCTTCTTGAATTCGTCCGCCATGGCTGTAGGAGAGAGTTCTAGGAGTCCTATGCTAGGGTTGTACATATTTGTGAGTTCAGTTTATTTTGGACAAGTATGGGCATATGAGCAATTCGGTGATGAATGTGAACAAGTGTTTTTGAGAGGAGAGGTAAAGAAAGAAATGAAGGGGAAGAAGGATGACACTCTCTTTCAAGTCTTGTTTGAGTATGATGGGACAAAGGTAAAGTTTATTGCTGAGTTTGTAGAGGGTCATCTTAACGCCGACGACGGGTTTGAGCAATGTTTAGCCGCAGGTGCGTATAAGAAGAAAGTACCATGTGTGCGTGACAGCCAGCCCTCACAGCCTAATTCGGAAGGCCCGCTTGTTCCTCTTAGACTAGAGTTATCCTTGCCTGATGAGGAACTTGATGAGAGTGAGGAACTTTCGTCTGTGGCCGAGAAGAGAAAGAGGGGGAGGCCTTTAGGTGTGAGTAGGATAAGAGCTCCTGCACAAAGGAGCAAGTTCAAACAAGCACAGACAGCAGCAGATAGGAAAGAAAAAAGAAAGTCCAAAGTTCTTGACTCTGACAGTGATGCAGGCACTGCCAGTGAGGCCGAAAGTTCAAAATCTGATTCAAACGAGGAGGATGCACAGGTGCTACCCCTAAGCATGCAAGAAAACAATGGAGTTGCTGAGGAGCTCCTTGAAGGATGGAGCTGGAGGGAGGCTTCCCCTGGAGAGACATATGAGGACATGTTATTGAAGCCCTCTAGTGACTATCACCATGGGCTTCAAGGCATCTCGGCCAAGAATTTTAGAGGTCTGTCCCCCTTTGGCGTGTTGTGCTTATTCATGCCCATGTGGTTCTTTGACGAGCTAGCTAGAGAGACTAATGCATATGCAACTGAGCATAATGTTAGGGGCTGAATTCCTTGCACGACCACTGAAATTGTTGTGTTTCATGGTTTGTGCATGGCTATGGGCCTGCATGCTCTTCCCAGTCAAAAGCACTTTTGGAAAAAGCTTCAGAAGGGGCCTATTACTTTGCCTAGCTATAGACCACTTGGATGTAGGTCCTACACGAGAGGTGAGGGCAAAGGAATAGCATATCGACGACTTTTTAGCATGACTTCAAATGGTACAATTCTCTTATGAAGTAAGATGTATGATGCCATGTGTTTGTGTCCAAGAGTGTGTTAGATGTCTTATGCTTAGTTGACATTTTGAATTTTGTACTCTCTATAACATTGTGATTTGTGTAATTTATAGGTAAAAGTGAAATATTAATTGCTTTCATTCATTTCTTGATATTTTAAAATTAAAAAAAATTAAATTAATTTTCTTATGCAGTGAATAAGATGTGGTCAAATTATGGATATATGAACTCCTACTTTGATTTCACAACAATTCATTTAGCCATTTCACACTTTTGGCTTCTAAATGCACCAAAAAAAAAAAGCGTCGCATATTAGGGAGCAACTTCGATAAAAATTGTATCTCATAAGATACTTTGACTAGATGTCTGAAATTTGGTACAACCTCTAAGAACATGTGTAGCCACCTCTGGCCAAAATCCAAATGCTTGGAGTTGTAAGAACTAGCTCCAAGAGGTTCTTGAAAATTGACCAAAAATAGGCGATCGTATTCACTTGTCTTTACATTCAATTAATAATTTATTAAATTAATTATAAAAATAAAAATTCATATGATCAAAAAGGTGAGACTTATACCTTTCCAAATCTATGTCTCAAGACATCATTGGAGTACTATTAAGAGTTCGAAAAAATAGCAAACTTATGCTATATTTGCACCAAAAGTGTGTATTAGCTTGGGCTATCTAGTGTTAACCGAGGTCCTACCAACGTGGTTAACTCCCGGGTAGGCGGTGCCATCGCACTGGCCATTGAACAGGTAAACTCATTCCATGTACATATGCTGGCATTGCTCTCGAGTTCGGCATTCGGAAACGAGGCCAACTCTCTAGTACAGCTTACTGAGAGAAACCTGAATCCAAGGCGAGAAGCCATTGATATGCACTGTCTCCTAGCCTTGCTTATGTGTGAGTTTACTGCTTGCATTATTGATGCTAGTTTACTTCCATTTGACTTACGAGTATTGTTCACTGCTAGTGTGTTGTCCTTTGCCGTTTAACTAGTTAACGGAAAATACCATAAAGATTACTTGCTGATATAAAGATCTTTATGAATCGTTAATCGCCTATTTGGTAAGACGATTCATTTCACTATCTCCTGGCCTTGTGGTTGAGGTTTTTAGGAAGGCAGTCAAGACATTTCCATCGTCTTGCCATAATCTCCTCTTCACCAATGCAAAAGGTGTGCCAGCGGGCACTACACTTATCACAAGTTACCATTGCTTCTTGATCGTCCCGCACTTTGCAACTGGCACAAGGTGTGGCTGGCACCAATTCCTCGGGCACAGTCTTAACCGTAGGATTGATATTAGGCAAATGGCACAGCGAGCAGTTCTGCACGTGATCTCTCATGGTCTTACCATCAGAACCTTCCAGCTCCAACACACTATTGTCGAACGCATGTTTCACGCGTAAGATTACTGCACCTGAACTGGTGTCAATGGTGATCTTGGTCTGGCGCTTGCGATAGACGAAGTCTCCTTCCTGGATCTGCGTCATTTGCAGGCGGTAGCTCCCGTCTCGCGTCCTGGCGTAACGCTGTGTGTCTCTTTTCTGTGCGATTTTTAGATTGTCCAGGGCAGCAGGCATCATGTGCTCAAATAACACCTTGCGGCGTACCATGACCTTTAGCAGTTCATCAGGGTTGTCCAGGTCTTTCACCTGTTCGATCTCCTGCCTGATGCTGCTGGGCACAACTGGACTTCTGCCAAACAGAATTTGATAAGGCGAGTAATTCGCCAAAGCAGCTTGCTTGCTAAATCTGTAACCCATAACCAGCCATGGCAGGGCCAGATCCCAATCACGCTTATCATGCTCAAGGCAAAATTTGCGCAAAGCAGACTTAAAGGTTTGCACCATCCGTTCTGCTAGACCATCTGCTTGTGGGTGATCTCTTGACGTAGTGCGATGGTCATGAAGCATCTGTTCAAGAGTTTCTGAAAAGATCCTTGGAACTCAGATCTTTGGTCTGTAAGCACTTTTGCTGGAGCTCCATGACGTACAATCACACCGTTGAGAAGCGCTTCCGCGGTCCCCAAGCTTTCCTTAGCAGTTAGAGGTACAACCTCTATCCACTTAGAGAAATGCTCAATCATAACCATAATGTACTTGTTACCTCGTTTGGACAGCGGTAGCTCTTCTGCGAGATTGCAGCTCCATCGGTAGCCTAAGCCCATGATTGGCAGAGGTTGCAGGTGTGAGTGTTGCTGCGTAAAACCAGCCTTAACGCGGTCGCAGCTTTTGCAGGCCTTGATCACATCCTCACACTGCTGCTTCATGCCCCTCCATCAGTAAGACAGCTCCAGAAGGCTATATGTCTTCTTGACACAATAGTGTCCAGTATTCTCGTGCATTTCCTGCACCAGAGCTCGCCTTTTGGTGGGTTCTGGCACCAACTTCTCCTGATCAGTTTCTTCAATCTTGAAGAGGTTATTGCGTTTCCAGCAAAATCTTTTAGCTCGATGGCTCACCTGGTCCTTTTCTTTCACCGATAATCCTTCCATGTGGACTCCCGTATTCAGCCAATGCATAGTGGCTTGATCTTTCCAGATCTCTGGACTCAACAGGGGTAGAGGCTCAGCTTCTTTTGACGCTACCATTCTAGCCATTTCGGCCAGGCAGGCTGCCAATTCTGCTGGGCTGCTCAGATCTTCGTCTTCTCTAGCTCCCGTTCTGTCGTGTGCGGATGGGTCTGGGTTCTTGCTGAGTCCATCGGCGTCGTTGTTGAGTATACCAGCTCGATGTATCATTGTCGTTTGGTACTCCTGGAGCGTAAGCCCAGCGAGCCAATTTAACAGCGAGGTCTCCATTCTTCATCAGCCAGAGTAATGGCGAGTGATCTGTGATCAGCGTGAAGGGTCTTCTCCATAGATACTTTCTGAAATGTGCGACAACCCAAACCACTGCCAGCAGCTCTCCTTTGTAGGACGAGTAGTTGCTCTCCGCTTGGTTGTTAGAGCGCGAGGCATAGGCAATGACATACTCCTCTCTAGGACTTGCGGCGTGAGTGAGTACTGCGCCGATTCCCACACGACTCCAGTCAGTGTGTAGACTGAACGGCTTGGAGTAATCAGGCGTGTGCAAAATTGGGGCCGTTACCAGCCGCTCCTTGAGCTCGTTCATGGCCTTCTCCTGGGCTTCCGTCCACACAAAAGGTACGTCCCTTTTCAGGAGTTCTATCAAGGGTTTAGCAATTTTGTTATAGTCCTTCACAAATTTACGATAGTACCCGCTTAGTCCTAACAGGGCTTTCAGCTTAGACACATTCGCTGGTGCAGGTATCTTGTAAATGGCTTCAGTCTTTACAGTCTGAGGGGACATAGCATTGTTCCCTATCTCATGTCCTAAGTAAGGCACATGTGCCTCAAAGAATCTGCATTTTCCAGGGTGCAGCGTCATCTGGAATTTCTCCAGGCGCTGAAACACTTGTTCCAAGTGCTCGAGGTGCTCCTCTATGGAATTGCTGATCACCACTACGTCATCAATGAATGGTTTTGCAAAATCCAGCCCCTCCAGCACTTTGTACATAGTCCTCTGAAAGTTGGCTAGGGCATTTTTCAGCCCAAACGGCATTACCGTTCATTGCCAAAGTTCCCTTTGAGCCCAGATTGTGGTTTTACCTCGATCTTCTGTTTTCACAGGGATCTGGTTGAAGCCTTGGCGTAGATCAATGATGCTGAACACCTTCCCAGTGGTAGCAATCGCAAAAATCCGCTCTGGTGTAGGCATCGCATAGCTGTCTGGCTCCGTGTGAAGATTTAGTCGTCTGTAGTCTCCACACATACGAGTGGCTGTATAATTGCCAGCCTCGTCCTTCTTGGCAACTACTACTGTAGAAGCTCCATTAACTGAGGTTGATTTCTCAATCATGCCGAGCTTGTGCAGCTCCTAGCAAGTTTTCTCCACACAGTCCCATTCAGTCTGACTGAGCTTATGCGGCCCAAGTCTGACTAGGTTATCAATAGTTAGTGTGATCTCACACACACTGGCAGTGGTTCTACCAATCTCCTCCTTGGTAAAAGCAAACACCATGCAATGCTTTTTCGGCAGCCTTTCTACCTGTGCTCTCTGTTGGGCTAAGACCATTATTCCAATGGTGAAAACCTCAATTTCCAGCTGCTTTTCCCCAACACAGGCATCCAGTAGTTGCTACGCTTTCGGTTTAGGAGGGGGCTTTTTGCCCTCATCCTGACCTTCAGGCTTCTCTGCCTGATTGTTAGGAGGTGGAGTGGCAGGCTTCGTAGCTTGCTCCTCCGCTGCTTTAGGCTCGGCGGCCTGTTTCCTAGGCTTTTTACCTTTTTTGATGGATCGTCGACTCTCGTGTTGAGTGGGGTATGTCAGACGCCTCCGGATGGGCTGCCTCAAGAATCTTTCTTCATCTGCTGCAGTCCATCTGGTCCCTGTTCCTCCCTCTTCACGTGGCGAAGGCGGGTTTGGCAAACGCCACCCTGCTGAGTCTGCTCTGGGGTCAATTGTCCAACCCCACTCGCGCAATAGTAATAATGCGCGCAACGGTTGTGCCAAACTCCTCCCTGGCTGGTGGCGTAACCATCCATGCTTGTGTCAAAGTCTGCTGTCTTTGAGCCGCAGCTAATTGTGCGTATACGGCATCTTTTGCTGTCAAGCGGCTTATGGTGCTACTCAGCTCTATCAGTTTCCTTTCAGAAACTGCAGATGTCCTAGGAGCTGAACTGTGCTTTTCCCACGTTCCAGTGGATGACAGACGCACCATGGGAATGTGAATTCCCAGTGCCATGGCTTTGCGAATCAAGCCATCCTCTCCTTCTCTCTGCAAAATCTCCAGGATAGGTTGCGGAGGTGGAGTCATGGTTTCTTTCGGAACCCCTTCTCTCTGAGCTGTTCCCCTATACTTGAGATAACGCATCAGCATCCGCCTAAAAGGTACATTCCCTTCTCGGGCCACCTTTCTTGGTCTGCTCGCGCGACCGCGAGGATTACCTTCTGTTGGTTTCACCTTAGCGGTATAGGCAGCCACTTCCTGCGTGTAAGGTCATAAGTATATAAAGTCCATTTTTGAGTTTCATGAAAGTATGTTTTGATTGTATAGTAATATAGAGTGCATTGTTTTGGTCATTTTGATGTAAAGTTCATCAAATTTGGTCAAGTATTGAGAGAGTTACGAATTTTTGAAGTTTAACTAGTTTTGAGGTCGGTTGACGACTGTCCTTAATTCGCGGTGAGTGAGACCGTCGGATTGACCGACAACTTCGGGCGATCTGGCTCGTTAGTGTGAACTCGAACCTTCACGTAAGTTCGGCTAACGCGGAGTGCCGACTAGGTCGATTTACCTAGAAGTTTCGATTTAGCCTAGCGCGTCTAAGATAGAATATTCTAGTAATGTCGATGCATGTATGTGGACGTCAATTCAGCCCGACACGTCAGATTAGACTGATCTGACTTACTCACGAATATTCTGGAAGGGACGACTTGACGAACACTTAGGAAATACCGTAGCTTCCTCCTAGAGAGGAGCACTGAGGCAGATAATTATAAATAGGCATAACTTCTTTGTTTCTTATCAATTTTCACTTATGTAAATTTCTACGGGTTTGTAATGACAAGGCCTTTCATCCTACTTCATTTGTGAGCAGTTTCTTGCTACTCAAAATGTTGAGTATTTTTCCTAAGCTTTCTTAGTGATATGCCGCTGCACTCTCTAGTATGATTGCAGCTAGTTCCTTTCCTCGTGAGTTACTACGCTTCCACTAGGGCACTCTGCCCCTTTCATCTGGTATTGAAGCTGGGCCAGTTTGCAATTTGTATTATGGGTCGCAGTTGGCAGCTGGAGGAGGCGAACATGTCGAGCATGTAAACGCGCGGGACAGCAAGCAGCACCAACGATGACCAGAGAGCAACAAGAAATGCAGGCGATGCTGAGGCAAATGGTGAATGCAATTGGAGGAGAAGTCTACACCTAGTTTCAACAAAGTATGCGCGCGGAGGTGGAGAGAATGGTGCGAGTTGTTATGGGGAACGCCGCTTCGACGAGTTCAGCACCTGCACCTGTTGTGCCACGAATTCATGTTAATCCTGTGGTGCAACCAGTTATTCCACCCGCATCAGGAGTGCGTGCGCCTAAGCTTGAACTTTATACAGGAGAGCGTGGATCGCCGCCTGTTCATCAATGGGTTTTTGGAGTGAAGAAGTTTATGGAGTATTCTGCGCTTACGCCCGACAGGCAAGTCGCCTTTGTCATAACTTAACTGCAGAAGAGTGCTGGAGCTTGGTATGAGCGACAGGAGCAGCTGTCTGGTATTCCTGCTACTGTTGATCAGCTATTTGAAGGCTTGAAGAGGCAATTTCAACCAATTGCACCCGAGGCTACCGCTCGAGATCTATTGGTGCGCCTTCGTCAACGAGGAAGCGTTTAGGAGTATGTATCGTGCTTGAACGAGCTGGTGCTTCAATGTCCATCCATGCACGAGTCCGAGATAATGGACAAGTTCAAGAGAGGACTCAAGCCAACTATGGCCAAGGAAGTGGCGCTCAAGGACCCTACCAGTCTTGGAGAAATGATGGCATTGGCAACGAGGGTCGACGCTGTGGAGTATAGTCAGAGGCAGTGGGGCAGCCACACCTTTGGAGGATATCGACACTTTGGATCTCAAGCGCCAAGCACGAGTGTTCAAGGTCCAGTACCTATGGAGTTGGGACTTGTCCAGTACCAGCGCAGGCAGCAGAATCTAAAGTCGAGAGGACCCTGCTATAATTGCGGCAAGCTTGGACATTTGGCTCGAGACTATCATGTGAAGGCGAAGCAACCTCAACAGCAGGAAAAAGGAGGACGCCAGTAAGTCATTCTGGGGTGTCTACTGGCGTGAAGACAAGAACTCACAAGGAGGTTATCTCCAGGAGCCTACCGAGAAGCAAAGGACGAGACGTTGACAAGCCTATCATCGTGGAAGGAGTGGTCGACGGCAATAAGGCGAAGTGTATGGTTGACAGTGGCGCAAGTGCAAACTTTGTGCACAAGAAGCTGGTGAAAGAGTGGCGAATCCCTGTGAAAAAGCATTATGAGCCTAAGGAGGCAATTTTGGCGAATGGGCAGAGACTCAAGTGTGGTGCACCTACGGAAGCTATTCACGTGGAAGTAGCGGGGCATCGGAGTACTGAAGTTATGGAGCAGGCAGAGTTAGGTCACCATGAGGTGATATTGGGCCGACCATGGCTGAGAAAAGCCAACCCTCAAGTGCACTGGAGCACAAGACAAGTGAAAGTCCAAGGGCGTGATGGTCGAATGGAGACATCAAAACAGGTGGAGGTAGATACGACCACAAGTAATTGTCTTCTGTCGAGCCTGAAAGTTAAGAAGCTATGCAAGGCGAATCAGGTGAAGGAGATGTACCTTGTTTCGGTGGCCCTGGCCAGGTCATCGGATGGAGCAAGCGTGAATCCATTGCCAGAGGAGCAAGTTGTGGTGTCCGATCCCCTTGCTCAGAAGGAGCAGAGCCCAACTGCTCAAGAGAAGAAGCCTGCTGAGATGCCTGCCCAAATTAAGGCGCTGTTGGAGGAGTTCAAGAGTGTATTTCCTGAGGAGCTACCTACAGGATTCCCTCCACAGAGAGCTATGGAGCACAAGATCGAGTTGGAACCAGGGAGCAAGCCACCAGTGAGACCCGCCTATCGACAATCGTTTGCGGAGTTGGACGAGTTGAAGAAGCAGCTGACAGAATTATTGAAGAAGGCATTTATCCGACCCAACGAGTCTCCATTTGCAGCGCCAGTCTTATTTGTGAAGAAGAAGGATGGGACTATGAGGATGTGTGTCGACTACCGAGCTCTCAACAAGGTCACCATCAAGAACAAGTACCCACTTCCACGAGTGGACGAGTTGATTGACAGGCTTGTTGGGGCGAAGTATTTCTCGAAGATCGATTTGAGGAGTGGCTATCACCAGGTACGGATTGCGGAAGGAGACGTTCAGAAGACTGCTTTCAGAACTCGCTATGGTTTGTTCGAGTTCACAGTCATGCCTTTTGGATTGACTAATGCCCCTGCTACATTCATGGGACTCATGAATAGTATCTTCAGACCCTATTTGGACCAGTTTGTGGTGGTAGTTTTGGACGACATCCTGATCTATTCGAAGACCTTGGAAGAGCACGTGGAGCATCTGAGGAAGGTGTTGGAGGTCTTGAGAGATCAAAAGTTATATGGGAAGATGAGCAAGCGCGACTTCTGTCTCAAGGAGGTCGAGTTTCTTGGGCACATAGTGGGGGCTGAAGGAGTCAAGGTGGAGCAGAAGAAGGTGCAAGCAGTCAGAGATTGGCCGGTGCCTGCTGATATTCATCAACTCAGGAGTTTCCTCGGCATGGCGAATTATTACCGACGTTTCATTGAAGGATTTGCCAAGATGTGTGCACCGCTGACGGACATGTTGAAGAAGCAGGAGAAGTGGCTATGGGGTGACAAGGAGCAGCAAGCCTTTGAGAAGATTAAGGAGCTGATGACACAGGCACCTGTCTTGGCAATTGCAAGTCCAAAACTTCCTTTCATCATCATCACGGACGCATCAAATTTCGCAGTGGAAGCCATTCTTCTCCAGGACCAGGGCAAAGGATCGCAGCATGTGGCATATGAGAGCAGAAAGTTGAGTCCTGCTGAGCAGAATTATGCAGCACACGAGCGGGAAATATTGGCTATTGTCCAGGCTTTGAGGATTTGGCGATGTTATGTGGACGACCGGAAGGTGTTCATCATGACCGACCACAAGAGCTTGGAGAAGTTTACGACGCAACCAACGTTGACACCAAGACAGGCAAGGTGGATGGAGTTTCTGCAACAGTTCGACCACAAGATTGAGTACTTACCTGGGAAGATCAACCCTGCAGACGCTTTATCCAGGAGGTGTGACCTTGCAACTGTCTCAGTCATCAAGGAGAGTATGGACTTCAAGGAGAAGCTTCAAAGAGGTTATGAGGAGGACCCAGAGTTTGCTGATGGTGGAGCAGCTGAGTCCAACTCGAGTATGCAGAAGAAGGACGGCATATGGTATTATGGTGATTCCAAGAGAGTGGTGGTACCTGACATCAAGGAGCTACGAGACTTACTGCTTGCGGAGCATCATGACTGCTTATATGCTGGACACTTTGGAAGCGAGAAGACGGCTTGCGTGCTGAAACGGGAATACTACTGGAGAAATATAGACAAGGACATCGAGGAGTGGATCAGGAGTTGCGATGCGTGCCAGAGAAACAAGACACCAAATCAAAAGAAGGGAGGTACATTGCAGCCCCTGCCTATTCCAGAGTATCCTTGGAAGCAGATTGCTATGGACTTCATCACGTCGTTACCAGTGAGTGGTCAAGGGCACGATGCAATTTGGGTTGTGTCTGATAGACTCAGTAAGATGGCTCACTTCATTCCCATGAAGGAGACTTCTACGACAGCAGATGTGGCACGGCTATTCTTTGATCATATCTTCAAGCTACATGGGTTGCCGAAGGTGATTGTTTCAGACCGGGATCCGCGGTTTACTAGCAACTTTTGGCGGTCATTGTTTACTTTATAGAGACCAAGTTGAGTATGAGCACTTCCTATCATCCTCAGACAGACGGGCAGAGTGAGAGGCTCAACAGAACTCTGCAAGAGGTGCTCAGGAGTTTCACTATGGAGGACCCTTCAGAGTGGGACAAGAAGTTGCCAGGACTGGAGTTTGCCTACAACAACAGCATGCAGGAATCGACCAAGCAGTCACCATTCGCTATGGTTCATAAGAGAGAAGTATATCATCCAGGGAACATCTTATTGGAGAAGGCCAAGGAGACTCAGGTTCCTACTACACAAGCTTTTATGGAGCAGATGGCCAAGACTTGGGATATGGCAAAGACGTGTATTTGGAAGGCACAGGATGAGCAGGTCGAGCATGCTAACAAGCACAGGAGGGAAGTGACATTCCATGTGGGCGACAAGGTACTCTTGTCCACAGAGAACCTACCTTTCACAGGCAAGAGGAAACTGCGGGCACGGTTTACAGGTCCCTTTGTAGTGCTCAAGCAGGTGAATCCAGTGACCTACAAGTTGGAACTTTCTTCAGGCTGGCATATCCATGATGTGTTCCATGTCAGTTGTCTGCAGCCACACGTTGACCCGAATGAAGAACATCTAGGACGACAACCTACACCGCCACCACCGGTCGAGATCGATGATGTATTGGAGTATGAAGTGGAGGCGATTGTCGGCAATCGACGAGTGAAGCAAGGTCAACGACTTGTTCAAGAGTATCTGGTCAAGTGGAAGGGCTACCATGCGGACGACAACACTTGGGAGCCAGAGGCCAACTTGACTCATTGTAAGAGTAAGTTGAGTATTTTTCCTAAGCTTTATTAGTGATATGCCGCTGCACTCTCTAGTATGATTGCAACTAGTTCCTTTCCTCGTGAGTTGCTACGCTTCCACTAGGGCACTCTGCCCCTTTCATGCGGGCCGCGGTCCCTATTACTCACAATTTCCAGCTGCTTCATAATCTGGGGTTGCCATACCAAGGGTGTTGGCATGTTGAGGCTCGTATAGCCTTCCTCTTCTTGCTTCATGATGTTATCACCGGCTTCTGGGTACCTGTCGTTAATGCAGCAGTCTAGCAGTCCGTAGTTTGCTTCTCCAGTGCAAACCATCTTCACAAGAATTTCTCCTGCCGGCTGCCGATCTGTTGACTGGTAAGTCACCCTCTGCTTCCGCAGGTGAATGACCATACCCAAAGGAATCAGTGCTTCTGTTCCCAAGAGAACATCATAGTTCTCTGCCTCCGTCACTGTGCACTTCATGAGTAGTGACGTCTCTTCAGGTTTCCCTGGATTTACTATGATTTTCACAGGCTTGTGGGTAATCCCACTAGACTTTGAGACTAGTCCTGAGGCAATTCTCAACTGGAAAGGACTCTCTTTCAGGTCCCTTACCGTCAATCCTAGAGCTTTCACAGCTCGCTTTCCCAAGATGACTCCTGTGCGCCTGTATCCAACAGAATGTTGGGAGCTGCCCAGTTGTTGAAGTTTAATGCTCCATCTCTATTTTGCACTCTCACGGTGCAAAAAATGGTGGGCAATGAGGCGCTATTCGCACCTTCCTCAGCTATATCCAACTGATGTCCGGCTTCTTCAACCGTGAATGGGTAAGTGATATGCAAATCAACGAGAGAAAGCAAAGGAGCATGCTGGATCCGGTGTTCCATCAGGGCCTTCAGCTTCTCCAGCGAAAAACTAAATGTCTTACGCGTTCCGAGCCTGGCTTGTCGTAGCTGCGAGATCTCATTTCCATCCAGAGTCATCCGAAAAGTCTGAGGAAGCTTCCCAGCATTTCTTGGCACCAGACGGTTGTGATCTGCTTGCTCGACAGCCGTTGCATCCACAGCCTTTTCAGGCATCCGCTTCTTGCCTTTGCAGACGGTCTTTTCTGCAATATCTCCATCATAGTAGACATTGGGCCCGTTTAGTTTTGCAAATTGGACTTTCAACTCAGCAATTTCTGCACTCATAGCTTCATTCTTGTGGTTACCCTTGTGGTTACCAAAGCCACCCTTTTCTTTCTTTTTTTCCTTGTCTGCCTCTTTGTAATGAATCACTTTACTGGTTATAATGAATCAGTATACTGGTTGACATAATATTCATTTAAATAATATAGTTAAATAAGTTCAGCCTGCTGAACTCTAGTTAACAATAAGTCTGTTGGACTTTTTACTTAATATCAGTTTAATGACTCAGGTCGGAGGTAGCAGGCTGAGGTAACCTTAACTCAGCTTGCTGACGCATTCTTTGACAGCCAGCTGACATCCGTACTCGGTAGCAGCGAACTGCCTCGATATGCATCTAAGTGTGGTATGCTTGATGAATGGCCAGATGACATCCCTATGATGGATGGCGATTCGGGATGATGGGAGATGGCGGTGGATTTGGTTAACTGAGGTCCTACCAACGTGGTTAACTCCCGGGTAGGCGGTGCCATCGCACTGACCGTTGAACAGTAAACTCATTCCATGTACATATGCTAGGCATTGCTCTCGAGTTCGGCATTCGGAAACGAGGCCAACTCTCTTGTACAGCTTACTGAGAGAGATCTGAATCCAAGGCGAGAAGCCATTGATACGCACTGTCTTCTAACCTTGCTTATGTATGAGTTTACTGATTTGCATCATTGATGCTAGTTTACTCGCATTTGACTTACGAGTATTATTCCCTGCTAGTGTATTGTCCTTTGCCGTTTAACTAGTTAACGGAAATACCATAAAGATTACTTGCTGATATAAAGATCTTTATTAATTGTTAATCGCCTATTTGGTAAGTCGATTCATTTCAGTGGTATCGGAGCAGTTATCACAGTCTTCTTTGTATGGTAAGGACAAGGTCTCAAACTAGCAACTCCCGAGACATGGAGAACCAGGATAACGAGAATGTCGAAAACCAGGCGGAAAGCCATGTAGCGGGAAACCGTACCTATTCGGAAGCAGTAGCGGATACTGCAGCTAGGGAGGCTGCAGATGAGGCAGCTGCTATTGCCTCAGTCGCAGCTCAGCAAGCTGAGGAGGAGATAGCCAGACTAGAAGCTGAACAAGTAGCAAAGGCCGCTGAAGATATACAAAGGAGGGAAGGACAGCCAGCTGACGAGCGCACTGTTGAAGAACTTATGGCATCAAGGGCCAATGTTCTGAACCCACCTCCTGCCGTACAACTCAATGTACCCCTAGGTCAAATACGTGACCGGCTGAATGCGGCAGGAATTGCTGCTGCAGGAGCAAGAGGGATTGTTGAGGACACTACTCAGCGAGTAGATGCCAATGCTGCTGCTGCATTTGCTAATCTACCACCCCAAAATGTAGACTTGGGAGCATTGTTCGTTCAGATGCAGTCGCAAATGGCGACCATGTATCAGTCCCAGCAGGAGGACAAAAGAATCATAATGTCCCTACTCCGGGACAGAGACCAACTGGGGTCTCACACCACTAGTGGTGGTGGCCGAGGGCCTAGTAAGCCCAAGCCGAAACCTCCCCAGGACTATGATCCTGAGGGAAACAGAAAATATTACCTGATCAAGTTTCTCGCGGATGTTGAGCAGTGGCTGGAGAACTACCCAGAACTGCAAGATTACGAGAAGGTCAGGCACACCGGTGCGCTACTGAAAGGCAGTGCCGCAGACTGGTGGCTTTACTGGAAGGAAGAGCGTAAGGCTCGGCAACTCGGTGACCCTACGTGGGTAGAGTTTGTCGAGAAGTTGCATGAGAAGTTTGATGTCATCAACCAGCAGGAGAAAGCTATCTATGCGATGATCTCCCTGACACTGAAGCAGACCACTTCAGTTGCTGAGTTTGCTCAAAAGTTCCAAGAGAACATGATGAAGCAGCCTGATTTGCCAGAACGGTATAGGATAGCATACTTCAGGTATGGCTTGAAATCCGAGGTCTCTGGTCATTTTGCTGAGAAAAAGTATGAGAAACTGGCTGACTTGATCCAGGATGCTGACGCCTGGGATCAGCAGCAGTTCAATCACAAGCGCCAGAGTAACGCTTTGGTGTCTAAGATTGTCAAAAAGCCCCACGGTTCCTACAATGCAGTTGAAGGAGACCAGGCTGAGGATAATCAGGGTGATGAATATGAGTATGAGTACAATGCTATTCAGTCTAGAGGTAGAGGTGGTCCCTCTCGAGGTGGCTATGGAAGGGGTGGTGGTAGGACTAAGCCGAGACCAGCCTCAGCAAAATCTACTTGCTACCATTGTCAGCAGAAAGGCCACTACAGAGAACAGTGTCCGGTCAAGCACCTGCCTAAGGTCGAGAGAAAAGACCAGCCTTTAAAAGACAGCAACAGTCAGTAATCCAGTCTACTGACTGTGAGGATGCTAGAGATAGTGAGTCGTCACTAGCTGCCCTCGTAGCAGGTATTATGGGTCCTGCTGAACTGGATTCACTATGCATGCCTGACAAACAGATAAAGGAGACCATCAGTAATATAGACGTCCAGAGAGTGCACACTCTGGATGCTCTTGTTCCACCTGATGTCCAACATTTCTTTGCTACGTCAGGAGAACAATGCGAAAGTCAGGAAAAGACAGTCCCCCCTATCCTACTGCATTGCATGATTGCAGGTAGGAAGGTGAGGGCATTTGTTGACGGAGGGGCGTCACATACTTTTATCCACAAGGACTTAGTTAAGCGGCTAAGGCTGCCTACTGTCACCCAAGGGAATAGAAAAATATTCCTTGGAGATGCCTCAAGTATCCCGGGAGGAGTTATAACCAAGCCTATTGAGGTCCAGTTAGGTTCTGGCATTGCAGTTCTAACTGAAACGCTTACATTTGAGGTACTCAACACTGGCTTTTATGATCTCGTGCTAGGCAGGTCCTGGCTTAATAGACATCAAGCTGAAGTGTGTTGGAGCAGAGGTACAGTTAAAGTGAGAGGAGCCAGTGATGGGCAGACTGACTTGGCACCCACCAGTGCTCTTCCTCTTGTCCTGTGTGGATGGCAAATGAAGGAAAAGAAGAGGCTTCCAGAAGGATGCAAGTTGCTGAATGCAATGGAGTTCGTCAAAAGCTGGAACCAGAAGGAAGACAGAATGTTCTGTCTGCTGCTAAGAGAGGTACCTCCTCAACCTGAAGAAGTGGTTGAGAAAAAGGTAAGCCCTCTGGAGCACCCTACTGCTGCAAAAATTATTGCTCAGTACACGGATGTATTTAATATGCCTCCAGGACTACCCCCTAAGAGGGAAGTAGATCATAGGATTGATTTATTACCTGGGAGTCAGCCACCCTGGCAACGCACGTATGGCATGTCTTATGTGGAGAGTGAGGAGTTGAAAACACAGATTGCAGAGCTTGAGGAAGATGGTTATATTTCTCCCAGTAAATCACCTTACGGCGCACCCATCCTATTTGTTAAGAAAAAGGATGGCAGTATGCGGATGTGTGTGGATTACAGAGCCCTGAACAGAATTACAATAAAGAACAAGTATGCTTTACCCAGGATCGAGGACTTGCTTGATACCCTGTCTGGTGCTAAGGTGTTCAGTAAGATAGATCTCAAGAGTGGTTATCATCAAATCAGAATTGCTGAGGGGGATGAACACAAGACTGCCTTCCGTACACGTTATGGACACTATGAGTTCAACGTGATGCCATTTGGACTGACTAATGCTCCTGCTACCTTCATGGGTGCTATGAATGACATTTTCAGACCTTATTTGGATAAGTTTGTGCAAGTTTTCCTGGATGATATTTTAATTTGCTCTAAAGATGAAGCTCAGCACGCCGAACACTTAAAGACAATCCTGGACACTCTAAGAACGAATCACTTATATGCTAAAATGAGCAAGTGTGATTTCTTTAAAGACAGTATTGAATTCTTAGGCCACGTTGTCAGTAAAGAGGGCGTCAGCGTGGACCCTAAGAAAGTCCAGACCATAAGGGACTGGCCAGTACTACAGTCTGTCTCTGAAGTAAGATCCTTCCTCGGGTTGGCTAACTACTGTAGGAGATTTATTGATAATTATTCCACAAAGGCCAGTAAACTAACTGACCTTACTAAGAAAGACATAGGGTATGTGTGGGGGGAAGAGCAGCAGGCTGCCTTCCAGACCCTTAAAGATGCCATTTGTTCTGCCCCAGTGCTAGCCGTGTATGACCCCAGCAAACCGGTGCAGGTGGTTACTGATGCCTCTGACTTTGCCATGGGTGCTATTTTGTTGCAGCCTGCTGACAAAACCACAAAGGATGGTAAGGTGCGACGGGAGTGGCATCCTGTGTTGTGTGAGTCTATGAAATTTAATCCAGCGGAGATTAATTACTCAGTGTATGATAAAGAGCTGCTAGCTATCATTCATGTACTCAAACAGTGGAGAGCATACTTACATGGAAAAGCTTTTAAGGTAATTACAGATTATCTAGCTCTGACTCACTTTCAGAAGAAGTCCAAACTGTCGAGGAGGGAGAACCGCTGGAGCCAGATGCTGGAGCAGTTCCAAGTCCAGATCGACTACAAACCAGGGAAGTTGAATCCTGCTGATGCACTCTCTAGAAGACCTGACTTGCAAGAAAGTCCTGTGTGCACTCACTTCACTGAAGGTGAAAAAGTCCTTCCTCGAACAACTTAGGAAAGCCTACCTTTCTGATGCAACATTTGAGCCCAGCCCCACTACTGGTGTGTGTCGTGCTACCGCACTCGGGTATAAGCTTAAGGGAGGGGTCTGGGTGACTGAAACCACTTCAGGCAGGCTGAAGCTGGTCATTCCTAATAACTTGGAAATACGGTCTCTCTTACTGAGTCAAGCTCATGACAGTCTCCTGGGTGGACATTTGGGGCAGGCCAAAACTGTTGGCAAACTGGCAAAACATTATCATTGGGAGGGGTTACCCCGGGAGGTCTTGAAATATGTCAAGTCCTGTGACCAGTGTCAGAGAAATAAGTCTCGGCACACACCACCCGGAGGTCTCTTGCAACCACTGCCCATCCCAGCTGGACGCTGGGAAACTATATCCATGGACTAGGTGTTCACATTGCCACGAACTGCTAATGGGCATGATTCGATATTGGTAGTCGTGAATAAACTGACAAAAAAGGTCATTTTCATCCCCACAACTGTCAAAGTAACTGCACTCGAAACAGCGAGACAATTTTACAACCATGTAGTATGCCGACATGGGCTACCTTCTAATATCATCTCAGACAGAGACTCAAAATTCACCTCTAAATTCTGGAGAGCTTTAATGGGGTTAATGGGAGTCAAATAGCTGCTGAGCACAGCAAACCACCCTCAGACTGATGGGCAGACTGAAAGAACTAACCGAGTTCTGCAGGAGGTGCTGAGAGCATATATTAACCAAAAACAAGATAATTGGGATGACCTGTTGCCTCAAATTCAGTTTGCGGTCAACAGTGCGGTGCACGCGTAAACGGGCAAGACTCCTTTCGAACTCAGCCTGGGTAGAGCCCCTAAGTCTCCTTTAGATGTACTGGGGGAGTCTTTAACTGACCCGGAAGGGATTGACAACCCGGTCTCCCTCCAGTTAACTCAGGAGTTTGCTGACACCCTGTCAGAAGTCCAACAAAACCTGCACAAAGTCCAAGAAAACCAACAAAAATACGCTAATCAACACTGTCGGGAGCTGACATTTCTAAGGGCAATTTAGTCAAACTGCATTCTCAGCACCTGTACCTCCCTAGTGTGGTCAAGAAAAAGCTTGGCCCTGTCTGGGTCG
Source organism: Mesotaenium endlicherianum (assembly GCA_009602735.1). Classification (NCBI taxonomy): domain Eukaryota; kingdom Viridiplantae; phylum Streptophyta; class Zygnematophyceae; order Zygnematales; family Mesotaeniaceae; genus Mesotaenium; species Mesotaenium endlicherianum. The sequence continues at coordinate 282,057 of WELA01009192.1, read as the reverse complement.
GTCCATAATCGGTGGTACGTTGTGTCGGTCAGAATGCTTACAAACTGAACATGTCAGCTGACTACAAGGGTCACCCGGTCTTCAATGTCTCCTTCCTGGAACCATACATCAAAGGTGATTCACTGTTCATAGGTCGGTTACCTGTCCAACCAGGACCGGTCCCCGCTGTCCGGCACGGCGATCCTGAGGAATATGAGGTCGAGGAGATTTTAGACGCTCGCTCGGTCCGTCGATCGTCTAAATATGTCATGAAGTACCTCATCCGATGGAAGGGTTACGATGCCTCTGGGGACACTTGGGAATTTAAAGATCAGCTGACCAATGCCAAAGGGGCGTTGAAACGGTTCCACCTTTGGGCAGCTGGGGCACCTCCCTAACAGTCATTTCAGTTGACACGGGAAGGTGACAGGAGGTCCTGTCTCCATATAAGTTGGAGGGGGATGTGACAGTTAGTGACAGTTGTGACAGGCAGCCCACCTTTAAAATTAAGTTGGAGGGAGTGGTATTCTCTGATCACCATATTACACACTCAACCTGCGCTCACACTCACTTGCTCTCCAACTCAATTTTCCCTTATATTCACTCACACCAAGTATTCCACACTAGGAACTCTCTCGATCGCGTTCCTCTTCATCAAGGGCACTCAGTAGCGGCAAAATATCATGACTTCACTAACTGCATTGCGTTTATGATTGAGCAGGATGACTCAAAAGTCAGAACTCAAGAGGAAGAGAAGTGCGGAAGAGGCACATGCAGAATACTTGCAATTCCGTGGAGACATCGAATCATCTTCCATCTCCGCTCGGGAATCACAACGACTCCAACAACAGCGGGAGGCACAGAAGAAGAAGGAGGAGGAGGAACAGGCCGGACTGAGGCAGGAAGAAATGGACAGAAAAGCTGCAGAGGAGGCCAAGAAAGCAGAGGAGGAGAGACAAGCTGAGGAGAAGCGGAAGCAGCAGGCTGAAGAAGAAGAACAGAGGAGAATCAGCAGCTACCGCTACACGGTGCTGGGCAAGGGCTTTGATCTACTGGAGGAGGCCTTCAAGTATGCCCAGAGAAGCCGTAGTGAGTCGCAGAAGGAAATCCTCCAGAAGGAAGGGGAGACATCCGAAAACTTTGACAAGTATATAGAGGTCGGCACAGGGCTCCTCCTCTACCACGATTACGCCAGGACGGTAGGATATACAATGGGAGAGGCCAAGGCAATGGCCCAGGTGAACGAAGCAGGAGCTGTCTCGATCCCTGGTATCTGGGGGGCAGATAGGGTCCTCAGGATGATCCCCATGGACGCGGACAGCTTCAAGGACTCAACACCCCACAACATGTTCAAGGCCATGTACAATGAGGTGGAGAGAAGGAGCTGGGAATTCTTGGCCAGGGAAACCAGTCAGCTGGACTTTGCAGGGCACTGGTACCCTTGTACTCTTAAAAAGACAGACGCTGCCTTCTTCCAAAAGCCCACTGATTGGCGGTGGATGACCATCAACATGAAGGACCAGTAGAATGACAGAGCGACGGATGAGGATTTCCTGACAGACCTAAAGGGGAACATAGTATTGCCCCCTCACATTGCGGCTTGGGACCCAAGATTGGATGGAGTCAGAGACTGCATGAGCCAAGAGATGCAGGGGGACAGAAGCAGGGCCCGAGAGTCATTCTCCAAAGGGAAGCACGCTTATGCCAAATGGGCAAGTAAGCAGGGTGAAAAGGACCTCAATGCGGTCCGGACTCAGCAGCCCCCACCAGCACCCAAAAGGGGAAGGTCAGTAGGATATTCTTTTTCTCGGGAAGAGCTGGAGCAGCTGACAGAGGAGACTCCAGAAGTCTCAGAGGAACCCGGGGATGGCGAGGAGGAGGAGTTAGAGGAAGACGAGGAGGAAGACGAGAAGGAGGACACTAGCCCCGCCGTGATCCTGACACCTGCCACATCCCCTGTAAGGGAGAAGACGGGGCTGGCCCTGCAGCAACTCGCTCAGGAGGAGGATATCACTTGGCTGGGAACTGCCAGAGGACACAGCCCATCTCCAGGCAAGGAGACCCAATCAGACAGGGCAGACAGGAGGGCTGCTCGGGAGATAGCCAGAGGCCTGCCAGCATCTCCCTCGCAGAGAGGGCATGTACCCTTGGCTCATGTCATGCAACATTCTTCTGGGATGCCGGTATACGTACCTGTCAGTTTGAGGGCTGCCCAGGAGAAGGCTGCCTCCCTTTGGTTTCAGACTGTGCAGGAAGAAACATCCCAGTTATTGCGTTCTCCGCCGGGTCCTTACACGGAGCCCCCTTCTTTGACAGGCTTCAGAAGACCCCAAGACAGGAGGAGGTCTGGCTCCCCTGAGTATAGGGTCTCAGGGACATCTCCCTCCTAAGGGCAGCAGGCTGGGGATAAGAGGGACAGCACGCTGTTATTAGTGTTAGTGTTGTCGAGGCGACAACATGATAAGTTGGAGGGATTGTAATGAATCAGTATACTGGTTGACATAATATTCATTTAAATAATATAGTTAAATAAGTTCAGCCTGCTGAACTCTAGTTAACAATCAGTCTGCTGGACTTCATACTTAATATCAATTTAATGACTCAGGCCGGAAGTAGCAGACTGAGGTCACCTTAAGTCAGCTTGCTGACGCACNAAGTCAGCTTGCTGACACACTCTTTGACAGCCAGCTGACTTCCGTACTCGGTAGCAGCGAACTGCCTCGATATGCATCTAAGTGTGGTATGCTAGATGAATGGCCAGATGACATCCCTATGATGGATGGCGATTCGGGATGATGGGAGATGGCGGTGGATTTGGTTAACCGAGGTCCTACCAACGTGGTTAACTCCCGGGTAGGCGGTGCCATCGCACTGACCGTTGAACAGTAAACTTATTCCATGTACATATGCTAGGCATTGCTCTCGAGTTTGGCATTCGGAAACAAGGCCAACTCTCTTGTACAGCTTACTGAGAGCGATCTGTATCCAAGGCGAGAAGCCATTGATACTCACTGTCTTCTAACCTTGCTTATGTATGAGTTTACTGATTTGCATTATTGATGCTAGTTTACTCACATTTGACTTACGAGTATTATTCACTGCTAGTGTGTTGTCCTTTGCCGTTAAACCAGTTAACGGAAAATACCATAAAGATTACTTGCTGATATAAAGATCTTTATTAATTGTTAATCGCCTATTTGGTAAGTCGATTCATTTCACTCTTTCATGGCAGCATTTGCCCATGGCGATTTTAAATTTGGATTCTTAGACCAGCACTCATCTTCTGAATGTCCCTTCTTGCTGCAATGAGCACATACCTGTGCCTTGCTAGCAGATAATTGCTTAGCATCTGGGTACGGACAATCCCTCTCCTGATGTCCTGATTTTCCGCAATTCCAACAGCTCTCTGCTGTTCCAGCAGTGTTGGCATGCTTAGCAAACTTATTGAAAGACCCACTCTTTTTCTCAAACTGAAAAGTAGAGCTGTTGGCCTTAGGCGGAGAGGATGTCTCCCTCCTCTCAGGAGCCATAAGCGTCCTGGAAGCCTCTTTGTACCACACTTTACCTTCTTTGAAATTGGTGCTATTTCAGTTGCTTCGTCGATGTCCTAGTCAATCGCGTGCTTTGCGGACAGATGTGGCCTGACTTCACGATCTGTTTCCTTGCCCAAGCACAACAGAAACTTGTCAGCCACTATTCTGGGCTCGTATATTTTTGCCTTTTTGGCGAGGTCTACCAATCTGGATTTAAACTCCATGACTGTCTCGTTCTTCTGACGGACAAAGTGCACATAATTGTGCACCTTAAGACTGCGATCCTCTGGGAATTGTGCTTCAAGCAACTTAAAGAAACGGCACAGACAATGCTCGGGGTCTAGTTGGTCATCCCCAGCCTCCATGTCCTTACAACAGCTAGCCAAGGCTTGCGCATGACTTGCCTCTGTCGTGGCGCTATCGCCTTGCTGATCATGGAGAGGTGCAGCTCTGCGTGTTACTCGTTCCTGAGCATTAGCAATCTTATCAGACAGTTCTGCACACTCTTTTCGCAACTCTGCGACAAAGCCGACATCATCGCTCTGAGTAGCAGCCCTTCGCTGACCCTCAGTGAGTTGCCTCATAGCCTCTGTTACATCTTGTGTCAGTGCAGCTAAGTCTATGCTCTCAACAGGTGCAGTTGTCACTGTTCTTCCTGAAGATAAAGCAGACATTCGGGCTTTCGCAGCCTCTTTCTAGATTTTCAAATCTCTTGCCCTTTTCTGTTCTTCAAATACCCATTCCTGGGTGAGATCCTCATCCATCCGGAATTGGCGATATAGCAACAGGGCATCCTTGTCTAAGTACTGAACCAAGCTTATAAAAATGACAGATTGCGTATAAGAAGAATCCTTCCGAATCTTCTCAAAGAATTCTGCCCAATAGATCTCATCAAACTCTTGGAAAGTGAGACCGTTTCCGCTGGTTCGTCCGCTAAAACACTTTGCAGACAACTTGAACTTAGGATTTTCATCCCGATCATCACCGACCATTTTGAACGGTGACCAGGACTCAGTGACTCTTCCCCACACGTCTTGCTCTCTGTCCAAATCAGGTGCAAAGGCTCGTGTGTCATCCGGGTTCTCACCGCTTGCGGAGATATGACGAGACTCGTCTCTCGACGGTTGCTCACTCCACCGGTTGTCAGTATGCTCAGACGTCTCACTTCCTCGTGGACTCTGGCTAGAATCAGAACCTTTTGCAGGCTCCACAGAGTGGTAGAGTCTTCCACTCCTCAACCGCATATACAGTTGAATTTCTCCCGGTCCCCTTCCATGTTGAACACCGGCAGCCTTCACAGGCCTCAATCCCCAATTGACTTAGGAATTCGTGTTCACCTGAACCAATCAACAAGTTCTCAGAAGTAGGACAGAAGCGTCTTACTTCCACACAGGCTTTCACCCAAGTTGAGGGTTTACAAAATGAACAAGTTTTGTGGTTTGCAGAAATCACGTCTAAGCAGCTTAACAGGCAATGCCAGATTCAGAGAAAATTGCCCTTCAAGGCTTTCGCTTAACGTCCACAAGCCACAGCTTACAGAACTTTGAAACTGCACATCTATGCTGGCCTGGTTTGAGCTCTTCACTCAACACCGCGCCTTAACAGCTCTTCACTGCTTGGTTGGGCTCACTCAGGTCTTCACTGAGAGCTTTTACTTGTTAAGACTACTCTTGCTATCAGCAATTCGACAATGGAGAATTCTGAGAACTGGGAAACTAATACAGCACTCACCATTTTGAGTGTTCCTCGCACGCCTGTGGCGTTTGACCCAAATCTGTGCTAATCTCCTAGTAGATTCTACTCTGCAGCTCTCTACTTTCTACCAGCGAGATCCTCTCTTGGGAACTCCTGAGGTCTAACCTTTCTATGATACACTTAGGAAGAAGTCTTCCAGCGTCGGCAAAAGCGTGGTGTCTCGGCTCTTCTATGGTCTTGGGAACTCCTTCTTCTTCGTGCTCCTTCTGCTCCTTCAACTTCCTTTGACAACGATGCGAGCAAGAATGAGGCAGCTTCAGGCAGGACTCGTGCCTTTCACAGGCACCACACATTATCCTCTCTCGAGAATGCCAATGCTTAGTCACAGTGCTTAGCTTGCATGCCGTCCTTACCTAGCAGCTCTCACACAACTTAGGAGTTGTCATTCCGCATGCATGCATGCCTTGGGATTGTCGCCCGTGACTACTTAGCCCTTCAGCTGACAATCATACCTATGTGGCTGACTGGCAGCATTTAGGATGAATGCTCAAGCCGTGACAAGTCACCTGAGGGTCTTGGCCGAGGTGGCACACAACGCCTCTGCAATATCCCTGCTGTACTTGGCTTAGATAGCCAATTGATCAGTACCTTTCCGGGCACTTGCTGGTTCCATACCCCTAGCCTTTCGGCTGACTACTTCATCCAAATCCCCATCCATCCCTAGGTTTGGGTTTGACGTGTCGTGACCACTTTGACAGTGATAACGATTTTGACGTGACCGCTGACTGAGATAACTTGGTCCTTTGGTCGGTGAGTCAACACTGACTACCCGTACCTGGGCGGCCGTGGCTTGCGCTGTGCGTGCGGCACCGTCAAGTGGATTAGTCGCGACATGGATGACCTTCTTTCCGCAGGTCACGTATACGAATCGAACAGAACCGTAAGTCGCTTTGAACGGTTGAAAAGTAGTGAGGCAGATTCTTTGCTTAAAATATATTTTTAGTACATGTTAACCAACCTCCCAAAAGTCAAATATTGGCGAATAAAGATTATTGTCAACTCACCAAAAGTCAGATATACGACAATAATGATTTGCATAGGGAAGATAATGTGGTATAAAATATGCATTCGTTTTCATGAAGAGCAAATGAGGAGGAAAACGTGCTGCGCTGACGAACGTTTCCAGAATCCAGTGACCAGGTCGGATTCGCGTTGGCACTAAGTATCGCGACACGTGTACCCAGGGCTCCATCCAGCGCGCACTAGCATCTTGCTTCCGCTTTCGCGAACGTGGAATCTGCTTGTATGGACTCGAACGTGCTCATGATCAGCTTTAGTTATCATGTCACTACAAATACATCTAACCTCCCCTTGACCTCTTCGCACTCTTGCAGCAAGGGATAGGCGACCCAGCTGCAGAGACTTCTAGTACGGGGCCGAGGCGTGACGTAGAACATGGCGGGTATTTATTTCACTGTTCCTTATCTTCTGTCCTGGGGAACCCGGCTTGTTGCTTGTGTATCCTTGTGATGAGGACTTATGTATTAGTGTGGTTATTGTACTGCCTTGAGAATTTTCTGCTTGCATGAGCTTGTGAAGAAACGTTTGAGACCAGTCTGCGAAGGTAAGGTGTTTCACGTTGAACGCCATTTCGGCATGACGTTGCCCCCCTTCATTTTATTCAAAGTACGGACTCTTGAGTGCTTTTGTCTGAGCAGGCTATGGTGGACCCCCAAGAAATGGGCCCGGGGGATTTGATGGCCCTCAGGGTGGTGGTTATGGGGGTATGGATGCTCCCAGTACTCAAGGGGGGGGATACAGGCCCCCAGTTGAGGGCTATGATGATCGTCGTGGACATGGAGGACCACCACACCCTACCTATGGTGAAGGACCTACTAGAGGCGGATATGGTGAACCAGGTCAAAACTTTGAACCAACCAGAGGCGGATATGGTGAACCCGGTCAGAATTTTGGTCCTCCAGGAGGGGGAGGGGGCCTAGCTCCTCCTGGTGTGTACCCTGGTGACCAAGGTAGAGGCGGCTACCCGTATGCACCTGACTATCCACAGCCTGCTCCACCAGGGCCGCCAGCAGGTCCATCCCAACACAGTTGCTCTTTGAATGTCTACCTCACCTCGACTTCTGCTTGAGGAAGTACGCCAGTGATATTTTTCTGTAGTCCAGCTGGTATGAGACCGTCAATGTCGAGACGAGGAATGTGATGAACAGACAACGTGTTACATGTCATTGGTCTTGCTTCTACGAAGCAAAATTGCGATGGGGCTAAAACTTGTACCAAGTAAAACTTTGGCATCAACAGTTGCCATGTACAGCCAACTGATGCAGCGCCGGGACAGAGGCTGAAGCATGGTCTCCGTGACTCCATAATGACCCTCTTCTTCCTGCACGACCTTCGGTGGCACGCAGGCAGGGAGGAAAGGAGTGGGCGTGCTGACCGCGTGCAACTCGAGAGGGTGGAGCACGGAGTTAGATCACTGCCCCTGGCAGTCGTGTCTTAGCAGCAGGCCTTGAGCGTTGATCAGAGGATTATTTGTGTTTCTCTGCATGAGTGTGCAGGGGGGATGGCATCCGGGGGAGAGTTTGGTGGGCGGCACCAAGGAGGGCCTCTGGGCGGGGGTTCGCATGTCGAGGGCTATGGGCGGCCCAAGCCTGACGTCAGTGATTTGCCACTCCCATCTCACCTATGACCTCCGTCGCTGGCCACAATGAGCGTATGAGGTGGGCAGGAGAGGTGGCCGTTGGACCATTAAAGAGCGCTGGGATGAGCATTCCGTTGTGTGGGCTAGGCTGCCTCAGACGCTGCTGCGTTGCACGCCCGTCTGCTTTCAGCAGCTTTGCGCCTGCACCTGAGTCCACACTGCTCACTGACCCCTCTGCTCTGTCATTTCTACGTCTCCTGGCAAGTACTCGGTACTGCACTCCTCCAGCGGTTGCGTCTCGCACATTTCTCGTGGTCTTGGAAGGCCTGCAAATACATCAGGCTTTGAGGTAATTGCTCCAAATTTGTGTAATCGCTGCATTTGTGCGAGACTAAGGCTGGTGACGATGTGTGTTGCACTCTTGCAGGGCCCATGTGTCATCAGCTGAAGGGCTCTCCTGCACACCTTCACGCCTCTCTCAATACTGAGGACCCTGGGAGTCGCTGCTTGGCTCCGTCTGGTTGTATCCCCGTCTATGTCTGAACTGGGTTCTTTGTGCAATTTTAAGCACTATGGTGCACTGCAACTCCTACCTCTGTATATATGCGTAGCACCTTGTTTTATACCTAAAAGAGAGGGCCAGCTGGCAGCAATCTGTAACTAGTCACTGTCTGCTTCACCTCAGTAGTGCTGCGCGACCTCTCCACCTCGCCGGTATGATAGTCATGCATCCGCACTTCTTTGAGGTGTAGTTCAGCAATAACATGGTCTTTTGACATTGTACAGCTTTGCGTTTGCATCCATGCTGTTATAAGGCACAGCTCAGCAGTTGTGTACTTTCACAACACCCGGCATTCTCTTGTTTGGTTGTGCCGCTCACAAACTCCTCTATGGTGGGCGTGAAGGGCACAAGCCTTCAGAAGGGCTTGATAGCTTCTGCTTGTCAAGATTGTGCTCGGCCAGTCACTGAGACGGCAACTGAAACTTTAAGGTCAGCGAATGCAGACACTGGCACGCATTCTTACCATCTGAAGTCACCAAGCAAGGTGCATGAGTACTTTCCCAATGTATACCTTTCGAATGTGTCGAGAGTATGCTGAGCACTCTAGTATCTGGACCAACATTTTCAAGGTATAATTGAAGAAAGATAAACAAAGCTGTTCAACGCTATGATGACCTATACGCACAACTGTTTATAGAAATCATTGTGGGCCAGCCCATAGCTATATGCTAGCATATGTTTCTTAAATCTGAGTACCATATCATCCAGAAAGATTCATTTCCGATGAAAGAATTTCTGCCGTCCTGCTCCTTGTGTCCTGGTTCTTCACCTATTGGCATACATATAGAATGTTAGAAGCTGCTGCTTTTCCCTGTTCCATATAAGAGAAAATTACAAGGGCCTGACTGGGACTTCGTCTCAATACATATGTATAAGTCTCACGCAACTATTACCTCTGCTGTCTTCCGCACCCCAGCCAGGCTCCTCAACAGGGACAAGCCGGCACAAAAGGATGGTATCCGTGTCAAATGAGATACTCAAGCAAGTCTCCTACAGCCTAGTCTATTCAAGCATACACATGTCACAGGTAAAGTGTGTTAGAGAACCAATTCTCAGCTATCAAGTATACCGGTGAGTACCTCTTTTCTCACGCCAGCTCTCAATGCAGCAACTGCAGAATAACAAACGGTTGACCCTAAAACAAACAACCGGCCCAAAGACCTGGTCACTAATTCTGCACTAGTTGCTTCCGCCACTTACTACGTTGAAATATGCATATCAGCCAGGCACTGCCAAAGCTTGTCATGCTAGCGCCACTCCTCTTTGCAACTATCTTGCATAGGAAAGTGCCCAGGTGTCGGCCAGTGCTAGCAGGACAACTACGGCAGTGTCGCATTCAGAAACGGCATGTCGGCCACAGAAGCATCTGCAGTGCTGCTCCCTGATCAAGCAGCAATGAGATGCAGGTGCGCGACCACAGCCTCGCGGATCCTGCGGAAGGCCAGCGAGATGGCCTGCAGCGTGGGCTCCGTGTAAGCAGCAGCGGCGTGGGGCACGCCAGTCCCGGCCGCGCAGCTGAAGCACTCCACCAGCGGCTGCAGCTGCCCCTTGTACTCCTTATACCGCCTCTCCACCTGCGCACATTCCATCCCCGCGCGATGCTCACATCCTCTTTGAGCGCAGACTCGTGCGTACATGTTCAAGAGTAGAGATGCAGAAGAACACCAGCTACACATGGCACCTGGTAGCAGGGCTTCATAGGGGCAGGGTGATGACTTGCACAACATACGAGAGGCTTCTACTAAAAAAGAAACATGCTACATTGTCCAGCAGTCGTGCAGGAGGAGATGCTGCAAGCATGGGAGTGCGAGAGCTATTGGGGTAGTGCGTGAGGTAAGTACATCAGTGAGAAGTGCGCGGAGTTGCTGTGCTTGCTCCCGCACGCCTCCCCTCGGCAGCGACGCCACGTGGAGGCCAGCTCTAGCAGCAGCAGGGGAAGCAGCAGCAGCAGCCGCCGCCCGGCGTGTACGGCACTGAGTCCCAGACGACGACGGACAGTGGCACACCTCGTGCAGCACGTTTTGCGCGGCCGTGAGGTACTTGAGGGTGCTCACCGGCGACGAGCCCAGAATGCCCCCAGGCAGCGCTGGCAGGCTGTACGTAGCACCTACTGCTGCTGCTGCTGTAACTCCTGCACCAGCAGCTGGACGCTGCGCCAATGCTGCTGCTGCTGCTGCTGCTGAGGCAGGTGGAGCTTTCCGAGGCGTTGCCACCTTGCTGCTTGCTCCCCCGCGGCGGATGCCTCGCTTGACGACGTCTTCCAGCAGACCAGTGCCGGTTCCCGGGCTGTGGGCGTCCGTGTCATGATTCTTGTTGCTGTCGGCCAGTGCGGCCTTCAGGAGGCTCTTCCGGCTGCTGCTGCCGCGGCTGCCCTTGCCGCTCCTGACGGCCAGCTTCTTGCGCTGCTGTGGCTGCTGTTGCTGCGCCTGCGGGAGCCCCCCGTTCCTCCAGCCAGCAATGCCCTCTGGCTCGGCCTGCCCCGAGGCAGGGCCACGTGTGGGAGACTCTGAGGTGCTGGGAGCAGGAGCAGCCGCACTGGTGACGGCGGGGGACGGAGTGAGCGGCACCACAGATGTCGCTGCATCGCTCGGCACGGCCCCTGCCAGGGACGCGAGCGCCGGGAACAGGCCTTCCAAGGCTGCCGCTGCTGCTGCAGAGGATGTGGCTCTAGGAGGCTGCGCCTGCTGCTGGCTCAGCATACCACTCCCTGCAAGCTCGCCCTGTGAAGCAGGAGCAGCAGGAGCAGGAGGAGGAAGGGGAGGTGTGGTGGAGATGCCGGCCCACGAAGCGAGGCCCAGAAGGTCGCACTCGGCGGTGCCCCAGCCAGCCACCTCCTCCTCCTCCTCTTCCTCCTCCTGCTCCTCCTGCTCCTCGTCGTCCTCCCGGTCGCCCTCCATGAGCATGGAGCACATGGAGCCCTGGCGCCACTGCCCGCTACTTGCATGCTCCGGCTGCTGCTGCTGCAGCTGCGGCAGACCATAATGAGGAGATGCCCAGTGCTTGGACAGCAACAACTCCGCAGCAGCAGCAGAGGAGGAGGAGGAGGGCGGCTGTGGCTGCGGCTGCGGCTGCTGCGACTGCTGCTGCTGCTGCTTGGAGGGTGCCCAAAATTGACCGGGCGTCACGGGAGGCTGCTGCTGCTGCTGCTGCTGCAGGTGGTGCTGCACCTGGGCCTGGGCCTGGCGCTGCCGCTTGTGCTGATGATGGCGTCTCTCGGCCTGCTCTCTCACCAGTAGCAGGAACTCGTCCGATGGATGTGGGGCGTGAATGCTGCGTGTTTGCTGCTGCTGCTGCGGGGCTTGGAGTTGCCGGCCCTCGCTGTCGTGGCCAGCAGTCTTGGCGGCAGCGTCTCTGAGCTTGTAGTACAGCTGCGCTCGCTCGCTCGCTGCTCTGGCCTGCCCACATTCCAACATCACAGACGACACCCGCGTCAGCTAACTCCCCCTCTGCTTGCTCGCACGCTCTGACACAGTGCACAGCCTGTCCAACAAACACGCGGCAAGCACATTCAGAACAACGCAGCAACAAGGTACAGGTGGGTGCAGGGCAAGCAGAGCAAGCAGGTCCTACTTCACCTTCCTACTGTTGGACTGCTGGAGGCGGGCCTGCGCTGCCGCAGCCGGATCTGCGCAGGGAGCCTGCTTCGCATGCCTGGCTCTGACAGATGGCGGGGCCTCAGAGGGCGACGAGTGGGATCCAGATGCCGCGCTGTTGCTCGGGTTAGGCTGCGGCGAGGGGCCGCATGCTGCAGGGTTGCGCAGCCGCGCCTTGCGCCGGGAATGCTTCACGCGCGTCACCACCTCGTCTCCGGAACCTATTGGCTGCTTCTCATTGGGGGGCGTCTCGGGGCCCTCCAGCAGTGCCTGCATCTGTTGCGACAGCCATTGACATCCGGTGAGCCTCCCAACATGTGAGTATGAGCATCCACTCTCTCGCTCCATTGTAGCATATGCAAGACGCGCTCAGCTTTCTTAGATGACGTAGTCACCTGTCGAGTCTTCACGAGTGGTTCTGGAAGCATCTTCTGGCAACCTGTCTACAGATGGAATCCGCACAAGAATGACGCGTCCAGATGTCTCGGCCTCAGTTTTAAGTATTTACTCAAGCTTATGAAGTAAGCTATATTATTCTCATGCTTCACTTTCAACCTTTGAAGCTACCAGGTCTATGATGCATAACAATGCACAATCTACTTACTTGCGCAAAACGATCTGCATTAACGTTTTGTGACAGGCATTTCTCTTAACAGATTTGTCCCAAATTATGAAGGTAGATCTTGAGGGTATGCATTATTCGTTAAGCAAGTGGAAACAAATAACCTCTCCAAGACTCAAGGCAATTTACAGATCTTGGAAGTTACCTCCGTAAGCCACATGAGGGGCGGCACTTCCTTTATCCACATAAAAGTTTCTTGCAGAGTACAACAACAGATTATTTCTGAAGTTAAAAGCCATGCACCTGCTTTTGATATTTTTTCTGAGGAAGATGCAACGAATGCTCAATCTAGCACGCTCTCTGGGATATTCCCCATAACTTCCAGCTGCTGACTTGAAAGCGCAAGCTTTTCCTGGCGTTGACCTCCTTACAAGGAATGTGCAATTGCCAGCACACGTATCCATTGCAACTAAGCGTGAACCTTCGCTTTCAACTTTGGCGAGAACCTGACTTATGACACGTTCTTGGAAAGAGCGGGGAGAAGTTTCTTTTGACAGCCATAAAAAGCTGGAGGTGAAAAGTGACCGCTTGGCAAATGTAAGCCATGATCTGCAAAGCTGTGGAGCGTGCCACTAAATGTGCAGTGATGCTGACTGGCACAGACATCGTGTAAGACTCGCTTGGAGTATAGACTTCCTGCGTTTCCTTCTTTATGCTATATTTAATCTCTATAGATATTTAATTTGCATGACAAAATAATATAAAAAAAATCGCGAATAGAGGCTTTTATATTGAAAAGTAGAAAGGGGAAAAGAATATAATAGTGCGCGGTAGGTCCTGAAAATACTAGAGAATTGACTAGTAAAAATGAGAAATATATCTATAGAGATTTAAAATATAGCATAAATCGTGATTTTGAACATGCCTGTGGCATGTTCAAAATCTTCAAATTTAGCGACGCCCAACGCTGGCTTGGATCGACACAGAAGGCATTTGGTGCATTTTCTCTCGAGCTTAAAGGCGACGCATACGGTATTGATGTGCCGTACATATGGCACTACACGGAGCAATTAACGTGAATTAACGTCACTTCTAGTGACCGAGCTGTATGTGGCTACGTATTGCCATCTGATAGTATTTACAGATGATTTGAAGTGCAGAGCCATTAATTAAATGTGTCAAGGTTTTTCTGTTTGATTGTTTGGAAAAAACACTTTCGAATTAGGAGCAGTAGCAGTTTATTAAGATTAAGCTATTGGTTTCAAAACACGTTTTTTTGGAAAATAAATATGTGAATTTGCCAGGTACTGTGGTGGCTGGAGCAGCTGATAGCAAACAAATTGACGGGAGTATATTTGATTTCTTCTTTCTTCATGATTGAACTTTTTCCCTAGCTTCTACGGTGCTTACCCAATTAATGGTGACCGCACTAAATACTTAGTAAACACTTGTGTGAACCCAAATCTGACAAGGAGAAAAATGCCATAGATATGTTCCAAAAAAAAATCTATGATATTTTATTCCTCTCGATATAATATTAATATATAAATCCTAGAAGTAATGTCGCGATTGCTATCCATTTGACGGTGCCGCACGCGCACCGCAAGTCACGGCCGCCCAGGTACGGAAAGTCAGCGTTGCCTCACCGACCAAAGGACTGATTTCATCACAGTCAGCGGCTAGGTCAAAGTCTAAGCCACTGGAAAGAGTGACTATGACGGGGCAAAACCAACACTCAGCAATGGGTGGGGGTTTGACAGGTAAGTCAGCCGAAAGGTTAAGTGTTTGGGACCAGCAATGGTCCAGGTCAACAGGTGCCAGTAAGGCAAACTTGATCAAATTGGCCAACCTGGCAAGGCCACGGCAGGAATGCTATAAGAGGTGATGTGCCACCACGGCAAGGACCCTTGTGTGACAGCCATAGCTTGGGTGTTCACCTCGAGCGTTGCCAGCCATAGGCCACATAGGCGTGATTGCTAAACTAAGAAGTCAGGCAGCCACGCGCGACGGTCACTTGGTGTGCATGCATGCTCGGTGACAAGTTCTAAGTTGATTGTGAGCAACAGCGCAAGGACGGCATGCAAACTAAACGCTACGACTAAGCGCTGGCATTCTCAAGAGAGGACGGCATGCGTGGTGCCTAGAAAAGGCACGAGCCCAGCCAAGTTGTCTCATACTCGCCCTCGCATTTTACCAAGAAGCAGAAGGAGCGCAGGAGCAGAAGGGAGAGGAGCAGATAGAGGCGCGAAGAAAAAGGAGTTCCCAAGGCTATAGGAGAGTCGAGAAGTCACGTTTCTGCCAACGCTTGAAGATTTTCCTCTCATTGTATCATAGAAAGGTTAGAGCTAAGGAATTCCCAAAGAGGGATCTCGCTTGTAGAAGGAAGAGAGCCTGCAGGATAGAATCTGCTAGGAGTCTAGCACAGATTCTGACCAAACGCCACAAGTGTGCGAAAGGTACACAAAATTGTGAGTGCTGTGTTAGTTTCCAAGTTCTCAAAAGTCTCAATTGTTGAATTGTTGATAGCAAGAGTAAGATTGACAAGTAAAGCTCTCAGTGAAAAACTAAGCGAGCCCAGCCAAGCAGTGCAAACTGCTAAGGCGCGGTGTTGAGCGAAGAGCTCAAACCAGGCCAGCATAGATGTTTTAGTTTCAGAATTTTGTAAGCTGTGACTTTGTGAAAGTTAAGCGAAAGTCCTGGTGGGCGATTTTCTCTGAACCTGGCATTGCATGTTAATCTGCTTGAACGTGATTTATGTAAACTACAAATTTGTTCATTATGTAAACCCTCAACTTGGGCCAAAGCCTGGTTGAAAGTAAGACGCTTCCGTTCTACTTCTGAGAACTTGATTGATTGGTTCAGGTGAACAAGAATTCCCAAGCATATTGGGAATTGAGACCTGTGAGGTGCCGGTGCTTAACCTGGAAGGGGAGCCGGAGAAATTCAATTGTACATGCGGTTGAGGAGTGGGAGGAACTATCACCCTGTGGAGCCTGTGGAAGGCTCTGACTCTAGCCAGTGTCCGCGAAGGAGTGAGACTCTTGAGCTACCTGACAACCCGTGGGGAGAGCAAACGTCGGGAGACGAGCCTTGACATATCTCCGCATACGGTGAGAATCCGTGTAGCGAGCGTTTCTTCGCACCTGATTTGGGGAGAGAACCAGACGCGTGGGTAAGAGACAGTGATTGTTGGTCACCATTCGAGACGGTTGGTGATGAAAGGGATGAGAATCCCAAGTTCAAGTTGTCTACTAAGTGTTTTAGTGGACGAACAGGTAATAATAGTCTCACTTTCGAAGAGTTTGATGAGATCTATTGGGCGGATTTTTTTGAAAAGAATCAGAAGGATGCTTCATACACACAGTCTGTTGCATTCATAAGCCTGGTTAAGTATTTGGACAAGGATGCCTTGCTACTCTATCGCCAACTCCGGAAGGATGAGGACCTTACCCAAGAATGGGCATTTGGAGAGCAAAAGAAGGCTAGGGATCCAAAAATCCAGAAAGAGGCTAGTCCGTTTGTCAGCTTTGTCGTCAGGGCAAACAGTGCCTGCCGCACTTGTCAAAAGCCTAGACTTGGCTGCACTAACACAAGAACAGACTGAGGCCATGCGACATCTTACAAAGGGTCAGCAGAGGGCGGCCTCTCAAAATGATGACGCTCAATCTGTCGCAGAATTGCGTAGAGTGTGTGCAGATCCGTCTGAAAAGATTGCAAGTGCCCAGGAACGAGTAACGCGCAGGGCTGCACCATTTAATGGTCAGCAAGGTGATAGTGCCACAACCGAGGGTAGTCAGGCGGATGCTTTGGCTAGGTGTCAAAGGGACATGGAGGCTGGAGATGACCAGCTGGATCTTAAGCACAATCTATGTCGTTTCTTTATATTGCTTGAAGAACGTTTCCTTGAGGATCGCAGTCTCAAGGTGCACCATTTTGTGCATTTTGTCCGTCAGAAGAACGAGACAGTGATGGAGGTTAAGTCCAAATTGGTGGATCTTGCCAAAAAGGCGGGAATCTACGAGCCCAATATAGTGGCTGACACATTTCTGTTGTGCCTGTGTAAGGAAACAGATCGTGAAGTCAAGCCACACCTATCTGCCAAGCGCGGAATTGACTGGGACATCGATGAGGCTGCTGAAATAGCTTTCAATGTCGAAGAAGGTAGAGTCTGGTATAAGGACGCTTCTAGGACGCTTATGGCTCCTGAGAGGAGGGAGGAAACCTCTCCGCCTAAGGCCAACAACTCTAATTTTTAGTTTAAGAAGAAGAGCGGGTCTTTCAATAGGTTTGCTAAGCACGCCAACATTGCTGAGACAGTGGAGAACTGTTGGAATTATGAGAAATGAGGACATCAGAAAAGAGATTGTCCGTACCCAGATGCTAAACAACTATTTGCTAGCAAAGCACAAATATGCGCACATTACAGCATAAAGGGACACTCAGAAGATGAGTGCTGGTCTAAGAACCCAAATCTGAAGCCCCCTTGGGCTAATGTTGCAATAAAAGAGACAGATAAGGGTAAAAAGAAGGAGAAAGATTACTCTGGCAACCAAAAAAGTAACTAGAAGTCTAATGTTATGAGTGCTGAGGTTGCTGAGTTGAAAACTTAATTTGCAAAACTAAATGCACCTAATGTCTATTATGATGCAGATGTTGCTGAGAAAACTATCTGCAAAGACGAGAAGCTAATGCTTGAGAAGGCTATGGCTGCAACGGCTGCCGAGCAAGCGGATCATGACCGTATAGTGCCAAGGAACGCTGGGAAGCTTCCTCAGACCTTCCGAATTGCTCTGGATGAGAACAAGATTGCTCAGCTACGACAAGCCAGGAATGGGAAACGTACGACATTTAGTTTTTCACTGGAGAAGCTGAAGGCACTGGTAGAACACCTTTCATTTTGCTCGCTGATTTGCACATTACTTACCCCTTCACAATTGAAGAAGCCAGACACCAGCTGAATATAGTTGAGGAAGGTGCAAACAGCGCCTCAATATCCACCAATTAGTATTGTAAGAGTGCAGAATAAGGATGGTGTTTTTAAGTTCAACAACTGGCCAGCCTCCAACATCCTGGAGCACAACCAGTCAACATCAGGTGCACAACCAATCATCGTGGAAAAGCGAGCTGTGAAGGTCCTGGGACTGAATGCCCCGGATCTGAAGGAGAGCCCTTTTCAGTTGAGAACCGCATCTGGGCAAATTTCAAAGTCTTGTGGGATTACTCGCAAGCCTGTGAAGATCACAGTTGAAATGAATCTTGCTTATTGTAGATAAATATATTTCATTTAAATATATAAGATCAGAGATAGGTGGAAGTGTGTAAAATCAAGGAGCGATCTTTGTCCTTATAATGAATTCAGCCTACTCATCTATACTCCTTGACCCACTTAACATAGTGTGCCATTGTTGCACACTAACACAAGGCACAAGAAAGAGGCTAACTTGAGGACTAGAGCTTCTCCGTTAGAAACTCATGGCCTCTTGCCTACAAGGCATACAAGCATGTATAAGCACATACACAACATCAGAGGCCTGAATAGCAAAGGCGCTCTCATCAGATGACCCTAATGTAGCTAAAACACATCCCACTGACCTAGGTGCAAAACCATGGAATCTGTCCGCTACGTGACCCGAAAATGTCAGAGGGCATAACTTTGTCCATACGAATCCAGATTGAGCAAACTGAACGGCAACGGACGCATCTTGACGAAACCTTTTCGAAAAGTTCTAATTTGCTCCATTTGAAGCACAGACATAGAAGCCATGCCAATTTCCGTGAAAGCTGGTCATAACAACCAACCCAAAAGTGCACACATGACTTCCAAGTAGCCTTTGACCTTTTGACAAAGTAAGTAAACTCGAATTACATCGACATACATTCATTTAGATGAACTCGCACATGTGAGTATATTGACATAATACTTATTTAGTGTTGTATTTATACATGCAATTAATTAAATAAATAATGAACTGATCCATTACAATCTCCCCAACTTAAATTATTGTCGCCTCGACAACACTCAGCATACGATTCATTTATTTAATAGTAGACTTCAATCAACTAGGTGAATCAAAGCAAGCAAACAAAACATGAGCGTGATATATTTACCTACCCAATGCAAGTAAAAATTAATCACAGCAAATTGTCATGCAAGCAACCATCTGACTTCACAAATTATAACTGAAGACATGCATGGACTTACCCCTACTCTCAATAGTCCTTCCAGTTGAAAGATACAATAAGGCACATCACCCATGCAAACACCACACTCCAATCAAATAGCCTCTTTTCAAGGTCAAACAATGAACGAATGTTACTAAAGCTCAGCCAACTGAACTAAGCCTTTTCTCTTTCTCCTGGTCTTCAAATCCTGCCGTGCTCAATCCTTGAAAGCTCCTCACAAGCAATTTCTTGTGACTTAGGTACCTGCTCAATATTCAACGTACTGAAGACAAAGGGAGACCAACGATTCTGATGGCATTGAATATCCTTACAAGGTTAGTAGCATCAGGTTCATGAGCCTAAGAAAATTTTAAATTTTAACCACATTTTTAGAGCACACTAAGTTCAAGAAGCATATGGTTGTAAGCTATACATTGGTCACCTCAAGCAATTCCCTTATGTGCCCTGCATCATTGCTATCCAATCCAACTCATGGCAATGTACTTACTCAGTTAGTACGTACACTTGCTCCAACAGTGTACTGCAACCCACATTTTACACCAGTCAGTCACTGATGCTCCTGATATTAATAAAGTACATACATAGGATGTGGCAGTGTATGACTCAGTTAGTACATACACTTGCTGCTGAGTATGAAGGTAAGCACAGCCTACTGAATACTCCTTATACACATCCCATCTCCCTCTTCCCAACTTAAATAGCTGTTGACCCGACAGCTCTAACCACACACACATACCAAGAAGTGCCTACAACATCTCATCATAAGAACACACACAGAGGGACTGTCACAGAGGATTGGGGAGGCACGAGTGGGTGGAGGAGAATCAACATAGGAAAACCAAGGGAGGACACAGATTGCAAACACTCAAGTAAGCAAGAAAGAAAGGTCCCCTCCCCCTAAAACAAATAGTCCATTTTTCAGGACTAGAGCAATGTTCAGGGTGGCATAGTGAAGAATGTACTGCCATTCAGACCCTCTCACCATAAAGCTCTATCCTTGAATATCCCAAACGCAAACCAGCATATCACACCCCTCCATTCGAGAGTGTAGATAGCTTGCTATGAGATAAAGACAACCGGCCCCACAAGCAGGTTTCATCCAAATAATAGAGAGTAGCTTAGTTAGCTGACTCTTCCAACGCATATATACGATGACTCATACTAGTCATTCCTAGCAACACATATACCTAAATGACAACCACCCAATAGTGAGAGTCAACAATCCAAGCGAAAAGGAAACAGAAACAAACAAATGTATCATAGTTCTGATGTTTCAGGATACTCCCTTCTTCAGGCCTTATTGCTTGAGGTTGCCCAGAGGACAGGTGGGCAAGCGTCACGTGACAGCGTCCAGCATGCCAACTCCTCGGCCTCTCTCCACCTGTATGTCACCATTGCTTCACACTCTGCTTGCTGGTCTCAATCTGTTGAACAGACAACAAACAAGTGTGTGAGTTGCCTTCAATGCGCTAAGCTACGCGTGGTAAACACTACACCCTAGCATCAGTCTACTCAAGACTTGCTGACTCCATTACATGATTCCCGCGAGGGCAAGGCAAACATTGGAATCACATAAACTCAACCAATGACAATGGGCAAACTCAGTATAGCTCAAAACTAAGTTCCTCTCTAGGGGCACATACATGGCACCTATTGCAATTGCAGCAAGCACTTAGCAAGCCAGTAACAACAGCGTGCATAAATCTTGGGTAAGACTTTCGCACTGTAACCCCAAGCTAGCAAGAAGAATGTTTGTGCATCAGACTAAATAAGATCATTCATGGCATGCATTGCGAGAACGTCTATAATGTCGATGGTCTCTTCTGTCTTTACTTAGGTGTGCATAGTGAATCTATTACAGCAGGGCCCATTTTACACCTTCTCTATGGTATGCTACCGGCGAGCCACTACCTCTAGCACCCGGGATGCAAATTCCAAACACCTGATGTATACACAATGCATCTTGCATGCTACCTAGCATATGCCTCTAGCGAGCTTAGTTAGCTGCGAGGCCGGCAAAAACTTAGCATACTGCTAATATGCCCACATCGTCCTTATGACAAAGACGCAAACCTCCTTACACTTGACCAAGTGTATAGGTGGCATCCAAAACATACAGCCAACTGGACCTAAGACAAGTAGTCAAACCCCCTCTAGTATCCACGTAGACTTCACATACAGCAGTCAACACACCGTACAGACTCAAGTCTCGATATGCTGATCTATATGAATCCCGCGCTGGCTCCGACAAGCCACAATTTCATTGTAAGACATGCCAAGCACCAAGCATGGCAACACCCACAGCTCATTCAACTCAAGCACTCAAAGTACTCATTGACCGCGGCTGCTCTCGAACACTTAAATCTTTATAAGCCATGCAAAATAAAAAAGAGTCAAAGGAAAGTCCTTGTGTCCACAAACCCAAGCTCTTAACCCCCTTTAACCACATTAGGTCAAATAGTCCAGCAGACTGACTTAACGAAAGTCAACAATCACATAAGGTCCGCATCCATAAACCTCAGCACACTTGTAAGGTTATCAAAGTGTAGTCTGTATCATTCTAGCATCAAATATGCATAGAGTGTGATTTTAGAAGAACTTTGGCCTTTATTTCAAGTCATTTGGACAAGTATTGAGAAAGTTATGAATTTTGGGAGTTTTTAGTGAGCTTTTAGTGTCACAAATTCAATTTAGTGACAAGGACAGGTCCAGAGACAAAAATTTTGGTTGGAGTCCAGAAAGTAGGACATTGAATCATGAGGGTTCCAGAAACTACGTACGATTACGTAGAGTGCCAAAGTGATTGTGAGAATTCTAGAAACTCCGTGAGGAGTTAGTGAATTGTGTAGTAGAATATTCTAATAATGCCAGCAGCTTGACGCCCTTCTACATAGAGCATGATATCTCTTTCACAAGTGCTCCAAATTGAGCAAACTTGGACTCTAAATGACCGGCTACTTATGGAATACAGCCAAATAAATTTTCAGAATTTATTATGCAGAGACCTATCACCAGTAGCAATTTTAGTTTCTGTTCAGAAACTGTGAGAAGAGAAGAGTGTCTAATGTCAATTTTTCCTCTTTCTTGTTCTTGCAGGCTGCCTCCAAGGGGTATTCTGCTGCTTCTTGATGGTGGCAGGCTGCCTCCCTGAAGTCTCCGGGCTTCTAGTAGAGAGACTTGGGGCTGGTCCAAGATGGGGGTTGGCGGTATGGAAGCGCTTCAACTTTCGTTGAACTTTGTCAAGGTAGTGCGCCGCCACCCAACTATTCTCCGAATCTGGATATCCTTTCCACTTGATCAAGTATTGCTGCTGTCTCCTGAAATTTCTCATAGCCACTATGTCTTCCACTTCGTACTCCAAATGATCATCCACTATTGTTGGGGCTGGTGGGGTTGTCACACGTCCTGGGAACTTGTTGT
>WELA01009192.1:227141-251241 GCA_009602735.1 Mesotaenium endlicherianum | reverse complement strand
AACCATGGCAGCCATATNGCCATAGCTTCTCTTGACGCTTGCACGGTTGCTTCATAGGTGGCCAAGCCCACTTGGTTGTGGACGGTCATTAGGAAGGCTGCCCACTCATTTGCGGGAACTCCTTGTGGTGGGGTCAACTTTGCTATAGCGGCTGCCACGGGATTTGACGGTGCTCCTCCTTGTGGTGCTTCTTGTTGTTGCAGATTTCCTTGAGTAGGCTCTCCCATCGACGCTGGAGGAGGGTGTGCTCCTCCTTGTGGTGCTTCTTGTTGTTGCAGGTTTTCTTGAGTGGGCTCTCCCATCGGCGCTGGAGGAGGGTGTCTTGGAGAGGAAGGGCTTCCTTCGAAAGCTTGCTGTTGGTCTTGAGGATCGGCCATCTTCTTGTGCTACCAAAGTGCCTAGCTCCGATACCACTGTAGTGAAACAGATAGATGAAGTACTTAGTGAAATATAATACTTTATCTATTCAAGACAAGGATCTTTGAACACAAGTCGTAGCTTCTTGAAAGAGAGATGGCTTCTTGAAAGCTAATATATTTCTGGATTTTGGCAAGTACAAGAGTGACTCTGGAATGTCTTTCTACGTTCTAGCTCTTGTTTATATACTTGCTAAATAAGTAATTTCTAGAAAGTTGTATGTTGATGTGTTGGCACCCAACACATCCCAAAACTTGCCACCTTTTTCTAGAATAATGTACACATGTCCTTTTGACCTAAAAATGGCATATTTAACTTTTGCCACATGGAGTTCTTCTAGGTCCTTCCTCTAACTTTGAAAATGCCTTAGAAGGTTCAAAGGACATAAACCAAGTCACTAGAGTACCTATTCACACTTGAATCCACACAATACAACTCCAAGTATATTTGAAAACATTGAAATATATGCAAACTAATATATAATAACTCAAATCACTACAGTGATTGTGTGCGTGTGAGTGTGCTAGCTTGTCCAACTAGGCAAGGTCACCTGCATGGGAGGAGCCATAGTAGAAGGTTCTAGAGGTACTTTGCTAAAGAGGACACTTAGAGTTGAAGCATAAAAAGAGGAAGTCTAGTCTAACCTTCTTAACTTGTACACGAATTTTCTTAATAAAGAGAGTTCTTTTCCACTCCTCTCTCATGTAGCCCTCTCTCTCTTGCAAGGTTGGCACACCACCATACCACTCCACCTTGTGTATGCAACTAGGAAAGGTCCTCGTGCACGCTTCCACTCGCGGGTGAGGGTGCGTGAGTGTGTATGGCGCACTCCCCGCACCCTTCTCCCTTTCACATGGTATCGAAGCTACCTAGTTGCTTCATTTGGAGGAGGAGCTTTGGTTGGTGATGCTTGTAGGAGTGTAGAGAGGGTAGAGAGAAGAAGCAAGGAAAGTTGCTAAGGGCAGCCATGAAGATGTTGATGCAAGCTAGCATCTCACTCTCTTGAAGGAGGGAGGAGATGGGAAGAGAGAGGTGCTCCAAGAAATGTTAACTTGGATGCAACCAGATTTTTGTACGTCTTCTTTGTAGTGTGAGGAGGTTGCCCAAGCATAGAAGTGATATGAGTAATATAGAGCAGCCTTTGCTCGAGTATGAAGACATATGATCATGAAAAATATCTGGAGTTCACACGGCTGGATTTTTCCTTGAAGATGCAGCTCTTTAGTGTTAAGCTCTTTCTTTGAGGGGGGGCTTAGCATAGAGGTGTTGGTGGCTAGAAGGAGTATGTGCCAATCTTCATTTCAGGTTGTCAATGAAGGTGGAGAGGATAGTAAGAGTAGGCAGTTGGAAACTTAGCAAGCATGTGTACTTGGAAGTCTAGGAGCCTTGGCGGGCATAGCACTCGCAAGCTCAAGAGGAGCTCATGAGAAGCTCAAGAGAGGGTGCACCGGGGTGTTGCACCAAGTTGGCCAAGTATGTGGCCAGATTTGGGTTGCCTTGCATCACTTCTATGTAGCCACTGGTTATTTGAGGCCAGCCATGATGGAGCTTGGTACCTTATATGAAGATTGAAGACGCCTCAAGTGAAGAGAAGCACCGTGGAAAAGGCTTGGAGCAAGAAGAAGTATTCGAGATTTTTCTTCAAAGAGGAGAGATGGAGATGGAGCCTTTCAAGTTCAGATTTCTCTTTTCTTATGGAGGAGAGTACTACGGAGTATATGGAGTTGAGAACTATGATGAAGACAAGCCTATGGTGTGGAAGAAGAAGCAAGGTATGAAGTTGGTGCAAGAGGGCTAGTGCAAGAGATGTCTCCCACTTGAAGTGCGTGTGCAACTAGTTGTGTGATGGCATAGTTAAGGGGCAGATTTTGGTGCATCTATGGAAGCTCTTCATGTGAAAGTAGAGCACCAAGGCAAGCTGGGTTTAGTAGTAAGAAGTGTCATTGGGGTGACCAAGGCTAGAGTGCACTCAAGAAGCTAAGCATGTGGAAGGAGTTGCACAAGAAGAGTAGCCTATCCTCTAGTGCTTTAGTGCACGGGTCAAGTGAAGACCGTGGAGGAGTATGGTCAAGTGAAGATAGTGAAATAGGTGGAGGTAGATAAGACCACAAGTAGCTATCTTCAGCCCGCTAGCAAAGAAGCGACGCGGGAAGGTGAAGGTGAAGGAGAAGCGCTTGTTTTGGTGGCCTTGGCCCGGTCATCGCATGGAGCAAGCGTGCCTCCTAACAACCTTGGCGAGCGCGCATCGCCGGTGGAGCAAGTAGAGGTGTATGATCCCCTTGCTCATATATAGAGCAGACCCCAACTGCTCAAGTGGAGGAGCTCCTAAAAAGTGAGCTCAAGAGAAGCCCGTTTGCAAGACAAAGTGTGTGCGAGCACAAGATAAGGTGCACGCACTAAGAGTATGTGCGTATGCCCAAGTTATGGAATTCTTGGAGGTGTTCCAAGTGTGTTTCTTGGAGCCTGGTGCAAAGGCTTACCTTCAAGGAGAACCAGGAGTATATGAAAGTGAGCATCTAGCCAAGAAGAAGACTATGATGGAGGGTGGTGCACCACGAGCGAGACTACGCGCTCATGCCTTGTGACGTTTATTATCGTCGCTTGATGGAGACTACGAATTTATGGATATGGACCTATGAGGAGGAGACCAAGTGTTATAGGGCTGATATGTCCTGCCTAAGATGGGGATATATAACAAAGACCTGGACATGAAGCTAGGAGAATCAGCGCCTATACAAGCAAGCACCAGAGAGGCGCAAAATTTTGACTTGGACACTCGAGTGGTAAGCGTCTTACCGTCATGATGAGGGGGGGGAGTGTTATAGTTGTTTATAGTGCTTGTAAGCAAGGTCAAGCCAGTACCATGAGTTCAGTTGTAACTAAGAGATGTGAAGTGGAAAGAAGTTTGAGAGCAAGTGCTTGGAAGATACTCAAATCTGTCCATGTTTGAGGGTTTTACGGGTAGGCGAGCGCGAGGGTAAAAGTTGGCAGATTTTGGCTACTTTTTGCCTACTTAGGAGAGAGTGGGTAATATTTTCACTAGAAGTCTTACATGATGTGAGAGGCCTAGTATGAGACCTGCCCTGAGTCATAGGCAAGTTTCAGAATCAGGGGTTTAAGCATGTGCCATTTGTAGGCGCGGGAGCTTGATACGTGTTGCGCGCGTGTGCGTCCTACAAGCGTGAGGCACAAAGTGACGATCTCGTTTGAGTGTTAGACTTTGATTCAGATGCTGAAATTTTGTGGAGAGGTAGTCCTATGGGTCTACATTTAGAAGAGGTGATTTTTTAATAAAAATATTGTTTGAAGTTCTGACAGTGCCACATGGTGATTTGCTGGACTGCCGTGGGAGCCACATGTGTGAGGCAAGGCGCAATCTGATTTCATGGCCTTAGGCTTGGAATCAGGAAAAGAAAAGCATACCAGTGAGTTTAGAGGGGAGACATTATGTAGATTACACAATTTTCAGGCTAAAAATGTCAAAAAAGTCAGGGGGGTGCAACTTGGCGTCTTGAGAGGTCACCACAAGTCACGCACACGAGTGAGAGAGTGCAATACCTCTACAAGAAGTATGGCTTAGAGCTAGAGGTAGCTAAGGGTACGAGATGGTTCAGGAACATAGTGGAGTCAAATTCATGATGTAATCTGGTCAAACTTATAAGAGCACCACGAGTAAGCCACATGGCGCGACGAGGAGTTGCCACTTGTCCAAGAGGGCGAAGAATAAGTATTTTGGCGATTTGGCGAACTATTATGCCTTGGATCCAGCTTTGGAGTATGTGGAGATGATGGAGGGAGTATGTTACAGCCCTTATGAAGATATTGGCCTATTCCAAGATGAAGGAGTTGAAGAGAAGATGCACTTGTATTAGGACACGCCATGAGTGGAGCCAATGTATGCGATAGAGCTTTCACTAAGTGGAGCAAGTTTGGAGTAATGAGTATCATCCTGGAGCCTGTTCAAGACCTGCAACTTGTTTAATAGGTGTGTATGTGTTTTTCTTGCGTATATGTGAGCTTGATTCCTCATAGAACGTCACTTATGGTTACTATGCGCCGAGGACGTCGCATCTTGAGAAGGAGGATAATGTAAGGTTATCAAAGTGTAATTTATATCTTTCTAGCATTTATATGCATTTATATGCATTTATATGCATAGAGTGTGATTTTAGAAGAACAATGGCCTTTATTTCAAGTCATTTGGACTGGTATTGAGAAACCTATGAATTTTGGGAGTTTTTAGTGAGTTTTTAGTGTCACAGATTCAATTTAGTGACCAAGACAGGTCCAATGACGAAAATTTCGGTTGGAGTCCAGAAAGTAGGACAATGAATCATGAGGGTTCCAAAAAACTATGTACGATTACGTAGAGTGCCAAAGTGATTGTGGAAATTCTAGAAACTCCGTGAGGAGTTAGTGGATTGTGGGGTAGAATATTCTAGAGCGTGATTGTGTGCGTGTGAGTGTGCTAGCTTGTCCAACTAGGCAAGGTCACCTACATGGGAGGAGCCATAGTAGAAGGTTCTAGAGGTACTTTGCTAGAGAGGACACTTAGAGTTGAAGCATAAAAAGAGGGAGTCTAGTCTAACCTTCTTAAGTTGTACACAACTTTTCTTAATAAAGGGAGTTCTTTTCCATTCCTCTCTCATGTAGCCCTCTTTCTCTTGCAAGGTTGGCACACCACCAGGCCACTCCACCTTGTGTATGCAACTAAGAAAGGTCCTCATGCACGCTTTCACTCGCGGATGAGGGTGCGTGAGTGCGTATGGCGCACTCCCCGCACCCTTCCCCCTTTCAACATTGAATAAACTCATCTTAAGCTTAAACCCCAAGCTCCCACGATCCCATCAAATGATACAAAAGCACCGTTTCAAACATAGCATTCAAGCACAAGGCACATACCCTAAATCCTCCAAGCACAAAGCAATGTGGCAAACGGGAGAAGCACTCCATGTCACAGCCAAGGTTGGGAGTAGAGAGTATCTGTAGGATGCCATTGTTGCTGCCGAAGGCTCTTTACATAGAAGTTGCAGCATGCTGAAGCTTGTGGACAACGTAGTGCACTTGGACCATGGCGAAGAAAACCGGTCGTCAATTCATACTTGGATATTTGAGTTTGTAAATCATGTGTGCACGCACTGTCTTAATTGCTCAACACATGCAGCCATAACCAAGCTCCCTCAACCTAACTACCACACATATCATGAGAGAGGAACCTCTCTTGCAACAAGCTTAAACCCTAAGGAATAGCACAACCGACTAAGAAGTCCTCTAGCACGGTTGGAGTGCACACCCCTCTCTATACTAGCCGTGGATTGCATATAACAACACACAACGACCAGAATCAAGTGAGGTAAATGAATCATATCCAGATTGCTAGGATGCAACTCCCTTGCGGCTGCCCTTGATGCTTGCAGACACCTCTTTTATCAAGCCTCCACTTTTGGCTTCTCATTGCGTGGTGTACACAACAAGCTAGGAAACTCAAGTTAGTATGCCGCAGAATACGTTGAGCCAAGAGACACTCTAGGAGAGCAAGCGGAAGGATCTTGGACAAGATGTGCAATGCTCCACGTCATACACTTCCCAAGCTCCACCTAAACTGAGCATACCACACAAGTAAGCCTTACACAATTACCTCATGAGACAAAGAAGACAAGCACGGACATTCAAGAAAGGACTTAGCTCCGATATCATTAAAATGAATCTTGCTTATTTAAGATAAACATATTTCATTTGAATATATAAGATCAAAGATAGGTGGAAGCGTGTTAAATCAGGGAGCAATCTTCGCCCTTATAATGAATTCAGTTTACTCATCTACACCCCTTGACCCACTTACCGTAGTGTGCCATAGTTGCACAATAACACAAGGCACAAGAAGAAGGCTAACTTGAGGACTAGAGCTTCTCCTTTAGAAACTCATGGCCTCTTGCCTACCAGGCATACAAGCATGTATAAGCACATACACAACATCAGAGGACTAAATTGCAAAGGCACTCTCATTCAGATGACCCTAACGTAGCTAAAATACATCCCACTGACTTAGGTGCAAAACCATGGAATTTGTCCACTATGTGACCCGGAAGTGTCAGAGAGCATAACTCTGTCTATACAACTCTAAATTGAGCAAATTTAACAGCAATGGACGCATCTTGATGAGACCTTTCCGAAAAGACCTAGTTCGCTCCATATGAAGCACAGACAAAGAAGCCATGCCAATTTCTGTGAAAGCTGGTCATAATAACCAACTCAAAAGTGCACACATGACTTGCAAGTAGAGAATCCGACTCTAAAGCCTACTGTCCAGAACGAGGGACCACGAGATCCCAGCCTGCTATGTACCTAGTGACCACCTGGTTGACCACGGCGCAAGGTGCGCCGTTTCGTGGGAAACCCGTTAAGTTGGGACCCATGGACCTAGGTGTAACGACCATATTAATTGGTCGGTTGACTGAAGTCCTAACTGTTCAATTGACTGACGACGGCTCCGCCTACCCAGGAGTTAACCACATTGGTAGGACATCGTCTTACCGAATCTCAGTCGACCTCCCGACTTTAAATGTACTACGGTCACATGTGCCAATCTACAAATAGTAATCTAAATGAATATATCTATCCTCAGCGTACTCAAGCCAAGTATACTGACTAATATCAAGCAAGCTTTTCATATGTCAACCTACTGATATAATATCCTATATATAACTGATATATAAATCTCAGCCAACTATACTATGATAAAAAGTCATCCTGCTGACCTTTTCAACAAAGTCAGCAAACTACGTAACTATGATACATAAGTCATCCTGCTGAACTTTTGACAAAGTAAGTAAACTCGCATTATATCGACATACATTCATTTAGATGAACTCGCACATGTGAGTATATTGACATAAGACTTTTTTAGTGTTGTTTTTTACATGCAATTAATTAAATAAATAATGAACTGATTCATTCCAACAGTCAACTCGGGGAAACTTGAGGAAGTGTCATTATGGATTGAATGCATGGTGACGGAGGCGGACAATTCTGACATTCTCTTAGAGACAGAAGCTCTGATTCCCTTGGGTATTGTCATTGATATGCGGAAGCAGAAGGTGACCTACTAGCAGACAGATAAGTAACCAACAGGAGAAACTTTTGGAAAGATGGTTTGTTCCGGTGAAGCAAACTATGGAGTATTAGACTGCTGCACCACCACGGAGTACTCAGAGTACTACGACGACATAATGAGGGGTGAAGAGGTAGCCTACGCCAGCCCAAGAGCAACTGGATGTGGACATTATTGGGAGGCAAGCTCGAGTAGCTGGGAAGCTAAGCAGCAATATTTATCATCCTCCGCAGAGCAAGAACAGCTAGACGATATTTTCGAAGAACCACTGAGAGAGACTGAGGAATATTATAACCGGACACCAAAGGAGGCCTGTGTATCTTACGAGACCTCTCGAGCAGATCCAGACAGAAGGGAACGCCAGTGCAATATTGATGAATGGGCCGAGGAGAGTAGCCAGAAGTCAGCAGACTTTGGAGAGTCTGCAAAGACCATATGCCTGGAGATGATCACTGAAGACGACAAGGAGGAGTTGGACAAGTTATTGGCCAGAACACTTCCTCTGTCAAGCCCAAGCCCAAAGATGAATGCTAAGGGCAGGGTTCAGTCCATCAAACGGTTGAATCCATCACAAGGCAGATTATGGAGCAGTTGCTAGAAGCAGATGCTCACCGACGTAAGGAAGATGAAGTGGCACAAGCAGCACACGCTCTGCAGTTAGCAATCATCAACATGGCAAAGCTCAGCACAGAAAATGACGGAGAGTTAGCACCACCAGGAGTGGACGAGCCAATTGAAGCTGGGGCAGAGGTGCCTGATCTTCAAGAGTTCAACCTGCCGTCACTGATGAATGGAGAGGAGATAAGGGAAGAAATTCCACAATTTCCCACTCCAGAGTTGGACTTGCTGGAGCTGCAAGGGTTCAGGACAGACAACTGAGTGACTGACCACTTAATGCTGGAGGGGCCCAGCCCGGCAAATCTGTACAACAATCTGAGGTTGCCAACGTCTAGCACCCCTACCGCTAGCATCCCAACCCCAGAGCTTACCACACAGAAGCAATTGCAACAGCCGCAGGAGGTGGCTGCCTGCACAGCTAAGGTGGAACCAGCACAAGGGAAGCCACGCGGCCGCGCAAGCAGGCCAAGGAAGGTAGCTCGTGAGGAAAATGCACCGTTCAGGCGGATATTGATGCGTTACTTCAAATACAGGGGAGAAGCTCCGACAGGAACCACAGCCCCACCTCCGCAGCCAATCATGGATATCAGAGAAGGAGAAGTCGGCTTGATCCGCAAAGCTACAGCATTGAGTATCAACATCCCCATGGTGTGCCCATTTTCCACTGGAATGTGGGGAAGGAACGAACCAGCTCTCAGGACACCTGCAATTTGTGAGCAGGAATTTGTGGAGCTAAGAATTTTACGTCGCTTGACAACAGAAAATGTTGTTTATGCGCAATTGGCTGCAGCTCAGAATCAGCAAACATTTACACAAGCGTGGACGGTCACACCTCCACTTGGAGAGGAGTTTGGCACAACGGTTGCACTCATCACAACAATAGAGAGGTAGTGGGGATGGACAATCGAACCGAGGACCAACACTCCTGGGAAAGCTGAAGTCAACCCTTGCCCTCAACAAGAAGAAGGCGGCACAGAAACGAGCTGGACTGATAAAGATGAAGAACAAATCCTGAGGTAACCTGTCAGGAGGAGACTGAAGTACTCCACTCAACAGGAAAAACGACGACCCATTGGGAAAGGTAAGCAGTCGAAGAGACAGGCTGCAGAGCCTAAGCCAATGGAGGAGCAAGCTGAGAAGCCTGTCACTCCACCTCCTAACAACTAGGCTGAGAAGCCGGAGGGCCATGATGAGGGTACGTGAGCCCAAGGAGGAGCAACTATTGGACGCTTTTGTTGGGGAGAAGCAGCCTGAAACTGAGAGTTTTGCCATTTGAAAAATAGTGTCACTCCAACAGAAAGCACAAGTCAAAAGGCTGCTGAAGAATTACCGCAAGGTGTTTGCTTTTACTAAGGAGGAGATTAGCAGAACCAGTGCCAGCATATGTGAAATCACACTGACTACGAAGAACCAGTCCGACTTGGGCCGCATAAGTTCAGTCAGACAGGATGGGACTGTGTGGAGAAAACCTGCCAGGAGGTGCATAAGCTTGGCATGATTGAGAAATCAACCTCAGTACATGGGGCTCCCACAGTAGTAGTCGCCAAAAAGGATGAGGTTGGCAACTATACAGCCACCCGTATGTGTGGAGACTACAAGGGATTAATCCTCCACACGGAGCCAGATAGCTATGTGATGCCTACGTCGAACCTGATTTTCTCGATTGCCACCACCGAGAAGGTACTTAGCATCATCGATCTACGCCAAGGCTTCAACCAGATCCCTGTGATAACAGAAGATCGAGGTAAGACCGCTACCTGGGTTCAAAGGGAACTTTGGCAATGGACAGTAATGCCATTTGGATTAAAAATGCCCCCGCCATTTTCCAAAGGACTATGGATGAAGAGCTGGAGGGGTTAGACTTTGCAAAACCATACATTGATGATGTAGTGGTATTTAGTGAGTCAAATGCGCAGCACCTCAAGCACTTGGAAGAAGTGTTTCAGCGCCTGGAGAAATTCTAGATGACGCTCCACTCTGGGAAGTGCAGGTTCTTTGAGGCACACGTGCCTTTCTTAGGACATGAGATTGGGAACAATGCTATGTTCCCTCAGGCTGTAAAGACTCAGGCCATCTACAAGATACCTGAACCTGCAAATGTGTCTAAGATGAGAGCTCTTCTAGGGCTAAGCGAAGATTATCAAAAATTTGTGAAGGATTACAACAAAATTGCTAATCCCTTGACAAGAACACCTGAAAAAGGATGCACCTTTTGTGTGGATAGAAGCCCAGGAGAAGGCCATGAACGAGCTTAAAGAGAAGCTGGTGACAGCCCCAGTCTCGCGCACGCCAGTCTATTCGAAGCCGTTCAACCTGCACTCAGATTGGAGTTGTGTAGGGATTGGTGCAGTACTCACTCAGGCAGAAAGCCCTAGAGAGGAGTACGTAATTGCCTATGCCTCACGCTCAGTCAACAGGGATGAGAGCAACTACTCATCCTACGAAGGAGAGCTACTGGCAGTGGTTTGGGCCGTCTCACATTTTAGAGTGTATCTTTGAGGAAGACCCTTCGCGCTGATCACTGATCACTCGCAATCAATTTGGGTGATGAAGAATGGAGTCATCACTGGTAAGTTGGCTCGCTGAGCTCTTAAGCTTCAGGAGAACCAGATGACGGTGATGCACCGAGCAGGTGTACTCAACGACGACGCCGATGGACTCAGCAAGAACCCGGACCCATTATCAGACGTCAGAACAGGAGCTCAAGAAGAAGAAGACTCGAGCAGCCCAACAGAGTTGGCAGTCCGCCTGGCCGAGATGGCTGGAATAGTAGCGTCAGGTGAAGCTAAGCCTCTACCCCCGTTCAGTCCAGAAATCTGGAAAGATCAAGCCACTATGCACAGGCTGAAAACAGGAATCCACCTGGAGGGATTATTCCCAAAGGAGAAGGATCAGGTGAGCCATTGAGCTAAAAGGTTTTGCCGGAAACGCAACAACCTCTTCAAGATTTAAGAGACCGGGCAAGAGAAACTAGTGCTAATGCTTGCCAAAAGGCGAGCTCTTGTGTAGGAAATGCGCAAAAACACTAGACACTATGGTGTCAAAAAGACGTACAGTCTTTTGGAGCTGTCTTTCTGGTGGAGGGGTATGAAGCAGCTGTGTGAAGACGTGGTCAAGGCTTGCCAAAGCTGTGATCGCGTCAAGGCCAGATTCACCCAGCAGCTTCTACACTTGCAAGCTCTGCCGATCATAGGCCTAGGCTACTGCTAAAGCTGCGATCTAGCAGGTGAGCTACCGTTGTCCAAGCGAGGGAATAAGTATATCACGGTCATGATTGAGCCTTTGTTAAAGTGGATAGAAATCGTTCCTCTAACTGCTAAGGAGAGTTTGGGAACTGCGGAAGCACTTCTCAACAATGTGATTGTGCGTCATGGAGCTCCAGCAGAAGTGCTGACATACCAAGGGTCTAAATTCCAAGGGTCATTCCAAAAACTCTAGGATAAATGCTTCATTGATCATCACACTACGTCAAGAGACCACTCACAAGCAGATGGTCCAGCAGAACGGATGGTGCAAACCATTAAGTCTGCTTTGCGCAAGTACTGTCTTGAGCACGATAAGCGCAATTGGGATCTGGCCTTGCTATGGCTAGTAATGGGCTACAGATTTAGCAAGTAAGCTGCTTTGGCGATTTACTCGCCATATCAGATTCTGTTTGGCAGAAGTCCAGTTGTGCCTAGCACCATCAAGCAGGAGATTGAGCAGGTGAAAGACCTGGACAACCCTGACGAGCTACTGAAGGTCATGGTGCGCCGTAAGGCGTTATTTGAACGCATGATGCCTGCTGCACTGGATAACTTGAAAATTGCGCAGAAAGGAGATACGCAGCGTTACGGCAGGACACGAGACAGGAGCTACCGCCTGCAAATGACACAGGTCCAAGAAGGAGACTTCGTCTACAGGAAGCGTGGGACCAAGACCACCATCGACACCAGTTCAGGTGCAGTGATCTTGCGCGTAAAACATGCGTTTGGTAACGGTGTATTAGAGCTGGAAGGCTCTGATGGTAAAACCATGAGAGATCATGTGCGGAATTGCTCGCTGTGCCATCTGCCCAACGGTTAGAGCTGTGCCTGAGGTATTAGTGCCAGCCACACCTTGTGCCAGCTGCAGAGTGCTGGATGACCAAGGAGCAATGGTAACATTCGATAAATGTAGAGCCCGTTGGCACATTTTCTGCATTGGTGATGAAGAGATTATGGCAAGACGTTGGGAATGCCCTGACTGCCTTCCTAAACCCCCCAATCGAAATGCTGGAAAATAGATAGCTTTCAGCAAAGGAGGCAGGGACGCCCCAGCTGAAAGCGAGGGGTGTAAAAAGAATTGGAGTAAGAAGAATTGGAGTAAGAAAAACTTTTTGCATATTCTATGAAGTCCTGGAATAGGAAGAGTAGAGAGCTAATTGGGTGTGGGAAACACTGAGTGCTGAGTACCTCCACTGAATGATGTAAGTACAGGAAGACCAGAAATGGGTCAACCTCAGCCAGTTTGCCACCGACACACCTACAAAGGTCGATCAACCTGGACGATTTCCCACGTGCAGCAACGCACCGACCAGTTGACCAGGGGCACTCGCACGCAAGAAAGATCACCGACACATCAACCAGGTCGATGGCACACGTGCTGGAAAGCTATGCACGTGCCCAGGAACTGACATTGTTTGGCAAGACAGTAATTCAAATGCAAATTGCATTTTGCGCAATAAGTGTCACATTAAACAAATCCTAAGAGTCCTCTTTCACTCCTTATACCCATAGCCAGCAAGTAATTCTTTATCGCACGAAGTAAGCGACAACTAGTAGATTCCACCCACCCACTCGAGAGGGATGGACATATAGGGCTCCAGTTAAGGATTATTAGATAGGGTAGATAGAATAGAGAGTGTTCAACATAAAAAACTAGAAATTAAGAAAAGAGATCCACTATCCTAATCTTTTCTATTTCTTTATTCAATGTAAGCCTATATTTTCTATTATATCTTTTACTTCTATTTAATAGAGACGAAATATGTCACAATTTCATAAACATCCGTACCTTAAGTTGCCCCACGCTCCCCATTTCATGTATGCCTGCAATTGATCTACGCGTACACCATGGCACACCATGGCATCTTTCTTTGCAAATGCACCCGACGTATTCCATACCCCAGCAACAACTTCTCTCTGTGTGTACCAAATCGTTGTCCATCTTGTCCTCGTATACCACAGTGCATCTCTCTATGCATCTCTTATCGTTTCTTTTTACGTACTCCCTGGCGTCTCTCTTTACGTACCCCTACCGTCACTTTTCACGCACCCTCAAAGCATGAAGATTACTTCTACTACTTGGTGTTTCTATTTATACTTTACACAATTCTCTAATTCCTCATAAAGTTTTCTAGAAGTTCCATGATCACCTTGGTACTGTACGTGATTGTACGTAGTTTTCAGAACTATCATGATTCAATATTCTAGGCCCTAGCCTCCAATCAACTTTTACCTCATTGGAACTAAATTTAATTTGTAACACTTCAAATTACGATTCTCCCAAAATTGATGAGTTTTTCAAAACTCATTTTAACGAAATGACGAAAAAACCAAACTTTTCTAAACTTTTACTTTATGGATATAAAATGCCAGAAGTATACAAAATACACTTTCACAACCTTACAATCTCCCCATGCGTACCCCTGCATGCCGTCCCTTCATATGTACCCGTACCACGTCTCTTTGATCGTCTCTCTGCAGTCACTCGGTGTTTCTTTGTTAGTAATTCTTCCGTAATGTGCACCTTTGTTGTCACCCTCTTTGTACAAACGATGCCTCTTTCTTCGTCCAAATGCTATCTGTTCGTGCGCACTTATGCGTGCCCTCCGTCATCTCTCACTTTGCACCCCGTTCCAATTTGCGCACCCCTTGGCTTCCCACTCTGGATAGCTCATGCATGCGGCTAGGGCTTACTTTTTTGTTGAAGGAATTTTCCCATGTTAAAATAAACTATGGTTCTTCAGATACTGAAACTCCTTGAATATGGTCCATGGCGCGGCGCGAAAAACTCTAGGTTTTCCGATGACTTAGATGCAAGTTGCCGTAAATTGCATTTGGACCTTTGCCGTCTACGATGTTTGACACCCTTCTCAAATTTGCTTTTATGGCCTCACTATTCCAAAAAGTACACTACAAACTAATTTATTTATAGTGACAAAAGTGCAGGTATTGTTGAAAGTCACAACGTCAGTCACATCCGACCGTCATATCACTGATTTTGTTCTAAGTTGTTGATTCAACTCCACGGTTGCTTCTATTCTCGTATGTCATTTGTCCACATGTTTGCACGCGCTAATGAGTCTAGGTTGTAACCTTAAAAAACCAAAAAAAATAAAATAAAAAGAAAACCAGAGTCAAATCGTATCTAATTTGGTGTGGCATATTCATTGAACACAGAACAAAATTTTGATTTACAGTGAGCGCGGTCGTATAGCGATTGTCAATGATTGATACGCAAATGAACCATGAACCAACTGAATTGTATTATTTGACCCACAATCGGCATAGTTCGTTAGGTGAAATAGTAAGATGGAACATATCAACTTTTTTATGCCTAGAATTTGTTGTGATGACTATGTACTCCGACTTTCCTACCGAACGATAGTGAAATCTCCAAGATGTCGAAAACGTAACTTGGGGTGGTACTCAACACTAGGTCTCCCAAGGAAAAGACCATATATGGTCCAATAATGCACCCCCTAAGTCACACTATATTGAAATAACCACTGAAGTTATGACTATGTATGATAGACCATTAGAGAGCTTACATCACAAGGTATTGCACTGGCCATGTGGCCCGCAATTTTCGGAAAGATAAGGTGTACATTCCGTACAAAGTGTGTACGATAACAAGAAACGAGCAAATAGGGCCAACTTTGACTTCACACACTATGAGTTTGGATTTGAACCAGTAGTTGTTGATTTAATCTGGGGTAGGCATGTGTCCTACCTATCATACGAAACAGATTTCACTTCAATCTAATCAGTAGCTTTGTGCAGGCACACTCTGTACTTAGTGGACCATATGGGGTCCGGGTATTTTTCGTACTTTTTAGTGCCTCATGCAACAAAGCATCACAGTTAATAATTCATAATTTATTCTTTACACATGCAAATAGTAATCTGTCAAGTGGAGCTTGAAAGTAAGGTCTTACTTTACTCACAAAAAATTATTCATATACAAAATAATGAATTAAAATGATTAAAAATGAATTATTAATTGTAAAATATTGCAGAATCGACAGCTTTGCACACATGAAGCTGAACTGTTTATGGAGCACAATGTCTTTCATATATGTTTTTGTTGCAGGTCCTCTGCTCTACAGTCCTACTTGTTAGTGCTACTCAGCCTGTAGGGGCCACTATCTACATGTGCTATGTGCCTGTTGGTATGGTACTCCTCAAAGCAAGGCGCGGGGCAAAGCGCTACTCCACACGTCGCGCACCAATAGCTTGGCCTCACCTCACTCTTTTCATGGCCTAGGTCATACAGCTTGCTCCTGCACACTACACACCCTGGTCTAGAGCCTCCTGGAACGTGCTCAGGGAAGTGTCTCCCTAGGAACCTGTCCATTCCAGCCCGCCCCGCACTCCAGCAAAAGCGCCTCCCCTCATGTGGATCATGAAAGTCTGTCATCTCCGCGACAACATCTAACATGAAAGGATACCTATCACTCTCAGGATGGGCCAGGTTGTACAGGATGTAGGCATTGGCCAGGGCAGCATCAAACAGACCCCAATATAGTTTATGCCACCACTTGAAGCTGACTGCAGCACTCTCGACAGAATAGTTATCTCTCAGACAGAGTTTGTCGAATTGATCGACAGCATCTTTGTGTTTGTTGTAGTGCACCACAATGTCTGGAGCACTTATGGTCTTCAAACTCCCATCACTCTGCCTCCTCTCAACTTCATTCACCTCAAAACCAGCAGCCGTGGACAGAAAGTGCACTAGCATCTTGTCTTGCCAGACCATAGCAATTCGCCCCGGGTAATCACACACAAGAGCCATATAGTCTCCCTGAGTTGGTTTTTTCTGACCTCTTGGGATGGGCAATACCAAGGCACTTCCTTTACCATCTGGGGTCTTAGGCATGTCTTTTCTATTTGGCATAACTGTGCCAGTTGCTACATGACCTCTCTCAGCTAGGACTTTCAAGAGTGTCGGCGATGTGAAGCCTCTGTCCAGGACAAAAGAGTAAGTCTGTTTGTCTGGCAGACCCTCAATCAAATCTAAAACAGTAACAACCTGTGACCTGCCAGGCTCTTTATCAAACACTGTGAAGTCATAGCAGTAGTAACTTGTACTATCACAGGCCACAAACAACTCTATACCGAACTTATGTGGCTTCTGTGGCATGTACACTCTCACAGGGCAACTTCTATTTCTAAGGGGGATCAACCTCTCGTCTATTGTTATGTCATGCCCAGGATTGTAGTGGGCTTTGAACTTGTGCCTCAACCTATCTATGATAGGCAGACACTGCCACAGCCTGTAGGTCCCAGAGGTCTTAGGAAAGCACTCCCTACCCAAGTTTGACTTGAGGTGAAAATATCTTTTTATCTCCTGCCACTTGTTCCTGGACATGAAGGTTCCAAAGGAAGGAAACCTGATAGGTCCACTTGTATCAGACCTCCAATAATAAGGTATTCTAGGCAGAGGGTTCAGGGCCATGGCAAGGTAAAGACCATGCCAAACAACCATCTCAGTGAGAGTAACCGGCTTCCAATCTTTGGCCTTGTTCAAGTTTGCATATGCATTTGTCTCATTGACAAGCAGTTCAAACCAATCTATGCCTATGAACAGGCACAGCACAGCAAAGGGAGTGTACTTCAGAAATGTCTTAGAATTGACACCTCTCAGTCCAGAGGTTGAAGAGCCACCTGGCTGCTGCCTCCATGGATACTTCTCACCATGAACTGGAGGTCTCCAGTTGTATTCCTCCTCAGCTGTACCTTCCCGAAGGTGCTCCTCCTCCAGGGGATCTCCTTCTTCTTCCAGCTCACCATCAGAGGAATGCAGCTCCTCATCACTGACACCTGCAACCTTCTTATACCTGCTGCTATTCCTCTTCTTTTGACTTAGTTTGGCCTTCCTCCTCCTCTCCCTTTTCTCATTTCTATCTATAGGAACAGTAAGCAGCACCTGCTTACCCTTTCCGGTGTCAGGCCTGCCCTTCTTCCTCATAGTATCCTCGTCCTCCTCCTCCTCCTCCTCCTCCTCCTCCTCCTCATCAGCATCATTAGACCTTGGCTGGGAGTCATCGTTCGGGTCTTGGGAGGAAGAAATCAGACCTTGACTGCTAGCCTCCCTAGAATTTGCAAGTAAAGAGGCCCCTGAGGAAACCGAGCCAAAACGAACTACATGCGGCTCGGAATAAAACCAGGACTCTTCAGGCACAGTAGATAGGTACTGCCTGACCTGCCATGCCTCCCATTGCTTCTTTTCTTTGTCATACAACACTTCTATGAGCCATGAGTTCTCCTTTTTAGTCCTCACAACCTCTTTACTCACAATTCCGACTAAGAAAAACTCTATGTAGTACTGTCCAAAAGTCTTTTCCGCCCATGCATCTCCCCAGAAGGTGGCAGGGATGAGTAATTTACCACCCACAACAATTTCTGGCGCATTTGAAGAAGAAGCCATGGCTCTAAGAGCTTTTTAGTGACCTCGGGTATGACAGACTTTTCACTTGAAATTTCGTTGTGAACCTGAACTTTGAACCTCACTCTTTTGACTCTAACTTCGTCGTTAATGATCGGAAGACCATTTTGCACTTTTTCGCCTAAGGTTCAAGTCTGTACGGTTCGTTTGAGCCATAGATTGTACCATTCGGTCAACTGTAGCACCCTGGAGGTCAACGCTGAAAAATGGGGGTTAGCTAGACCATATATGGTCCGAGTACCATATATGGTCCGATGGGATACCTAGTGTTAAGGCATTATGTCCAAGGGTGGAGCTAGATTACACCTCATGAGTGGGGTTCATGAGTTTCACACTTATTTCGCGAGATTCTGAAAAATTCACCAAATTTAGTTTGAAGTTTAAAACAACGAATTCTAAAACCTTGATGCAAACGATAACGTGGTTCATTTATCATCGGATTGTACACGGTGATCGCACGAGTGACCATCGCACTTGGATTTTGTAAGAATCCAAATGTTGGAGTGTGTCCATATTTCAACAACCTTCTGATACTCGGAAGACCGTCGGCAAGGAAATACTTGAAGTTTTTGAGAGCTTTCGCAAACGTTGCGCATGACTTCCATAATGGCCATGACATCCTTGCGACGTTTATTCGGCCATGCATGCGACTCAAGTATATGCGTTTTGAATGTGACCCCCACTTTATCGACCACATATGACTTTGCACACATTACATTGCGTGCAACTCTCAAATTCCAAGCTGCAACATTGTTGCAATTTATAATTGCTGTAAACATGGTGCAAGAGCGTAGTTTTTCCACATCTACGAACGTGAAAATTCTCCTAGTTTTTTTGTATAGAAACACACAAAGTTGTACCCTAGACTTAGTTTTCACAGATTAGTACTTTCATGAGAAGGATTTTTTGCACGCCTTTGTAAAGGAGTACGTCAAAGAATCACCACATTCTTTCCAAGTATGCAAAACACTATGTAAATTGTATACAAGAATGAAGTTTGATATGTAAACCAAATTTATTTCAATGTTAGTGGGGTCAAATATTATCAGTATAGATTGGTGTATATACATTTGGATGTACTCTCATCTAAGTATCTCTTTGTTGGAACTTGGGATCAATGTAGGGTTTCATGTACTAATGGCAAATTCATGTTCACCTCCAATGCATCGTGTGAATTAGACAAAAGATGCACCATAGTTCACATGGAAAGGGGAAGACTATTAGAGCCAGTTTGACTTTCTTCTTCTAGTTAGAAAGATATAAGATAATGCCACCCTTATGGGCCATCACTGGAAGTTCGAGACGGTAGCCAAAAATGTGACATCTGAAAATATGGGACGCGCAAGAGTTGAGATGAATGAATGAACTAGTGCCAGCACAATGCAAGAGCCCTATTTGTAGAAGATATGAGCACTACAACTTGAACACGTCCCAAGAGGCCTTTTTTGACGAGTGAGGCATACCACACCTACATGCCTATGATAACCAAGCCAACCATACACAAGGAACAGCTCTGTTTGAAAGCGTGCCTTTACAATGACCGAGACCGTCAAGAAGCTGAATAATGTGGCATGCGTGGGGCACTCGATCGACGTATCTGCGTCTTCTGCTCAAGAGATGGAGGGAAGTGGGAACGGCTCAGAGTGCGGCTTTTTGCTCAGAGACGGACGGGGCGATAGGCCGCGAGGAGGACCACGTGGCACGTAGTGTGCTCCCATGACCAAAGGCAACTCTTGCCTTGCAGGCGCCGAAAGGCTGCCACCGGGGGCTGAAAACCCTCGACTTGCTCCGGACGACTGCAGGTGCCCGTGAACAGACCTGGTGGGAGAGGGAGAGGGAGCAGAAGCAGGATTAGGAGCAAGATTGTGGCCATGGCCTGCAGGCGAGCTCGCAGGCGAATGGTGCTGGAGGTGGGCAGATGCGGCAGCAGAAGGTTCCAAGCCCAGGGCAGCAGCAGTAGCAAAGGTAGCCATCGCAGTCATAGTCGTTGCGACAGATGGCGGCGCTGTCGGTTTCAGCTGCTGCGAGTGCGACCCGTTGTCACCACCCCCAGCGGCTGTGGTGGGAGCGGCTCCAAAGGACGGCTCGATGGGCGGGGCAACGTCGTGCTTGGCGGCGAGGGCCACAGCCTTCATGCGGTTGGACTTGGCGGCATCCATGCCGGGGTCCGCGTCCAGAGCCTTGTCAAACGCGCCCAGGGCCTCCGCCCAGTAGCCCTGCACCACGAGCAGGAGGCCGAGGTTGTTCAGTGCGGGCGCGTAGTTGGGGCAGATGCCCAGCGCCTGCTTGAGAGCCATGTGCGCCTCGCGGAAGCGGCGCTGCTGCCGGTACAGGTTCCCCAGGTTGGACAGCACGCCGTGGGCCTGGTGCGGAGGCACCAGCATGAGCGCCTGCTTGTACACGCTCTCCGCCTGCCCCGCTGACTCCTCTGACAGATGCGCCACCAGCGCTGTTGCCACGCACAGGTCCGGAGCAGGCACACCAACCAACAGTGCGGTGCCACGAGTCAGCCGTCGCGCACTCAAGCAGCAGCCGGCAGCGTGCTGGGTGGGTTTAGAAGATGCGAAATCGGCGATGAATGATAGGCGAATGCTACACCAGCAGCAGCAGCAGAAGGAAGAGAGAGAGCTGAAGAGAGAGAGAGAGAGAGAGAGAGAGAGAGAGAGAGAGAGAGAGAGAGAGCAGGCGGCTGACCCAGGTTGGACCAGGCAGCGGCGGATGAGCGTCTCCGAACCGTGGCGGCTGTCAGATACGTGAGGGCCGTCCCCAGATGCAGCGATGTGAGCATGTGCAGCCCCAGCTGGTGCCACGCCACGGGGTCCCCGGGGTTGTCATCAATGGCCTGTGCCCCCCTCCTTGCCTCATGTCAGACAGCACGGAGAAGAAACACATAAGGAATTGAAAGAGAGCACAGCGCATGCATCACCGAAAGAAAGGCCGCAGAAGAACAGGCACCCACGTGCTGCAGGGTGGAGAGG
Source organism: Mesotaenium endlicherianum (assembly GCA_009602735.1). Lineage (NCBI taxonomy): Eukaryota > Viridiplantae > Streptophyta > Zygnematophyceae > Zygnematales > Mesotaeniaceae > Mesotaenium > Mesotaenium endlicherianum. The sequence continues at coordinate 230,427 of WELA01009192.1, read as the reverse complement.
AGCTGCTCCTGCTGTTGCGCGGCACCGCTGCCTCCTCCAGGTGCGGCTGCGGCGGCGGCCGCCGCTTCCTCGTGCTGGGCGCGGTGAGCATGCGCCAGCGCAGCCCAGGCCATTGCGGGCGGCACTACGCACTCCTCCTCGTCGCTGCCACGGCCGCTGCCGCTGCTACTGCTGCTGCTGCTGTGCCGCTCCACAAGCTTGGCCAGCTCCTGGGCGGCGGAGTCCAGTTTGTCGCCGGCGCGCGCGCCCACTCTGTCGGCGGCGGCAGCAGGAGAGTGCTCCGCGTGGCGCACGCGCTGCACCGCGCTGCACAGCTGCAGCACATCGTTGCCCGGCTCCATCCTGGCTGCCTGCCACACGTGGCGTTGTACAGGGCTCTCAATGAGTGCCTTCGTGGCGTAGCGTCCACACAGTTGTGACGTGCAGGTGCGCACAACCAGTGACAGCACCGGCAACCTGGCAGAATGCCGGTGATGTACAGCACCCAGAAGCAAAAGACAGTATGTGGTGCAATCTGTTGGCTTCATTAAGGCCTTGTGAGAGAAATATAAGTGAGGGCCTTTGCTCGTGTGATATCTGGCGCAGATGTGAATATGGACGCATCCGACCTGGATCGATGGGAAAGCATTTGATTGACTACGCATTTTCCCACGGCCCGCCCTTAGCCGACCACCTTAAAATTTACCCTCTCCACAAATCAGGCCTCTTTGTCGCGGATCCTCCTTGGTGAGACAGTGCATGAGCGGCCATGGCGAGGCTTCGCCTCGCGTGGGCCAAGAGGTAGCTCGTTTCGCGGGCGTGGGAGAGGGCGCCCATTAGATGCGTTTGTGGAGTGAGGAGGGTCGGAGCGGTGGTGATGGGCAGCCATGGCCGCTCGTTGTGCCAGGCCGCCACCCGCCTGCTTGTTGAGAGGGTATAAGGGAGAGAGAATGCGAAGGGGAGAGGAAGGTGGCTATGCTGGGAGGCATGCGGGATGGTGAAAAAGGGAGGGAGCGCGAAAGGTTGTTGCGTCGATGGCGACCGTCAATGGGTTGTCGATTGTTTCGACGTTTTAGTTTGTTGTCATCATTCGGAGCGGCCTTGTGAAGTTAAAATTGTGGGGCCCCCCTCACAAACCAGTATCGATCCAGTACGTGCCCCATGTAGTAGACCGAAAGCGGAGTGAGACACGCAGGAGGGGAGGGGAGCGGGGGTGGGGGCGTGGAACTGCGTACGTGGGCGATGCAGCGGGTGGCAAGGTCGTGCTTGCGGGCTGCAGCGTATGCGGAGCCCAGGTTGGCCCACAGGTGCGGCGCGTGCGGGTGCTGCGCCACTGCAGCCTCCAGGCATCGCTGTGCCGCCTCCACCGCCGTCTGCGCCATTGGCGCGAATGCCTGCCCTCGCGCGCCGCCTGTTGTAAGGTGAAACAGCTCCACGTTGCCACCTGTCGCAGCACAGCCAGGACCTGATATGTGAGCAGCAGCTTCAAGCGACTCAGCCGCGGATGCTAACATGCATGGTGTCTCAGTGCCTGGAGGTCCATGTGGCAAGGCACAGAGATGGGGCAGCAGGCGGAGGCTTTGGAATTTCACTTGGGCGTGAGTACTTTTTCTGTGGCCCCGGAGCTAGCAGCTGGTTGCTCAACGCTCTGCCTGAATCAAAAGCCTCCTGGCACCGACGGAGGAAAGAGAATGCCCATCGCCATCACCACCACCGCCGCCACCACCATAGCCGCGTGCCGTACAAGAAGAGGGTAGCAAGCAGCACGCGTGACCATCATCTCGAGCACCAGGCCCTACTCGCGAGTACGGGGGGCGCACCAACAGCAGTGCAGTGGAAGCGCAGCAGCAGCAGCACGCCGTAGGCGCTGAGCGCGGCCGCATGCGAGGGGTCCTGCTCCAGCACCGCCTGCAGGCACCAGATGGCGTTCTCTGCCTGTCCTCTGCTCGCCCGCCTCCCACACACACGCCCAATGCCTACACAGTGTTGAGCAGCAGCTGCAGCAGCCACGGCATCCCAGGCAAGTGGCAGAGGGGCAGCTCAGAAGTTAGCGAGGATGGCGGGTTCTCTGAGGCCCACATGTGGAGATAGGCAGAGCCCAGGTTGGCCAGCGTGTCCAGGTCGCCGGGCATGGCCGACAGCACCGCCGTCAGCACTGTCACCGCACTCTGCACACCCCCCCCCCCTCCCTTCAGATGAGTAGGCTCACCTTGCCCAAACATGCAACGTGCCCACAGAATATGTGATGGATGCACGACAGGGTCTCTTGCTGCAGACACCTACCCACCAAATCTACACCCACCAGACAGGCACAGAGGCCCAGGAAAAGAGTGGGTGTGCGCAGTATGTGCAGAGTTTGTGTGAGAGGTACCGCATATCGGCCCGCCTGCAAGAGAATGAGGGCCAGGTTGTTCCAGATGGCCGGCTGTGACGCATCCGCCAGAGCTGCCTCTTTGAGTGTCGACAGCACAGCGTCCATGCCAGCCTCCCCGCCCCCAGCCGCGCTAGCAGCAGGGGTGGGGCCGAAGTGGCTCTCCCTGTCGCTGCTTGCGACTCTGGGCACGCTGGGAGGACACTGCTCATCCTTGCCTTCGTCCCCGTCCCCGCCCCCCTCCCTGTCACGCTCGCTGTTTGCCGCAGCAGCAGCAGCAGCAGGAGCGGCAGCCTGGTCCGTGGGGGGGGCGTAGGGGGCACCAGCTGCTGCTGCAGTAGGGTGCTCGTCATCATCATCCGCAGCTGCAGGAGCAGCAGGAGCAGCAGCTGCCGGGGCGGCAGCAGAAGAAGTGGCACTCATCTGCAGCTGCAGCTGACACTGCACAGCCCACAACCTCCCACCCAAATGGTCGGTGCTGGCGTGCAGCAGGGAAGCAGCTAGCACGAGATGCCCTCAGGTGATGGCAGGGGAGGCGATGGAAGGGGAGAGGGAGCAAACCTGAGCAAGGTGGGTGAGCACTTGAGCCAGCAGCTGCGGGCGAGGCGGCGAGGATGAGGAGGAGGAGCAGCCCTTCCGCAGTATCTCCGCTGCCCTGCCAAAAGCTGTGGCTGCCTGTTGCGCACACACAAACGCACACAAACACAGAGAGAGAGACAGGGAGGCAGAGGTGCAATGAGCCTGCTGCTGCCGCTGCTGCAAGTGGCTGTCAGGTCTCGACTGCCAGAGTGACAGGAGAAAACGGACGACGCTTGCTCTCACCAGTCGCGGCTGCTGCGAGCGCTGCTGCATGAGGCCCAGGAAGAAGTGCGTGTGCGCGTTCTTCGGCATCTTCTCCGCCAGCCCCGTCAGCGCCTGCCCCCCCCCCCCCCCCCC
>WELA01009192.1:168616-226917 GCA_009602735.1 Mesotaenium endlicherianum | reverse complement strand
CCCCCCCCCCCCCCTCATGCATAGAGCACCGCCCTGACCAAATGAGTGGCCAAGTGAGGGGGCCCCACGAGACGTTGCCTCTCAAGAGTGCACGGCACCACAGCACGCGTGCACGCAAGCACACGCACGCAAGCAAGCAGGCAGCGCTGCCATTTCTTGCCCAAAACAAATCCTCGCGCACTCAAAACACAAACACATCCAACTCACAAGTCCCGCCCAGTTAAGGTCCTGTTGCTGCCTCTGTCAGTCCTGGAGTGGCCTGGCCTGGCCTGAGCTGGGCTGGGCTGGGCCGGGCCGGGCCGGGCCGGGCTGAGCGCACCTGCAGCAGCAGCGCCTGCTTCTCCTCCGACGAGGAGGGGCACGCGCCCGGCTCGTCGCCCGCGTACAGGCTCTTGCCGCTCTTGGCCCTGCGCTTCCCTTCCCCTCCCTCCGCTCCCGCCTCCTTGGGCTCCTTCTTCTTTGCCTTCTTCTTTGGGGGGCCCTGCTCCACCCCTGCGGGAGACCTGTCCCCCGTCACCACCAACAGCACAGCAGAAGATCCTCTTCAGGATGCGCTCAGAAGCTCACATGCACGAGCCAGGCGCACCGGGCCTTTGGCAGGCATTTGGCCCCGTGCACATCTCTCGACATGCAGCACAAGCAAGATGTGAAACCCTACTCTACGCCGCAGGGCAACGAGCACGCGGTCCGTGCCTCCTCCAGCCCTGCTAGAACGTGCTTGCACCTTGGACTGGGCAGGTGAAGGTAGTGAACTCACTCGGGCTTCTCCCCTTCACAGGTGGCGGCAGGGACACTTGGAACGTGCTCATGACTGTCGGCCACAGCCACACCTGCCCCTGGGGAAGTGCAAACAGCAGCATCCTCATCCGTGTCCACACTCTTCCGTGACTCGTTTGAGTGTGCCCCGTCATCATTGGAGTGTAATCTCTCCTGTGCTGCAGACACACGACCTGCATTGCTCTCATCCTCTGATTGCGCTTTCCTTTCGGCCCCATCGTCCTCACCCCCAGCCTGAGTTACCATTTCAGACTCCTTGCCTGCCTCCGAACCTTTTTCAACACCTTCCTCATTATTGCATGATGGTGCATCCACGCTGGACTGCGTACGAAAAACTGGTGGAAGCGCCAAGGGTGAACTCGTTTCCATGCTGTGAACACTGCTCTCATTCCCAGTCTCCATGAGGCTCTGTCCTCCTTCGCTTTTGGCTGTTCTTCGACCTTGTGGGGGCTTTTTTGCAACGGTTTTCACATTTTCGACCTGCATCGATATTCTCTGTCGTCGAAAAAGCTCTTCCTCGTCTAACTCTTCCTCAAACGGTCTCTTATTCGATACACCCAGCCCTGCACCACCTGCGAGAACGCCTCCTCCCTGCTCCTGCTTGTGGCCAACAATCGCCACCACCGTCTGGATTTCAGCCACATGCACACTGTCCATCACCTTCCCACATCTTTCAGTAGCAAAATCACCAGGCACACCTGGGCTTCCATCCGTGTCCACCTGTTGCTCCATCCCCGACCTTCCTCTGTTCCTGCTTGTGAGCGGAAAGAAACAACTGCCCTGAACCTATCATGTATATGATAAGTTTCGCACGTATCCTGGTATTCAGAGATTTTTGCTTCACTCTCGCTCAACGACGGACAAAAAAAGCAAAAATTTCAGCACGAAACCACTTGAGAGCTAGTCCACTCTCCATCTATATGCTTTTGTATCGCCTGAGGAACAAAGCTCAATCACACCCACGTTGTCCGTACTCAAAGCGTATCATTGAGGTGTACGAGATTGTGGACCAATTTCGGACCAATCTCGTACACCCCACCTGACCCCACCCCAAGTGCAAAACAACGTGGGCCTACAACGCGTTTGACCAATTTGACTTCTGTCGAGTAGTTTCTTCTACGATGACGTCATATCATGCTACGTTGGAAGTCCCTTGCACCTGCTATTCAACCTGGTTCAACCCTCAACAAGTTCGCATTCGCTTGCCCTCGCACGCACTGGCTCGCACCTACTCGCACCCACTCGCACCAACTCGCACCCTCGAATATGCATCTTGACTTGACGTGACCAGTACCTCGTCGACGTTGTTTGCAGTGGTGGACTTGCACCTTCGATCTAAATGCATCCGGAAAGAAACCTGCAAAGCAATTCGACGGTCAAGCGAGCAGATGGGCAAGTCGTCATTGCGACTGAAATCTGACTGAAACTCACTGAAAGTCTGAAAACTCTGCTGAATTAGTAGCCAGCTACAAATTCGTCTGTATTCGATAACCACTTGCAAGGCGACACGTCGGAGGCTGTTTGCTCGTAGTCGGGGGCCCGTATGAACGAGTATGAAACAATATGAACCTGCCTGGGGCGTTTATGCCAGTCGCATACTTGCACTCGGTTCTGAGGTGCAGGTAAGGGAGAGGTTCGCTGGGTGGTCGTCTGATAGTCCTCGCAGCGCTCCCGAGACGAGCGGGGCCTTCGGTATTTACGAGACAACTTGTGAAATCCCTGCACATCTTTCGCATTTGATAGATCGTCCAGTACTAGGGATCAGTGTAGACTGGTGTAGACCATTTGTTCCTGACTCAGACCGAAGCTTGTTGTAAGCATGGCTCCTCAGGAGGACAAGCCCGTGGCTGTGGTGTTTGGAGCAACAGGATCCCAGGTACGCCGGCTACAGAGTCAGCTTCATTACTCAGCAGCGGATGAATAGATATTGGTTCTGAGTGATCTGCTAGCTGCCAGTGATAAATACAATCTGAGTCACTGTTCTGTAGGATCGCTTCTTGATATGAAGCTTCTTGATATGGGATCTGTTTGCTCATTTTGCAGGGAGGAAGTGTTCTGCGAGCTCTTCTTGAGAGCGGGAAATATTCACTGAGAGGTGCCACACGCAATCCCGAATCAGACAAGGCTAAGGAGTTGGCTTCGAAGGGAGTAGATGTCATCAGGGTGGATCAAGAAAAATCTGAAGACGTGAAAAAGGCATTTGAAGGAGCTTATGCCGCTTACGTAGTGAGCACTCTTCTCCAATTACCAGGTCACTGTGAGATGTTTAGATTTTCTCCAGGTGTTCGTCTTTTCCAGCTGGAAGTCAGATGAAGCTTACTTGACATTGAGATCGTCTGTTGGTTTCGGCTTCAGCTCTCACGAGTAGTACATCTTTTTACTACAGTGCCACTATGGGAAAGGGTCCGTTGAATGATTGTGTTTGTCTGCAGCTAAATTACCCACTTATGGTTGCAGTGAAAGCGTACCCATGCTCCTTGGCCAAACCCAGCATGGCCTTGGAGCGCTGCTGGTGGGGCTTTAATATCAACAGATGCATGTAAACATCAAGCATTGTATGTGGTTGTGCTGAGCATGTCTCAGCTCCTTTGTGGAAGCTGATATCGTGCCGATCTGCTTCTCCTTTGTGGAAGCTGATATTGTGCTGATCTGCTTGTGTGTGCTTGTTCCTTTCTGGTTGGGTCTTGGAGCGTCTCTGGATGGTGTATGACTTATGAATTGTTGCGAGTGGCTCGTGTAGGTTACAAACCCAAGTTTCAACCCTTACCACAAGCCAACTGAATTTGAAGTTGGAGTTGACCATGCTAAGCTCGCCAAGGAAGCTGGAGTACAGCACTATATCTGGAGCACACTTCCAAACACAGAGAAGATCAGTGATGGCAAGTACAAAATGGCTCATTTCACGGACAAAGCGAAGGTAAATTTATGCCGCTTATTTGGCTTGCATTTTTTGCGTTCTTCTAGAAATAAAATGAAGTTTAATTGTGGAGGATCTCTTGTGCAGTATTGTCCATATTACTGTCTGCAGTGTATACACAGGTGGAGCTTTTGTGTATGTTAGTTGCATGAGAAGACCTGGTAGACGTTGATGCGGTACCTTATGTCTAATTTCCACTTAATTGTGGTGTGCATGTGCTTGGTTGCAGGTGGATGAAGTTGTCAAGGCTCAAGGCTTTAAATATACCACTTTTGTTCAAGCTAATTGGTACTTTGACAATATTAACAGGTTCTATGCAGCCATTCCTCAGGCAGATGGATCTGTGAAGTTCAATATGCCGTACTCTCTCGACACCATCCACTCTGGGTTTGATGTTGATGACATCGGTCCTGCAGTTCGCACTGCTCTTGAGGTGGGCATTTATCCTCCATACAATGTGGTCTATGTTGATCTATATCCTGCACAGTTGTTATACGTCTAAATAAGTGGTCTTTTCTTGAGGTTTGGATGCCTCCACTGGCTCGTTGAAGGTTTGGTGGTCTCCGGTGTTATTGTTGCCATAGAGGATGTCAACGGTGATCTTTGTATACTCTTCACTCAGGTCTGAAGTGGTAAATTTTATTAGTGGCAGCCGTAGTAGAGCATCTTAAGGAACAAGTGTGGCACACATCTTATCTGATTTGGCTCTTCATCCTTAGGTTGAGTTAGTGCTTCTGCATGTACAAATGGCCCTTCTTCTCGTGGATAGGGGGCTCTGTCAAATGAATACAATGGGGGGGCTACCAAGGCAGCTGCCAAAAACATGAGATTGTAATGAGTGATCCAGCAGGCGAGTTAAGTCATACTTTTCTGGATCCATGTTTCTATGCAGAAACCCAAAGAATGGAATGGTAAATACATTACTTTTGAGGCTTACAAAGCACCCATGAGAGATTGGCTAGCAACCTTTGAAAAAATATCTGGCAAGAAGGCAACATTGGCCGGTGATGGATTTCAAGGCCCTCCTCCTCTTAAACAGGTCAGTCGTCGCTACATCCTTCCTCAAATTATGCCTTATGACATGGCATGACAGAGCAAAGGAGTAAGAGCACCATGGGGTTTCTTTGTAAAACCTTGTGAAAAATACACACAATATGCCTGGTGGTGGCGTCTGTCCTTGAAGCTGGTGCTGTGTTGAGGCAATATTGGGACTGAGAAATACATCACCTGCACTTTAGAAGCTGAACTGCTAGGCGATGTGGACCTTAGCTGTAGCAAGAACAAGTTGTGTGCCAAATTAGCAGGAGGGGAGTAGGCATGCCATTTTGGATGTGTAAAAGGTGCACTGCTTGTAGATAAGTATCCTGAGCCTGCACAAGCCTTTTCTCCTTCAACTGGTGGTGTTTTCAGAGCATACAATGCATCCATAAATGAGCTGCGTATGCTGAGCACGCTACATTGTTCTCCACCCTGCTTCATACACTGTGAATAATTAGTTGTGAAGGCATTTTGCAGTTAATACTGTCTTAGGCCGTGGACCTAAGTTGGAGCCAAACACTTTGCATGAGTGGGGAACTGGGAATGCAAGTAGCATCAAGCCTTTGGTCATTGTGGGTTACCAGTGGAGTTACTAGCAGTAGGTGCAAGCAGTCTTCTGCCTTAATTGGGTTTAGACCCACTCATCTGTCATGTTTATTGGTAGAGAGGGTAGCTTTCACGACATCCATCTGCCCTCTATACTGCAGCCATCTTCTTCTCAAGAATCACATTATGAAAAGCCCATTCTGCACAGACATTGCAGCATCTGTCCTGTGAAATATGCTCATTTTTTTGTTATGTGTTAAAAATGCATACTGATTATTTTTGGTATGTTGCAGATGTATGAGTACTTTGCTGAGTACACTCCATTCCCAGGCCAGGATACATCCACTGGTCAGAAGGCGAGCCCCCGCCCTCTCACTTCGTGGGAAGACTGGTTGAGGACAAAGAGTGGCTGGGCAAAGTGAGGGGCTATTTCAGGCAGGCAGGATCTCTGTATATGTCCCTGCAGGATGTTTTAAGGTTACAGGTTATTGTAGTCGGATAATTATCAGTAGTGATGCATGGTTTAACGGAGGCATTTACTGGAGCTTACTGTTGCGGTTGTTGTCATTGGCAGCAACATCTTACATAGTGACTATGAGTTGTTGAATAAAAGAAGGTTGGTAGTAGACCTCCAGCTTTGGTTGTAATTTTTTTCAGGTAGGAATTGAAGATTGTCTTGTCCAAGTCGTCCACATGATCAAGGCAAACTTATATTGTTTGATTATTTATGCTGTTGCTCCTTAAGAATGTGCAGGAATGTTCCCCCACCATACGGGATGTATCTTGCCAATCTCTTCCTTCCACTTAATTCACTGGGATGGCATCTGCTTGCTGAAGGAATACCAGAAAGACCAGTAAAAAATAATGTAATTGCACATTATAAGAAACTAACTGGCTACAGTATCCTATCCTAAACAGTCACTGTACAAATCATGAACTGTTTAAAGACTTTTCGCATTCCTACCTCTAATTTTCTAATTTACAACAAATGTCTTACTATTGTAATTTTGCCATTTGTTTTGCAGACATTATCAAAGAATGAACTGTATCATATGTCCCGTAGCAAGCAAATAGAACCCCAAAAACTATGAGTGAAATGTCAACCACAAACTCTATTCTGTTTATATTCGCCGCATAGATGTGCATGTGGAGCACAGCAGGGAAGACGAAGGCCAGCAGAGCACACACTGTACTGCCAACCAACGAGATGAAGACAGCAAATCCCGGCACCTCCACTGCCACAATGGCAGCTACAACCACAACAGCCATTCTAATCAGTTTAAAAACTACATTTCTGAGCCTAGGAGATGGTTCCACATGTTTGTGGAACCAATTACAGAGTGATAACCTCCTCTCAAACACCTCATGGACAGGCTGCATCATGACAGGGAACGTAAAGAACAAACCGAGGCACAATCCCAGCTTCACCGCTGCCGTTGACCAGTCATCGGGCAGGTTCAAAGTAATTATCTCCTTTGTTGTTTCCCCATATGCTAGATAGCCAACCAGTCCAAACCCAATGTAGAGTGTGGTGATCGACACAAAAGCCAGACCAAGAGTCTGGGGGAACCTGGCGCGATTTTTCATGGAGGCCTCGAGAGGCAAGGTCATGCTGAAGCCCTCATAGCAGTAACATGCCACTCCGAGTGCAAACGGAACATTGGCCCACCCTGTGAAGGGTGTCACTTCTGAAAAGCCTTTAAAACTGCCCAGGTCGTCTTTGATCACAACAGCCATGGCCAACACATTGGCAACATCGGCGACGATGCTGAAGGGTGCAAGACCAGTCAAGGACCGCACCCACGCCAGAAGAACCTGCCCACACGAGACATGCAGCCACCACACCATCAAGTGACAGGCACGTTTGTGGTTAGTGTGAAGCTTGCTTCACCTCATATGACCTAGTGTCATCACGTACATGCTCCTCGGGCACCACGCTCTGTACGTTTTGTGAGGAATCATGTGCACGTGCCCATGGTTCCACGCTCTCCAGAACTTCCCAGATGAAATCATATCATGCCCAGTATGTCACGCCCCAGGCGCTAGGCATGGGGAGCACTAGTCAGGTGCAATCAGGTGCAAGCTGCATAGGCTTCGCATCTACCGACGTTGGCTTCATGCCAGAACCAACCTCAAAGCAAAAGAAAGAGGGCACGAGACAGGTTATGAATCAAATCACTACTGGTTGCCACTACCCTCGCCAGTCCTCTGCCAGGCACCCAATATAGATCACAAGGAATGGCAGTCCAAGTAAGTGTTGTCTGTGTCCTGAGTAAATTAAGAAGGGCTTGTTTTCCACACATTCTCCGTACTCCTCCTTACCAACTGTGATTACCTGCGGCCTTTGGCTTCCCCCCGATTGTCTACCCGGCAGTTGAGAAAACAGCAACAAACATTCCTCCGATCCTGAGCAAGCGAAGAAGTCTCCTTTCGTGCTCTGGAGGCGTACGCCTGAATATGATGGTAATGGACAACAGCCCATTTTATGCATGATACTTACCTCCTATTAACAGCTCTGAACAGAACCCCGGTGTTTAGCTCATCCCTGTCTCTCCACAGACAGGCTCAGGCTTCAGCTGCAGCTCGCATGCAGCGTAGCGAACTTCGATAACTGGCTCCACAATCAGAGCTTTCTGCACCTCTCTCTGCATTGCTGTGCTGTCCTTGTGACGGTGTGGACTTGGGCCGTGCTTGAAGGCACCAGCTAGTTCACTACATACCTGAAAAGGAGCCGCCATCAAGATGAAGTACGCCTTCCCAGATGTGCTCGAGCTGACAACAGACGATAGATTCTCTCCGATGAAGATGAGGTATGCTACACAGCAGCCCCCTTGTGAAACGAGGACGAGGATGTCCACAATTCTATGACCGGTTTCGCCGTATGCGTGTCGCCCCAAATCACCATACGTGTTTATGCCATGATCCCCTAGCTGCCCCAGCCTCTGCCTGCATCTGACCTGCAGCAGCAACGGCCCCCCAAAAAGACACTGCATTGGTACTGTCTGCCACTTCAAGGATGTAGGGATGGAGCCCTCCAGCATCTCAGCATGTGAGCTCCGTTTTTTTTGGCTCTAAATATAACTACAAGAACGTGCTTCAGTATATCCAGATTATCACAACCTTATCACCGTCCTAGCACAAGGTGCTCAAAGAAATGTAAGAGGGCCTGTGACTAAGAAGGCTGAGTCTGGTGCATAGTGCATAGAGATAGACGGAGAGAAATCCATGAAGACTACGACACTGGACTTGTTGATTAGTGCAGGAAAATTTACCAGGAGCATCATGCAATGGAAAGAGAGTACTGCAGAGCAGGCCACTGCTAAGGAGCCAAAAAGCCAGCCACTTCGAAGGAAGGTGTAAGGTAGCCCCAAAACACCAGCTCCAATTATTGAGATGACAATGTTGAAGAACGTCTTTTTAGCAGACCCGACCAGGTGCCCCTCTTCATGACCATGTGGCGGGAGAAGAGGTATGCACTCATCTGCCGGAGGGGGAGATAGATCAGGGATAAGGGCCATGGTAAGAGCAAGGACGCGTTTCCTGTTCTAGCTAAATCGAAAGACTATGCTCCTTCCAGTACATGTGTTTCTCAACCAATGGAAAGGGCCTACTTGTATTTACTCTTTCCCTTGATTCCCTTGAGTAGAGCTCACTTGCAATTTCAGCACTCTACGCATATAGGTGGCATCTTCATTCAAGCAGATTTGTGTTGATAACATTCAATGTAGTCTTAGAAGGCTGTAACAGTGATCATATGAGAGACAGAGAGAGATCATTTGAGGTGCCTAATAGTTGCCGATTAAGACAGACTTCGACACCGTCACCTTAAATTAGTGAAGTTATAGCGGAGAATGCACATACTTCGTAGGATGTGTGCTTTAATAATTCGCAGAGACCCAGCGCAAAAGATGCCCCTAACCGCCCTCAATCGCCTGTAACATATCCTCGTCCCACAACATATATCTGGGTGATGTGGAGTTTCGTTCAAGACTACCAGCCTACCAGCCTTGCATTAGCGACCAGTTGGAATTTGGAATGCCCCCAATGTGTCTTTATAGGCGGTCGCTACTCCAGATTTACCACCGATTGGTGTCGTGCCTAACGGTGTCGGTCCCTCGGCACTTGCGTGGCCTTTCAGCAAGTGTCCCTTCAACCTGGTCGATGTGTCGGTGGCCCTCCTCAAGTGCGGGAAAACGTGGTCGACTGATCTTTGCACGTGTGTCGGTGACAAGCCATACCAGGGTTAACCCATCCCTGGGCTCCTGAACTTGCACCATGCAACCATGACCAACTGTAGTGATTTGAGTTATTATATATTAGTTTGCATATACTTTAATGTTTTCAAATATATTTGGAGTAGTATTGTGTGGAGTCAAGTGTGAATAGGTACTCTAGTAACTTGGTTCATGTCCTTTGAACCTTCCAAGACATTTTCGAAGTTAGAGGAAAGACCTAGAAGAACTCCATGTGGCAAAAGTCAAATGTGCCATTTTTAGGTCAAAAGGACATGTGTACATTATTCTAGAAAGAGGTGGCAGGTTTTGGGATGTGTTGGGTGCCAACACATCAACATACACCTTCCTAGAAATTACTTATGTAGCAAGTATATAAACAAGAGCTAGAACATAGAAAGACATTCCAGAATCACTCTTGTACTTGCCAAAATCCAGAAATATATTAACTTTCAAGAAGCCATCTCTCTTTCAAGAAGCTACCACTTGTGTTCAAAGATCCTTGTCTTGAATAGATAAAGTATTCTGTTTTACTAAGTACTTTATCTATCTGTTTCACTACAGTGGTATCGGAGCTAGGCACTTTGGTAGCACAAGAAGATGGCCGATCCTCAAGACCAACAGCAAGCTTTCGAAGGAAGCCCTTCCTCTCCAAGACACCCTCCTCCAGCGCCGATGGGAGAGCCCACTCAAGAAAATCTGCAACAACAAGAAGCACCACAAGGAGGAGCACACCCTCCTCCAGCGTCGATGGGAGAGCCTACTCAAGGAAATCTGCAACAACAAGAAGCACCACAAGGAGGAGCACCGTCAAATCCCGTGGCAGCCGCTATAGCAAAGTTGACCCCACCACAAGGAGTTCCCGCAAATGAGTGGGCAGCCTTCCTAATGACCGTCCACAACCAAGTGGGCTTGGCCACCTATGAAGCAACCGTGCAAGCGTCAAGAGAAGCTATGGCTGCCATGGTTGCCCCTATTGCGAGCAATGCTCAAAATCCAGCCCCGGCTCAAGCGCCTCCACAAGAGCCAACGAGAGCAAGGAAACTCATCAAGCCCGGCAAACCCGACACTTTCAACCCCGGGAAAGGTGCCAACCTGAATTTATGGCTCTACCAAGTGGAGACGTACCTCGCATTCCTTGAAGTACCCGAGGAGGACTACGTTCCCTTTGCCGTTACCTTACTTAGAGGAGCAGCAACATCATGGTGGCGTAACTATCAAGCGGCTATATATCAAGCTATGGCGCACCCCATGCTCGGCCAAGAGCCCCCACCATCATATGCAAGATGGGCAGATTTTCGTGAGGCCCTCAAGAAGCAATTCATGCCCATCAATGCGGAGAAGATTGCCCGAGGAAAGCTCCACCATCTCAAGCAAACGACGTCCGTTCAAGAGTATACATCCAGATTTCACGCCCTCACTCTTGAGATCCCCAACATGTCTCTCGAGGAGAAGATTGACCGCTACATCTTTGGCCTCAAACCCAAGGTGGCAAAGGAAGTGGAGTTACGCGACTTGACGGACTTCTCAAAGATCATTGAAGTGGCCCAAAAGGTGGATACCTTGGATTTCAAGCACTCCGTGCCTTCATCTTCACGGGTACCGACGACGCGGGTGTACGCAGCCCCTTCCACATCCGAATCTGGACCCACACCCATGGAAATCGGAGTTATTAAAAGGGACCCCGCGGCTGCCCGGAAGAGTGGAAGACCCTCCAATGACACTTATGATGCAAGAAACCAGCAAGGAGTGAAAGCAAGACTCTCCCCGGCTGAAAAAGAAGCTCTCATGACGGCTGGACTATGCTTTTATTGCAAGGAAAAGGGCCATCGTGCACTTTCATGCCCCAAAAAGTTGTCAAAAAACGGACAGCGCCGGTAGGCCAGGAGCCTACCACCCCAAGACCCACTTCACGAGAAGGCAACACGCCAAGTGAGGTGGAGACCCCCGTTGAAGACGACGTTCCAGCCCCAATGAGTTTGAGAGGTTACCTTGGAGGAGAGAAGGTCCACATCTTGGTGGATAGCGGAGCTCAAGGCAACTTCATTGCTGCAGATTTTGCCACCAAGCACGGTATTACTATGCGAACTCTTGACCACGACGAGGAGATTATGATGCCCGATGGATTCTCCTATACTACCCCTTCCAAGAAGACGTACCCCTTGGCACTCTCTATCAAGTCCTTCAAGGATAGAGTAGTGTTCTCCCCCATGCAATTGGGCAAGTACGACGTCATCCTAGGGACGCCTTGGTTGACCAAGCACAACCCCCAAGTTGATTGGAGGACCGGTACTATCAAGATCAAGAATGACATCACTTCAAGAATCTGTATTTTGCGCGCAATCCAGAATATCCAGACCCAAGACATCCAGAAGCCGGCACACGAGATACTATTGTCCGCCCTCCAACTCAAGAGACTTGTGAGGAAGGGACACGAGCTTCTTTTGGCCTTGATCACGCCAAAAGACATCAAGAAAGACATCGAGAGTCAAGAAGGCAGCCCCGTTCCCAAGGAGATACAAGAAGTCTTAGAGGACTACAAAGAAGTGTTCTCCCCGGAATTGCCCAAGGGCCTACCCCCCAAAAGATTCGTAGACCACAAGATAGAGTTGGAGCCCGGAAGCAAGCCCATCTCTCGGCCTACGTTCAAAATGTCATACACGGAGCTAGACGAAGTCAAGAAGCAAATCAAGGAGCTACTGGAGCATGGCTTCATTCGACCTAGCAAGTCGCCATTTGGAGCCCCGGTGCTATTTGTCAAGAAGAAAGATGGTACCTTGAGGATGTGTGTGGACTATCGCGCCCTCAACAAGATCACCATCAAGAATCGATACCCGCTGCCGCGCATGGATGAGCTCATGGACCGGCTGGTTGGAGCCAAGTACTTCACGAAGATTGACTTACGGAGCGGCTACCACCAGATTCGCATCGCAGAACCGGACATAGAGAAGACGGCATTCAGGACAAGATATGGACATTTTGAGTTCATGGTCCTGCCATTTGGACTCACCAACGCGCCAGCAACTTTCATGACTATGATGAACACCATATTTCAGCCCATGTTGGACAGATTTGTGGTGGTATTCATCGATGACATCCTTATCTACAGCAAGACCCTTGAAGAGCATGCGAGACACTTGAAAGAAGTCCTTGAAGTATTGAAGCAAAACAAGCTATTTGCGAAGGAGTCAAAGTGCGAGTTTGCCAAACAAGAAGTGGAGTTCCTAGGTCTCCACGTGACTGCTGATGGCATCAAGATGGACCCCAAGAAGACCACGGTGGTGGAGGAATGGCCAACCCCCACGACCAAGAAAGAACTCCAGTCATTCTTGGGATTTGCCAATTGGTACAGAAAATTCATCCAAGGCTTCTCGCACATAGCAGCCCCCCTGACAGATCTACTCAAGAAGGACAGGCTATATACATGGACCGAGAAAGAGGAAGAGGCATTTCAAGAGTTAAAGCGAAGATTGACCACATCCCCGGTGCTCACACTCCCAAGTCCAAACCCAGATTGGCCCTTCCACGTCATCACCGATGCATCTTCCTATGCAATAGGAGCAATCCTGCTTCAAGACCAAGGCAAGGGACTGCAGCCCATCGCCTACGAGTCAAGGAAGCTAAATCCAGCCGAGCAAAATTATACAACCACGGAGCGAGAGGCATTGGCGATTGTACATGCCTTGAAGGTTTGGCGCTGCTACGTTGAAGGACGCAAAGTACTGGTCACCACGGACCACGAGGCGTTAAAGCACCTCCAAACGCAGCCGTATCTCTCAAGGAGACAAGCAAGATGGAGCGGATACTTGCAACAATACAACATCACGATTCAGTACCAGCCCGGCAAGACAAACCCGGCTGACCCCCTCTCAAGACTGCAATTAAATGCAGTGATGGTATCCCTGAAGACAGATCTGGAAGCTCGATTTTCAGCCGCCTATGAAAGAGACCCTTACTACAAGAACGGAGAAGCAGCCTTGGACCCATGCAAGAAGCAAGAAGGCAATTATTGGGTGAGGCAAGATACGGGCCAGAGATGTGTTCCTAATGACTTAGACCTCCGGCTCTTGCTTCTACGAGAAGCACACGACAACCCTCTTGGAGGACACTTTGGAATCCTAAGGACCACGGGCGTTCTAGCTAGGACTTATTGTTGGCCAGGCATGTCTAAGCAAGTCAAGGAGTACTGCAGGAGCTGTGACACATGCCAAAGAATCAAGCCATCATCGCAAAAGGCGGGAGGACTCCTCCAACCACTACCAATCCCCGAAAGACAATGGACGGACATCTCAATGGACCTTATCGTGGACTTGCCCGTGACACCTCGAGGCCATAATGCAATACTCACGGTGGTGGACAGACTTACCAAGATGGCTCATTTTATTCCCACGACGACTAAGGCTACAGCACCACAACTTGCAAGACTCATCTTTGACAACATCTTCCGACTCCATGGACTACCATCAAGAATTGTGTCAGATAGAGATCCAAGATTCACAAGCCATTTCTGGAAAAATCTCTTCAAGAACTTGGGTACATCGCTGGATATGTCTACTGCCTACCACCCACAATCAGATGGGCAAACCGAGCGTATGAACGTACCCTAAAGACCTCTCTAAAAGCCTACGTGTTTACCCTCGAGCAAGATTGGGACATGTACTTGACCCCCCTCGAGTTTGCCTACAACAACACTACGCAGGCCTCTACCCAAGAGTCCCCATTCTTCCTCAACTATGGCTTCCATCCGACCACGCCACTGAGCTTCACGGCTGGCCATGATGAAGTACCTGCAGCCACAGATTTTATGGAGACATTAGAAGCAGCCCTTACAGCAGCGAAGAAAGCTCTACAACACGCGCAAGATGCTCAAGCAAGAGTGGCGAACAGATCCAGAAGAGAAATTACGTACAGAGTGGGTGACAACGTGTTACTATCATCCAAGAACATTTCCCTGAACAACAGGCCTGCCGGCAGCAAGTTCTCTCCCAAGTATTTGGGACCCTTCAAGATTATCCAGCAAGTCAACCCCGTTGCTTTCAAGCTAGAACTTCCCCAGACTATGCACATCGACCCCGTATTCCACGCTTCCCTCTTCAAGCCGTATGTGCAACCCGACAACAAGTTCCCAGGACGTGTGACAACCCCACCAGCCCCAACAATAGTGGATGATCATTTGGAGTATGAAGTGGAAGACATAGTGGCTATGAGAAATTTCAGGAGACAGCAACAATACTTGATCAAGTGGAAAGGATATCCAGATTCGGAGAATAGTTGGGTGGCGGCGCACTACCTTGACAAAGTTCAACGAAAGTTGAAGCGCTTCCATACCGCCAACCCCCATCTTGGACCAGTCCCAAGTCTCTCTACTAGAAGCCCGGAGACTTCAGGGAGGCAGCCTGCCACCATCAAGAAGCAGCAGAAGACCCCTTGGAGGCAGCCTGCAAGAACCACAAAGAGGAAAAAATGACATTAGACACTTTTCTCTTCTTGCAGTTTCTGGACAGAAAACTAAAACTGCTACTGGCAATAGGTCTCTCCAAAATAAATTCTTAAAATTTACCTGGCTGTATTCCATAAGTAGCCGGTCATTTAGAGTCCAACTTTGCTCAATTTGGAGCACTGGGGAGGGAGATATGATGCTCTAAGTAGAAGGGGGTCAGGCTGCTGGCATTGTTAGGACAGAATATTCCTTCTGACATTGTGCCTTCCCCTGAACTTGGAATGCTCTGAAACTCAAGATTCTGGTAGAACATCTTACAGCGCCCAGTTTGGAACTTAGTTTGCAGAATTTGGAGAAGCATAGAAGGACTTATGATTTTCAGAAGTTTCTGCACAGATTTGGAGGAGTGCCTACTCTCTCAGCTCTCAACGACACTCCAGAAATGAGAATGCTCTCAAATTTGGTGACCCGGTAGAGTTCTCCGACGCGGTCCGTCTGGCACTCGAATTTTCAGATTTGGAGCAGTTCTGTGGCCGCTATGAATTTTTGAGTTCGTGGCAGATTCTGGGCCAACTTGTACAATTTTCTTTATCATTAAGGAGTAGGCTAGCCAATAAGGTCACACCACCTACGACCTTGCCTAGTCTACCTTACATGTGTAGCACCTGACTTGGCGCCTTTGACTAGTCCTCTTCACATGTGTGGCATCTGACTTGAAACTGTTGACTAGTTTGCTCCACATGTGTAAGACCTGACTTGACGCGCCGAGACATCGCTTTTTCTATCGGGGGGGTGATGTAGTGATTTGAGTTATTACATATTAGTTTGCATATACTTTAATGTTTTCAAATATATTTGGAGTAGTATTGTGTGGAGTTAAGTGTGAATAGGTACTCTAGTAACTTGGTTCATGTCCTTTGAACCTTCCAAGACATTTTTGAAGTTAGAGGAAAGACCTAGAAGAATTCCACGTGGCAAAAGTCAAATGTGCCATTTTTAGGTCAAAAGGACATGTGTACATTATTCTAGAAAGAGGTGGCAGGTTTTGGGATGTGTTGGGTGCCAAAACATCAACATACACCTTCCTAGAAATTTTTTATTTAGCAAGTATATAAACAAGAGCTAGAACATAGAAAGACATTCCAGAGTCACTCTTGTACTTGCCAAAATCCAGAAATATATTAACTTTCAAGAAGCCATCTCTCTTTCAAGAAGCTACCACTTGTGTTCAAAGATCCTTGTCTTGAATAGATAAAGTATTATATTTCACTAAGTACTTCATCTATCTGTTTCACTACACCAACTCTCAGGGCTTTGTTCTACTTTACTCAACCCTCACCATCCGCTTATCGTAAGCCTTAGCAGAAAATTTAAAAATACTTGCCTTGCCTTAATTCCTCTTACAAGAACGAAAGTCTCTTACTTCCACATAGGCTTTATGCCTTAAAGTTCTTGGGTTCACAGGCAAGCAAATTGTAGTTTGCAGAAATCACACTCTAAGCAGCTTGACATACAACGTTAGGTTCAGAGAAAATCGCCCTTGAGGCTTTCGCTTAACTTTCACAAGTCACAGCTTACAAAACTTTGAAACTACACGTCTATGCTGGCCTGGGTCAAGCTCTTCACTTAACTCCGCGCCTTAACAGCTCTTCACTGCCAGGCTGGGCTCACTCAGTTCTTCACTGAGAGCTTTATCTGTCAATACTACACTCTCTCTTCGAGATGCAAATGCGACTTCTGAAAACCTGGAAACTAACACACAACTCACCATTTTTAAGGCTGCTTCACACACACTTGTGACGTTTGGCCGAATTTGTGCTAATCTCCTAGCAGATTCTATTCTGCAGTCCTCCTGCTGTCAACAGTGAGATTCCCTCTTGGGAACTCCTACAATCCTAACTTATCTATGATACCCTGAGAAGAATCTTCAGCGTTGGCAGAAGCGTGGGGCCTCGGCCCTCCAATGGCCTTGGGAACTCCTTCTTCTTCGCGCCCTTCTTCTCCTTCCTTCTGCTTCCTCTGCTTCTTGGCAAAAGTGCGTGAGAGTGAATGACATGTCTCAGGCAAGGTTCGTGCCTTTCGCAGGCACCACACAGCGTCATCCTTCGAGAATGCCGTGCTTAGTCACAAAGCTTAGCTGCATGTCGCTTCTGCCTAGCCATGCTCAACTCAAACTCGTAGTCACTCAGCATGCATGCACACCTCGTGACTGTCGCGCGTGGCTGCTTGGCTTCTCAGCTGGCAGTCACGCCTGATTGGCTCATGGCTAAGAACTCCTGAACGGTGTGTACAAGCAAATGCCACTTGCTCAAGATTCCCAGCCGGGCGGCCGTAATCTATCTTGGCATTGCGGCCATGACCTGGCTTAATCTGCCAGTCACAAAGTACCGGACTTGGTACCTGCTGGGCGGCTCATTACTGATCTCCAGCTTCTAGTCTCGCGACTGTCTATGCTGTCAAAACCTCCCCACTTCCTGGGTGTGGGGCATATTGACATTGGCCCCTTGCCAGTGGTCTTGATGCTGACATAACCGCTGACTGCGACGAAATCAGTCAAGTGGTCGGTGAGTCAACGTTGACTTCCCGTACCTGGGTGGCCGTAGCTTGCGCTGCGCATGCGGCACCGTCAGACTCCCGTCTCGCGTCCTGGCGTAACGCTGCGTATCTCTTTTCTGTGCAATTTTCAGATTGTCCAGTGCAGCCGGCATCTTGCGTTCAAATAACGCCTTACGGCGTACCATCACCTTTAGCAGTTCCTCATGGCTGTCCAGGTCTTTCACCTGTTCAATCTCCTGCTTGATGCTGCTGGGCACTATTGGACTTCTGCCAAACAGTATCTGATGTGGCGAGTAATTCGCCAAGGCAGCCTGCTTGCTAAATCTGTAACCCATAAGCAACCATGGCAGGGCCAGATCCCAGTCACGCTTGTCATGCTCGAGGCAAAACTTGCGCAAAGCAGACTTAACGGTTTGCACCATCCTTTCTGCCAGACCATCTGCTTGCGGATGATCTTTAGACGTAGTGCGATGATCGATGAAGCATCTGTCCAAGAGTTTCTGAAAAGACCCTTGGAAATCAGACCCTTGGTCTGTGAGCACCTCTGCTGGAGCTCCATGACGCACAATCACACCATTGAGGAGCACTTTCGCGGTCCCTAGACTCTCCTTAGCAGTCAGAGACACAACCTCTATCCACTTAGAGAATTCCTCAATCATGACCATGATATACTTGTTACCTCGCTTAGACAGCGGTAGCTCACCTGCGAGATCGCAGCTCCAGCGGTAGCCTAAGCCCATGATCGGCAAAGGTTGCAAGTGTGGATGTTGCTGGGTAAAACCAGCCTTGACGCAATCGCAGCTTTGGCAAGCCTTGATCACATCTTCACACTGCTGCTTCATGCCCCTCCACCAGTAAGACAGCTCCAAAAGACTATACGTCTTCTTGACACCATAGTGTCCAGTGTTCTCGTGCATTTCCTGCACAAGAGCTCGTCTCCTGATGGGTTCTGGCACTAACTTCTCCTGACCAGTACCTTCAATTTTGAAGAGGTTGTTGCGTTTCCAGCAAAACCTGTTAGCTCGATGGCTCACCTGGTCTTTCTCCTTCACTGATAGTCCTTCCAAGTGAAATCCTGTCTTCAGCCAGTGCATAGTAGCTTGATCTTTCTAGATCTCTGGACTGCACAGAAGTAGAGGCTCAGCTTCACCTGATGCTACCATTCCAGCCATTTTGGCTAGGCAAGCCACCAACTCTGCTGTAAGGTCATAGGTTTGTAAAGTGCATTTTTGAGTTTCATAAAATTATGTTTTGATTGTACATTCATGTAGAGTGCATTCTTGTAGTCATTTTGATATAAAGTTCATCGAATTTGGTCAAGTATTGAGAGAGTTAAGGATTTCTGAAGTTTAATTAGTTTTGAGGTCGGTTGACGACTGTCCTTAATTCGCGGTGAGCGCGACCGTCGGATTGACCGACAGTGTCGAGCGATCTGGCCCGTTAGAATGAACTCAAACCTTCACGTAAGTTCGGCTGACGCGGAGTGCCGACTAGGTCGATTTACCTAGAAGTTTCGGTTTAGCCTAGCGCGTCTAAGATAGAATATTCTGGTAATGTCGATGCATGTATGTGGACGTCAATTCAGCCCGACACGTCAGATTAGACTGATCTGGCTTACTCACGAATATTCTGGAAGGGAAGATTTGACGAACACTTAGGAAAATCCGTAACTTCCTCCTAGAGAGGAGCATTTAGGCAGAAAATTATAAATAGGCATAACTTCTTTATTTCTCATCAGTTTTCACTTCTGTAAATTTCTACGGGTTTGTAATGACAAGGCCTTTCATCCTACATCATTTGTGAGCAGTTTCTTGCCGCTCAAAATGTCAAGTAATTTTCCTAAGCTTTCTTAGCAATATGCCGCTGCACTCTTGAGTATGATTGCAACTAGCTTTGTTCCTCGTGAGTCACTACGCTTCCACTAGGGCACTCTGCCCCTTTCATCTGCTGGGCTGCTCGGTTCTTCGTCCTCTCGAGCTCCTGTTTTGTCATCGGAAGATGGGTCTGGGTTCCTGCTGAGTCCATCGGCGTCGTTGTTGAGCACTCCTGCTCTGTGTACCACCGTCATTTGGTACTCTTGCAGCTTAAGAGCCCAGCGAGCCAACTTACCAGTGAGGTCTCCATTCTTCATCAGCCATAATAATGGTGAGTGATCCGTGATTAGCGTGAAGGGTCTTCCCCATAGATATTCTCTGAAGTGTGTGACAGTCCAAACCACTGCCAGCATCTCTCCTTTTTAGGACGAGTAATTGCTCTCCGCTCAATTGTTAGAGCGTGAGGCATAGGCAATGACATACTCCTCTCTAGGGCTTGCGGCGTGAGTGAGCACTGCGCCAATTTCCACACGACTCCAGTCAGTGTGCAGATTGAACGGCTTGGACTAGTCAGGCGTTCGCAAGACTGGGGCTGTTACCAGCCGCTCCTTAAGCTCGTTCATAGCTTTCTCCTGAGCTTCTGTCCACACAAAAGGCACATCCTTTTTCAAGAGTTCCGTCAGGGATTTAGCAATTCTGCTATAAACCTTCACAAACTTACGATAGTATCCGCTTAGCCCTAACAAAGCTTTCAGCTTAGACACATTCGCAGGTGCAGGTATCTTATAAATGGCCTCAGTCTTCACAGCCTGAGGACACATAGCATTGTTCCCAATCTCATGTCTTAGGTGCGGCACGTGTGCCTCAAAGAATCTGCACTTTCCAGGATGCAGCTTCATCTGAAATTTCTCAGGCGCTGGAACACTTGTTCCAAGTGCTCGAGGTGCTCCTCTATTGACTTGCTGAATACTACCACATCGTCAATGTATGGTTTAGCAAAATCCAGCCCCTCCGGCACTTTATCCATTTAGTCCATTTTTCAGCCCAAACGGCATTACTGTCCATTGCCAAAGTTCCCTTTGAGCCCAGAAAGCGGTCTTATCTCGATCTTCTGTTTTCACAGGGATCTGGTTGAAGCCTTGGCGCAGATCGATGATGCTGAACACCTTTCCGGTGGTGGCAATTGCAAAGATCCGCTCCGATGTAGGCATCACGTAGCTGTCTGGCTCTGTGTAGAGATTCAGTCGCCTGTAATCTCCACACATGCGAGTGGCAGTGTAATTGCCGGCCTCGTCCTTTTTAACGACTACTACTGTGGGAGCCCCATGCACTGAGGTAGATTTTTCAATCATACGGAGCTTATGCAGCTCTGCGCAAGTTTTCTCCACACACTCCCACTTTGTCTGACTGAGCTTATGCGGCCCAAGTCTGACTAGGTTATCAGTAATTAGTGTGATGTCACACACACTGGCAGTGGTTCTACCAATCTCCTCTTTAGTAAAAGCAAATACATTGCGGTGTTTCTTCAGCAACCTTTCTACTTGTGCTTTTTGCTGGGCTGAGACCATTTTCCCAATGGCAAAAGTCTCAGTTTCAGGTTGCTTCTCCCCAACAAAGGCATCTAGTAGTTGCTATTCCTTGGATGCAGGTGGGGGCTTTCCGCCCTCATCCTGGCCCTCAGGCTTTTCTGCCTGATTTTGTCCCTCAGGTTTTTCTGCCTGATTCTTAGGAGGTGGGGTAGCGGGCTTTGCAGCTTGCTCCTCTGTTGCCATAGGCTCTGCAGCCTGTTTCCTAGGCTTTTTACCTTTCCCAATGACACGTCGCCTCTCCTGCGGTGAGGTGTACGTCAGGCGCCTCCGTATGGGTTGCCTCAAGAACATTTCCTCGTCGACTGCAGTCCAACTGGTCCCTGTTCCTCCTTCTTCACGTGGCCGAGGTTGGTTTGCCATTGGCCAACCTGCAGGATCTGTCTTAGGGCTGATTACCCGGAGGAGGTGGGGCTGTGGTTCCTCGCGGAACGCCCTCTCTCTGAGCCTTCCCCTTATGCTTGAAATATTGCTTTAGCATCCTCCTAAAAGATGCGTTACCCTCACGGGCCACCTTCCTTGGTCTGTTTGCACGACTTTCGGGCTTACCTTGGGCTGTTTCCACTTTAGCAGTGCAGGCAGTCACCTCCTGCCGTTGCGGCGGTCGTACTATTGACTTGGACTCTGCCACTAAAAAACTGGCAATAGAGGTACTGGATGTTGGTGACCTTAGTTCTTCATAAAGATCTGCCGGGCTTGGTCCCATCAGGTGGTCAGTTACCCAGTCGTCTGTCCTCAACTCCTGTAAGTCAAGCAGATCCAACTCTGGCGTAGGAAAACGTGGAATTTCTTCCCTGGCGTCCCCCCCATTATTGAGTGATGGCAACTCCAACTTTGAGAGGCCTTGCATCTCTGCATCCTCTCCCTCCTCTAGCTTCTCTGTTTCAGGAGGCGGCGATTCTTCATCCCCTTCTGTGTTGAGCCTCGCCATGTTGATGATGGCTGACTGTAGAGCGAGAGCTGCTTTCGCCAATTTCTCTTCCTTAAGTTGAGGGGCGTCTGCTTCCAGCAACTGCTCCATGATTTGCCTGGTGATTGACTCAACAGTGCTGCCAACTGTGTCTTGTGGTTGCCTTTTGGCCTCTGGCTCTGGGCTCATCAGAATAGGTGTAGCGGGCAATCTCTCGACCGTCTCCTTTCTGCGTTCTTCAAAAATCACCTCCAGGCAAATGGTCTTTCCAGACGCTCCAGAATTCCCTGAATTCTGACTGCATTCTTCGGCACATTCGCCAATATTGCACTGGCATTCTTCATATCTTGACGTTACCGCGTCTGGGGATGGGCTTCCGTAGACCTGGTCTGGGGCCATGTTCCGTAACTCAGAAGTGGTATTGTCCTCTCATTCCGGCATCCTCACAAATATCTGGCTGGCACGTTCTGCAGATAATGGAACCTCCTGTGGTTTGCTTGCTGCAGCGCTCACCAAAGGGTTTGCTGCACCAGTTGCTTGGTCTTCTATGGCTACGTCTTCTTGCAGCCTTCGCAGCTCTCTTTCCAAGGGGTCGTGTAGAGCCGCCATCCGATTGTCAATTCGCGCCAATAGGTCTTGACACCTGGTCAGCTCCACCACTCTGGTTTCTCTGAGTGTTTCATCTTGGTCAGCCTCAGCTGCGTCCCTTTCAACACTATGTTCTTCTTGTTGCTGATGCGCTTCTCTGATAGCTCTCTGATCAGAGGTTGGCACCACATGGACTCCTATTGTTACTGGTCTCGGCCTGGGCATAGGCTTGTCAGAGAACGTCATCTGTTGCCAAGTCATAATCGTCTCCACCAACCATGTCATGGAGTGATGCCCAATCATATTGCCGAATATCTTCCCAGCGTCGTCCTGTCCCACCATCGCAACAATTTCTTGTGCAATGGAGTTGGGTACCCCCAGGCACCTTCCCTTCTCTTCAGCTGTTGGCTCTCTCCACTGTGCTTCCCCGTCGTGCGCATTCTTGACCATTCCCGGTCCTCCATTCACGAATGCGCGTGATCCTGGGTATGCCGTGAAGGTGGGCAGCACCACCCTTGGCCGGCCTGGCTCGTTGATGACGTACTGTAGGTAGGAATCCCTCCTGATCACTGGCTTGGTTTCCACCGTCAGTGCTTCTCCCACAAATACTGCTGTTGGTGTGCGCCGCGTAATCTCCTCCATCTCCCTCAGGACTTCAATGGACATGCCGTTGGTCCAGAATAGTCTGGCCCGATGTGAGAGTCCTCCGTGCCTGGCGTCGTTGATCAATACATGATGACCCAAGGTGGAGTCGAAGATCAGCCATGGATCTCCTGACTTCATCTGGTTATAATCCATTCCTGGATGTACATTCTCAATTAGAAACACTGGTGGGTAGAGATGCTGGCGTTCCCGCAGCATGCTGATGATTTTCACCATCCATCCCCAGTGTTGTTCTCGCGGGTCATTGAATCCCCTCCTGTTCCCGGCTTGCGAGAAAGGTTGACAAGGGAATCCCGCAAAGATCAAGTCAATCTTGTAACCATACAGGTTCTCAGACTTCACATCGAGAATGTTCCCTCCAGCGAGACGCACTAACCTAGAATCAGTAGGAACCAACGCCTTGAAATGGTACATTTGTCGCATCTGACTCATGACATTCTTAAATGCTGTGAAAGCACTCGCATCATTGTCCACATATAGCACTTTGGATACTTGGATACCTCGCTGAATCAGTGAGATGATTCCAGAACCAAGTCCGGCGAACAATTCCAGCACTACTACTCCTCACCTGCGAAAAGGGTCCTCCATCCGCACAATGCCTTGCGGCAGCGGGTCTACTCTAGGCACCAAATTGGCAGCAGACTTAATTGGGTAGGGAACTGGCAGCAGCTCTTGCGGGCCACGGTCCCTGTTACTCACAGCTTCCAGTTGCTCCATAATCTGAGGTTGCAAAACCAAGGGAGTCGGCATGTTGACGCTGGTGTAGCATTCCTCTTCGCGTTGCATGATGAGGTCATAATGGCCTGGATACTGGTCATTCACACAACAGTCTAGCAGTCCGTAGTTCGCCTCTCCCGAGCAAACCATTTTTACAGGAATTCTCCTGTCGGCTGCCGATCTGTTGACTGGTAAGTCACCCTCTGCTTCCGCAGGTCGATGATCATACCCAAGGAAATCAGAGCTTCTGTCCTCAAGAGGACATCATAGTTCTCTGCCTCTGTCACCGTGCATTCTATGAGCAGTGACGCCTCCTCAGGTTTCCCCAAGTTTACTGTGATTTTCACAAGCTTGCGGGTAATTCCACAAGACTTTGAAATCTGCCCAGATGCAGTCCTCAACTGAAAAGAACTTTCTTTCAGGTCCCTTGGCGTCAATCCCAGAGCTGTCACAGCTCGCTTTCCCAAGATTACTGGCTGTGCGCCAGTGTCCAATAGGATATTGGGAGCGGCTTATTCGTTGAACGTCAAAACTCTATCCTTGTTCTGCACTCCACAGTGCTGAAATTAGTAGGCAGCGAAGCACTGTTTGCGCCTTCCTCAGCTATGTCCAATTGCGGTCCGGCTTCTTCAACCGTGAAAGTATACGTAAGACGCAGATCAGTGAGCGAAAGACAAGGAATGTGTTGAATCCGGTGTTCCACCAGAGCCTTCAGCTTTTCCAGCAAAAAACTAAATGTCTTGCGTGGCCCAGGCTTGGCTTGTCGTAGCTGCGCAATCTCGTTCTCATCAAGAGTGATCCGGAAGGTCTGAGGAAGCTTCCCAGCATTCCTTGGAACCAGGCGGTCATGATCTGCGCGCTCCGCCGTCGTTGTAGCCACGGCCTTGTCAGGCGTCACCTTCTTGCCTTCCTTTACGGTATTTTTGGCCACATCTGCATCATAATAGACGTTCTTTAGCAATCTTTTCACACAATTCTGTACACACTTTACGCAATTCTGCGACAGATCCAGCATCATCATCTCGAGTAGCCGCTTGGTGCTGACCCTCGGTGAGTTGCTTCATGACATCTGTTAATTCTTGTGTTAGTGCAGCTAAGTCTACGCTCTCAGCAGGTGCAGCAGGTATCGCTCATCCTGATGACGAAGCGGACAGGCGGGCTTTCGCAGCCTCTTTCTGGATTTTTTATCCCTCGCCTTCTTTTGCTCGTCAAACGCCCATTCCTGGGTAAGGTTCTCATCCTTCCAGAATTGGCGATAAAGCAGCAAGGCATCCTTGTCCAAGTAGTGAACCGAGCTTATAAAAGCGACTGACTGAGTGTAAGAAGAATCCTTTCGGATTTTCTCAAAGAATTAAGCCCTACAGATCTCATCAAACTCTTCGAAAGTGAGACTATTCACACCAGTTCGTCCACCAAAATACTTTGTAGACAGCTTGAACTTAAGATTTTCATCCTTATCATCACCAGTCATTTTGATTGGTGACCAAGACTCACCATCTCTACCCCACACGTCGTGCTCTCTGCCTAAATTAGGTACAAAGGCTCGCTCGTTGTACGGATTCTCACCGTTTGTGGCAGTATGGCGAGACTCGTCTCCCGACGGTTGCTCACTCCACAGGTTATCCGTACGCTCAGATGTCTCACTTCCTCGTGGACTCTGGCTTGAATCAGAACCTTCCGCACGCTCCACAGGGTAATAGAGTCTTCCACTCCTTAACCGCATGTACAGTTGAATTTCTCCGGGTCCCCTTCCAGGTTGAGCACCGGCGGCCTTCACAGGCCTCAATCCCCAATTTGCTTGGGAATTTCTATTC
The DNA here is from genome assembly GCA_009602735.1 of Mesotaenium endlicherianum. Taxonomy (NCBI): domain Eukaryota; kingdom Viridiplantae; phylum Streptophyta; class Zygnematophyceae; order Zygnematales; family Mesotaeniaceae; genus Mesotaenium; species Mesotaenium endlicherianum. Next base: position 201,319 of record WELA01009192.1, on the reverse strand, counting down.
ACCTGAACCACAGAACCCAAGTTCTCAAAAGTAGGACGAAAGTCTCTTACATCCACTTAGGCTTTATGCCTTAAAGTTCTTGGGTTTACAGGCGAGCAAATTGTAGTTTGCAGAAATCACACTCTAAGCAGCTTGACATACAACGTCAGGTTCAGAGAAAATCGCCCTTCAGGCTTTCGCTTAACTTTCACAAGTCACAGCTTACAAAACTCTGAAACTACACGTCTATGCTGGCCTAGGTCAAGCTCTTCACTTAACTCCGCGCCTTAACAGCTCTTCACTGCCAGTCTGGGCTCACTCAGTTCTTCACTGAGAGCTTTATTTGTCAATACTACTCTCTCTCTTCGAGATGCAAATGCGACTTCTGAAAAACTGGAAACTAACACACAACTCACCATTTTTAAGGCTGCTTCACACACACTTGTGACGTTTGGCCGAATTTGTGCTACTCTCCTAGCAGATTCTATTCAGCAGTCCTCCTGCTGTCAACATTGAGATTCCCTCTTGGGAACTCCTACAATCCTAACTTATCTATGATACCCTGAGAAGAATCTTCAGCGTTGGCAGAAGCGTGGGGCCTCGGCCCTCCAATGGCCTTGGGAACTCCTTCTTCTTCGCGCCCTTCTTCTCCTTCCTTCTGCTTCCTCTGCTTCTTGGCAAAAGTGCGTGAGAGTGAATGACATGTCTCAGGCAAGGTTCGTGCCTTTCGCAGGCACCACACAGCGTCATCCTTCGAGAATGCCGTGCTTAGTCACAAAGCTTAGCTGCATGTCGCTTCTGCCTAGCCATGCTCAACTCAAACTCGTAGTCACTCAGCATGCATGCACACCTCGTGACTGTCGCGCGTGGCTGCTTGGCTTCTCAGCTGGCAGTCACGCCTGATTGGCTCATGGCTAAGAACTCCTGAACGGTGTGTACAAGCAAATGCCACTTGCTCAAGGATCCCAGCCGGGCGGCCGTAATCTATCTTGGCATTGCGGCCATGACCTGGCTTAATCTGCCAGTCACAAAGTACCGGACTTGGTACCTGCTGGGCGGCTCATTACTGATCCCCAGCTTCTAGTCTCGTGACTATCTATGCTGTCAAAACCTCCCCAATTCCTGGGTGTGGGGCATATTGACATTGGCCCCTTGCCAGTGGTCTTGATGCTGACATAACCGCTGACTGCGACGAAATCATCAAGTGGTCGGTGAGTCAACGTTGACTTTCCGTACCTGGGTGGCCGTAGCTTGCGCTGCGCTTGCTGCACCGTCAAACGGATAGTAGTCGCGACATTGGTGCAAATTGGACAGAAATCCCCAGATTCTGCCAATTTGGACAAAAATGCCACTTTTTTGTCCCGAACGCCTCAGGATACATAGTATTGAGAACAAGGGCTTTACTTATAGCTAGGTCCTGTCGGTGTGTAAGTAAGACTTGACATGAATGAATGAGGGTGAAAAGTCGTTGCTTTCAATGTAGGATTTCTGTTTCTGAGGAGAGAATCTTGGCTTTTAGACAAAAGCTTTTAAGGTATATTTGTCTGAAATTTAATCCGAAAGTTGAAGGACTGGAGGTGAGGGCCAAAATACCTTTGGGCTTGTGAAGGTAACGCTATACTATTCAGAGTTTAGGGTTTGTGATAAAGAGTTATGAAATTTTAAGCTTGCAAAATTTTTAGAATTTCGAAAGCAATAAATATAGCTGTTTTTAATTGTCACTAAAATTGGCTTCATGTTTAAATTTTTTCTTTTCCTTAAAAAAGATCGTCAAAAGATACTTGTGTGAATAAAGTTCGCACGACTGTACGTCAGAAGTGCTCGACGATACTCGCAATGCAAAGTATACATTGAGAAAGCAACAAAACACGTTCGGGACAAAAAAATGGTAATTTTGTCCAAATTGGCAAAATTCGGGTATTTCCGTCCAGTTTGCACCAATCGATGGTAAATCTAGAGTAGCGGCGAAAATCGATGGTAAATATGTACTTTTCCCAATTACAAAACTACCCCTTCCAACTTTTTTATTACAAAATCTACCCCTTCTTTCAAACTAATAACAAAACTACCCCTCGGCCTTACACGAACAAATGACGTGCCACACAAATTCGCACGGACCCTACCCGACACTCCATTTCCCTCCTTCATTTCCGAAATCTCAAACCACCACTTTTATAACTGATCCACCTTCACGTCCACACTGCCCAAGGACGCCAAATTTTGCGCGCACTCTCTTCTCGCTACCTCACTCTCTGCTTTTATTTTCACGCTTAAAACTCCAACAAGCTACTTCTTATGGTGAATATATGTAGGTGGATGGAGGTAGGGGGGTGAACTTGCATACTACCTCTGCATTCTTTCTCCACCCAGGCACGGGTGTAACTAATGTGATTGAGTTCCCATGGATGCGCAGTTAAAAACGGCGCGACATGCTTAGGAAGAGGAACAATTAGCCAGAACCAACCTCAACAGCAATGTGCCATTAGTAACTAACCCCTTTGCTAAGCCTCTACAATTAGCTTGTTGTGACTCCGTTGCTATGTGAAATAGCAAGGAATGTGATAAATATAGTTTGTGAACATACAGGGTTTAAAAAATGAAGGCGCAAGAAATAAGTGACAAAAATACGAGGGACCAAATTTTTGGCGTCCTTGGGCAATTTGTTTCGTGATGGTGGATCAGTTAGAGGTGTGGTTATGGCAATTTTTGGAAACTAGTTGGAAACATAAGAGAGAAGTGGTGTGTCAGGTAGGGTCTCGTGCAAATTCGTGTGGCACGTCATTTGTTCGTGTAAGGTCTACGAGGACGCCATTTACATGTGCGAGGGGTAGCTTTGTAATTAGTTTGAAAAAAGGGGTAGTTTTGTAATTTGCCCTAAAACTGGGCGTTGCGTACCTTGCCCCTACCCTTGCCTGTCCGCGTCGGCTCCACGTCGATTGAATTTCAGGTTACCACATGTAACGGTTGCTCGCGGCTGCCAACCAATTTTCAACGTGTCGGTGAGGTCGATAAAAGTTATGTTTATGATGTCTCACCCTGTAGTGATTTTGAGTTATAATATATTAGTTGGCATATATTTTAATACTTTTGAATATATTTGCAGTAATATTGTGTGGAATCAAGTGTGAATAGATACTCTAGTGACTTGGTTCATGTCCTTTGAACCTTCCAAGGCATTTTCGAAGTTAGAGGAAGGACCTAGAAGAACTCCATGTGGTAAAAGTCAAATGTGCCATTTTAGGTCAAAAGGGCTTGTGTACATTATTCTAGAAAGACGTGGCAAATTTTGGGATGTGTTGGGTGCCAACACATCAACGTACACCTTCCTAGAAATTACGTATGTAGCAAGTATATAAACAAGAGCTAGAACATAGAAAGACATTCCAGAATCACTCTTGTACGTACCAAATTCCAAAAATCCATTAACTTTCAAGAAGTCATCTCTCTTTCAAGAAGCTACCACTTGTGTTCAAAGATCCTTGTCTTGAATAGATAAAGTATTCTGTTTTACTAAGTACTTTATCTATCTGTTTTACTACAGTGGTATCGGAGCTAGGCACTTTGGTAGCACAAGAAGATGGCCGATCCTCAAGACCAACGGCAAGTGTAGTGATTTGAGTTATTATACATTAGTTTGCATATATTTCAATGTTTTTACAAATATATTTGAAGTAGTATGGTGTGGAGTCAAGTGTGAATAGGTACTTTAGTAACTTGGTTCATGTCCTTTGAACCTTCCAAGGCATTTTCGAAGTTAGAGGAAAGACCTAGAAGAACTCCATGTGGCAAAAGTCAGATGTGCCATTTTTAGGTCAAAAGGACATGTGTACATTATTCTAGAAAGAGGTGGCAAGTTTTGGGATGTGTTGGGTGCCAACACATCAACATACACCTTCCTAGAAATTACTTATGTAGCAAGTATATAAACAAGAGCTAGAACATAGAAAGACATTCCAGAATCACTCTTGTACTTGCCAAAATCCAGAAATATATTAACTTTCAAGAAGCCATCTCTCTTTCAAGAAGCTACCACTTGTGTTCAAAGATCCTTGTCTTGAATTGATAAAGTATTCTATTTTACTAAGTACTTTATCTATCTGTTTTACTACAGTGGTATCGGAGCTAGGCACTTTGGTAGCACAAGAAGATGGCCGATCCTCAAGACCAACGGCAAGTGTAGTGATTTGAGTTATTATACATTAGTTTGCATATATTTCAATGTTTTTACAAATATATTTGAAGTAGTATGGTGTGGAGTCAAGTGTGAATAGGTACTCTAGTAACTTGGTTCATGTCCTTTGAACCTTCCAAGGCATTTTCGAAGTTAGAGGAAAGACCTAGAAGAACTCCATGTGGCAAAAGTCAGATGTGCCATTTTTAGGTCAAAAGGACATGTGTACATTATTCTAGAAAGAGGTGGCAAGTTTTGGGATGTGTTGGGTGCCAACACATCAACATACACCTTCCTAGAAATTACTTATGTAGCAAGTATATAAACAAGAGCTAGAACATAGAAAGACATTCCAGAATCACTCTTGTACTTGCCAAAATCCAGAAATATATTAACTTTCAAGAAGCCATCTCTCTTTCAAGAAGCTACCACTTGTGTTCAAAGATCCTTGTCTTGAATAGATAAAGTATTCTGTTTTACTAAGTACTTTATCTATCTGTTTCACTACAGTGGTATCGGAGCTAGGCACTTTGGTAGCACAAGAAGATGGCCGATCCTCAAGACCAACAGCAAGCTTTCGAAGGAAGCCCTTCCTCTCCAAGAAACCCTTCTCCAGCGCCGATGGGAGAGCCCACTCAAGAAAATCTGCACAACAAGAAGCACTACAAGGAGGAGCACACCCTCCTCCAGCGTCGATGGGAGAGCCCACTCAAGAAAATCTGCACAACAAGAAGCACTACAAGGAGGAGCACCGTCAAATCCCGTGGCAGCTGCTATAGCAAAGTTGACCCCACCACAAGGAGTTCTCGCAAATGAGTAGGCAACCTTCCTAATGACCGTCCACAACCAAGTGGGCTTGGCCAGCTATGAAGCAACCGTGCAAGCGTCAAGAGAAGCTATGGCTGCCATGGTTGCCACTATTCCAAGCAATGCTCAAAATCCAGCCCCGGCTCAAGGGCCTCCTCAAGATGCAACGAGAGCAAGGAAACTCATCAAGCCCGGCAAACCCGACACTTTCAACCCCGGGAAAGGTGCCAACCTGAATTTATGGCTCTACCAAGTGGAGACGTACCTCGCATTCCTTGAAGTACCCGAGGAGGACTACGTTCCCTTTGCTGTTACCTTACTTAGAGGAGCAGCAACATCATGGTGGCGTAACTATCAAGTGGCTATATACCAAGCTATGGCGCACCCCATGCTCGGCCAAGAGCCCCCACCATCACATGCAAGATGGGCAGATTTTTNGCAGATTTTCGTGAGGCCCTCAAGAAGCAATTCATGTCCATCAATGCGGAGAAGATTGCCCGAGGAAAGCTCCACCATCTCAAGCAAATGACGTCCGTTCAAGAGTATACATCCAGATTTCACGCCCTCACTCTTGAGATCCCCAACATGTCTCTCGAGGAGAAGATTGACCGCTACATCTTTGGCCTCAAACCCAAGGTGGCAAAGGAAGTGGAGTTACGCGACTTGACGGACTTCTCAAAGATCATTGAAGTGGCCCAAAAGGTGGATACCTTGGATTTCAAGCACTCCGTGCCTTCATCTTCACGGGTACCGACGACGCGGGTGTACGCAGCCCCTTCCACATCCGAATCTGGACCCACACCCATGGAAATCGGAGTTATTAAAAGGGACCCCGCGGCTGCCCGGAAGAGTGGAAGACCCTCCAATGACACTTATGATGCAAGAAACCAGCAAGGAGTGAAAGCAAGACTCTCCCCGGCTGAAAAAGAAGCTCTCATGACGGCTGGACTATGCTTTTATTGCAAGGAAAAGGGCCATCGTGCACTTTCATGCCCCAAAAAGTTGTCAAAAAACGGACAGCGCCGGTAGGCCAGGAGCCTACCACCCCAAGACCCACTTCACGAGAAGGCAACACGCCAAGTGAGGTGGAGACCCCCGTTGAAGACGACGTTCCAGCCCCAATGAGTTTGAGAGGTTACCTTGGAGGAGAGAAGGTCCACATCTTGGTGGATAGCGGAGCTCAAGGCAACTTCATTCCTGCAGATTTTGCCACCAAGCACGGTCTTATTATGCAAACTCTTGACCACGACGAGGAGATTATGATGCCCGATGGATTCTCCTATACTACCCCTTCCAAGAAGACGTACCCCTCGGCACTCTCTATCAAGTCCTTCAAGGATATGCAATTGGGCAAGTACGACGTCATCCTAGGGACGCCTTGGTTGACCAAGCACAACCCCAAGTTGATTGGAGGACCGCGACTATCAAGATCAAGAATGACATCGCTTCAAGAATCTGTATTTAGCGCGCAATCCAGAATATCCAGACCCAAGACATCAAGAAGCCGACACACGAGATACTATTGTCCGCCCTCCAACTCAAGAGACTTGTGAGGAAGAGACACGAGCTTCTTTTGGCCTTGATCACGCCAAAAGACATCAAGAAAGACATCGAGAGTCAAGAAGGCAGCCCCGTTCCCAAGGAGATACAAGAAGTCTTAGAGGACTACAAAGAAGTGTTCTCCCCGGAATTGCCCAAGGGCCTACCCCCCAAAAGATTCGTAGACCACAAGATAGAGTTGGAGCCCGGAAGCAAGCCCATCTCTCGGCCTACGTTCAAAATGTCATACACGGAGCTAGACGAAGTCAAGAAGCAAATCAAGGAGCTACTGGAGCATGGCTTCATTCGACCTAGCAAGTCGCCATTTGGAGCCCCGGTGCTATTTGTCAAGAAGAAAGATGGTACCTTGAGGATGTGTGTGGACTATCGCGCCCTCAACAAGATCACCATCAAGAATCGATACCCGCTGCCGCGCATGGATGAGCTCATGGACCGGCTGGTTGGAGCCAAGTACTTCACGAAGATTGACTTACGGAGCGGCTACCACCAGATTCGCATCGCAGAACCGGACATAGAGAAGACGGCATTCAGGACAAGATATGGACATTTTGAGTTCATGGTCCTGCCATTTGGACTCACCAACGCGCCAGCAACTTTCATGACTATGATGAACACCATATTTCAGCCCATGTTGGACAGATTTGTGGTGGTATTCATCGATGACATCCTTATCTACAGCAAGACCCTTGAAGAGCATGCGAGACACTTGAAAGAAGTCCTTGAAGTATTGAAGCAAAACAAGCTATTTGCAAAGGAGTCAAAGTGCGAGTTCGCCAAACAAGAAGTGGAGTTCCTAGGTCTCCACGTGATTGCTGATGGCATCAAGATGGACCCCAAGAAGACCACGGTGGTGGAGGAATGGCCAACTCCCACGACCAAGAAAGAACTTCAATCATTCTTGGGATCTGCCAATTGGTACAGAAAATTCATCCAGAGCTTCTCGCACATAGCAGCCGTTCTCACGGATCTACTGAAGAAAGACAAGCCATATGTTTGGGTCGAGAAAAAGGAGGAGGCATTTCAAGAGTTAAAGCGAAGATTGACCACATCCCCGGTGCTCACACTCCCAAGTCCAAACCCAGATTGGCCCTTCCACGTCATCACCGATGCATCTTCCTATGCAATAGGAGCAATCCTGCTTCAAGACCAAGGCAAGGGACTGCAGCCCATTGCCTACGAGTCAAGGAAGCTAAATTCGGCCGAGCAAAATTATGCAACCACGGAGCGAGAGGCATTGGCAATTGTACATGCCTTCAAGGTTTGGCGCTGCTACGTTGAAGGACGCAAGGTGCTGGTCACTACGGACCACGAAGCGTTGAAGCACCTCCAGACGCAGCCGTATCTCTCAAGAAGGCAAGCAAGATGGAGCGGATACTTGCAATAATACAACATCACGATTCAGGACCAGCCCGGCAAGACAAACCCGGCTGACCCCCTCCCAAGATTGCAATTAAACGCAGTGATGACATCCCTGAAGACAGATCTAGAAGCTCGACTTTCAGCCGCCGATGAAAGAGACCCTTACTACAAGAACGGAGAAGCAGCCTTGGACCCATATAAGAAGCAAGAAGGCAATTATTGGGTGAGGCAAGACACGGGCCAGAGATGTGTTCCTAACGACATAGACCTCCGGCTCTTGCTTCTACGAGAAGCACACGACAACCCTCTTGGAGGACACTTTGGAATCCTAAGGACCACGGGCGTTCTAGCTAGGACTTATTGCTGGCCAGGCATGTCTAAGCAAGTCAAGGAGTACTGCAGGAGCTGTGACACATGCCAAAGAATCAAGCCATCATCGCAAAAGGCGGGAGGACTCCTCCAACCACTACCAATCCCCGAAAGACAATGGACGGACATCTCAATGGACCTTATCGTGGACTTGCCCGTGACACCTCGAGGCCATAATGCAATACTCACGGCGGTGGACAGACTTACCAAGATGGCTCATTTTAATCCCACGACGACTAAGGCTACAGCACCACAACTTGCAAGACTCATCTTTGACAACATCTTCCGACTCCATGGACTACCATCAAGAATTGTGTCCGATAGAGATCCAAGATTTACAAGCCATTTTTGGAAAAATCTCTTCAAGAACTTGGGTACATCGCTGGATATGTCCACTGCCTACCACCCGCAATCAGATGGGCAAACCGAGCGTATGAATCGTACCCTAAAGACCTCTTCATAGGCCTATGTGTCTACTCTAGAGCAAGATTGGGACATGTACTTGACCCTCCTGGAGTTTGCCTACAACAACACGACGCAGGTGAAATGAATCGTCTTACCAAATAGGCGATTAACAACTAATGATTGCTATTAATTGATTAAACAGCAAAAGACAACTTACTAGCAGATGACAATACTCGGAAGTTAAATGGAAGTAAACTAGCATCAATAATGCAACCACTAAACTCACACATAAGCAAGGCTAGGAGACAGTGCGTATCAATGGCTTCTCGCCTTGGATTCAGATCTCTCTCAGTAAGTTGTACAAGAGAGTTGGCTTGGTTTCCGAATGTGGAACTCGAGAGTAATACCTAGCATATGTACCTGGAATGAGTTTACTGTTCAACGGCCAGTTTGATGGCACCGCCTACCCGAGAGTTAACCACGTTGGTAGAACCTCGGTTAACCAAATCCACCACCATCTCCCATCATCCGGAATTGCCATCCATCCTAAGGATGTCATCTGGCCATTCATCTAGCCCACCACACTTAGATGCATATCTAGGTTGTTCGCTGCTATCGAGTACGGAAGTCAGCTGGCTGTCAAAGAATGTGTCAGCAAGCTGACCTAAGACTTCAGCCTGCTGCCCCCGGCTGAGTCATTAAACTGATTATTCTATAGTATCCAGTAGAGTTAATGCTAATTAAAGTTCAAGAGGCTGAACTTCTTTAAATATCATATTTAAATGAGTATTATATCAACCAATATACTGATTCATTACAATCCCTCCAACTGAACATGTTGTCATCTCGACAATACTAACATTAGTAACAGCGTGCTGCTCCGTCCGCCCCCAGCCTACTGCCATTAAGAGGGAGATGTCCCTGGGGCCCTATACTCAAGGGAGCCAGACCACCTCCTGTCTTGGGGTCTCCTGAAGCCTGGGGGATCCGCGTAGGGGCCTCGCGGGGAACGCAGTAACTGGGTTGTTTTCTCCTGCACAGTCTGAAACTGAAGGGAGGCAGCCTTCTCCTGGGCAGCCCTCAAACTGACAGGTACAAATACCGGCATTCCAAATGGATATTGCATGACATGAGCCAAGGGCACATGCCCTCTCTGCGAGGGAGATGCTGGCAGGCCTCTGGCTATCTCTCTAGCAGCCCTCCTGTCTGCCTTGACTGACTGGGTCTCTGTGCTTGTAGATGGGCTCTATCCTCTGGCAGTTCCCAGCCAAGTGATATCCTCCTCTTCAGCGAGCTGTCGCAAGGCCATCCCAGTCTCCTCCCTTACAGGGGATGTGGCAAGTGTCAAGATCACAGCGGGGCTAGTGTCCTCCTCCTCGCCTTCCTCTTCATCTTCCTTTGACCCCTCCTCCTATCCTTCCCGTGGTTCCTCTAAGACCGCTGGGGTTCCTTCTGTCAGCTGCTCTAGCTCTTCCCGAGAAAAAGAATACCCTATCGACCTTCCCCTTTTGGGTGCTGGTGGAGGCTGTTGAGTTCGGACCGCATATAAGTCCTTTTTTCCCTGCTTGCTTGCCCATTTGGTATAAGCATGCTTTCCTTTAGAGAATGACTCACGAGCCCTGTTCTTGTCCTCCTGCATTTCTTGGCTCATGCAGTCTCTGACTCCATCCAGTCTTGGGTCCCAAGCTGCAATGTGAGAAGGCAACAGTATGTTCCCTTGTAGGTCTATTAGGAAATCCTCATCCTTCGCCTTGTCATTCTGCTGGTCCCTCGTGTTGATGGTCATCCACCGCCAATCGGTGGGCTTCTGGAAGAAGGCAGGGTCTGTCCTTTTGAGAGTGCACGGGTACCAGTGCCCTGCGAAGTTTAGCTGACTGGTTTCCCTGGCCAAGAACTCCTAGCTTCTCCTCTCCACCTCATTATACATGGCCTTGATCCTGTTATGGGATGTAGAGTCCTTAAAGCTGTCCGCGTCCATGGGGATCATCTTGATGACCCTATCCTTCCCCCAGATACCTGGGATCGATACAGCTCCTGCCTCATTCACTTGGGCCATTGCCTTGGCCTCTCTGACTGTATACCCTATCATTCTGGCATAATCGTGGAAGAGGAGGAGCCCTGTGCTGACCTCGATATACTTGTCAAAGTGTTCGGATGTCTTCCCTTCCCTCTGCAGGATGTCCTTCTGTGACTCACTGCAACTTCTCTGGACATACTTGAAGGCCTTTTCTAGTAGATCGAAGCCCTTGCCCAGTATTGTGTAGCGGTAGCTGCTGATTCTCCTCTGTTCTTCTTCTTCAGCCTGCTGCTTCCGCCTCTCCTCGGCTTGCTTATCCTCTTCCGCCTTCTTGGCCTCCTCTGCAGCTTTTCTGTCCAATTCTTCCTGCCTCAGCCTGGCCTGTTCCTCCTCTTCCTTCTTCTTCTGTGCCTCCCGCTGTTGTTGGAGTCGTTGTGATTCCCGAGCGGAGATGGAGAATGATTTGATGTCGCCGCGGAATTGCAAGTATTCTGCATGCGCCCCTTTCGCTCTTCTCTTCCTCTTAGATTCTGACTTCTGGGTCATCCTGCTCAATCATAAACACAATGTAGTTAGTGAAGTCATGATACTTTGCCGCTACTGAGTGCTCGTAGTAAAACAAGAACGTGATAGGAAGAGTCCCTAGTGTGTAGTACCTTGTGTGAGTGAGTATAAAAGAGAATTGAGTTAGAGAGGAAAAGTGAGTATAAGCGCAAGTTGAGTGTTGTAATGAATGAGTATATTGGTTGGTATAATATTCTTTAAATAATATAGTTAAATAAGTTCAGCCTGCTAAACTTTAGTTAATATCGAGTCTACTGGACTTTATTGATTCATCAGTTTAATGACTCAGCCGGAAGCAGCAGGCTGAAGTCAACTTAGGTCAGTTTGCTGACACATTCTTTGACAGTCAGCTGACTTCCGTAGTCGGTCGCAGCGAACTGCCTAGATATGCATCTAAGTGTGGTGTGCTAGATGAATGGCCAGATGACATTCTTAGGATGGATGGCGATTCGCGATGATGGGAGATGGCGGTGGATTTGGTTAACCGAGGTCCTACCAACGTGGTTAACTCCCGGGTAGGCGGTGCCATCGCATTGGCCGTTGAACAGTAAACTTATTCCATGTACATATGCTAGGCATTGCTCTCGAGTTCGGCATTCGGAAACGAGGCCAACTCTCTTGTACAGCTTACTGAGAGATCTGAATCCAAGGCGAGAAGCCATTGATACGCACTGTCTTCTAACCTTGCTTATGTATGAGTTTACTGATTGCATTATTGATGCGAGTTTACTCGCATTTGATTTACGAGTGTTGTCCACTGCTATTGTGTTGTCCTTTTGCCGTTTAATCAGTGAACGGAAAATCCGTAAAGATTACTCGCTGATATAAAGATCATTATTATTGTTAATCGCCTATTTGGTAAGTCGATTCATTTCAGTGGTATCGGAGCTGTTATCACAGTCTTCTTTGTATGGTAAGGACAAGGTCTCAAACTAGCAACTCCCGAGACATGGAGAACGAGGATAACGAGAATGTCGAAAACCAGGCGGAAAACCATGTAGCGGGAACCCGTACCTATTCTGAAGCCGTGGCAGATACTGCAGCTAGAGAGGCTGCAGATGAGGCAGCTGCTATAGCTGCAGTTGCAGCACAGCAAGCTGAGGAGGAGAGAGCCAGATTAGAAGCTGAACAATTAGCAAAGGCCGCTAAAGATACAGAAAGGAGGGAAAGACAGCCAGCTGACGAGCGCACTGTTGAAGAACTCATGGCATCAAGGGCCAATGTTCTGAACCCATCTCTTGCTGTACAACTCAATGTACCCCTAGGTCAAATACGTGACCGGCTGAATGCGGCAGGAATTGCTGCTGCAGGAGCGAGAGGAACTGTTGAGGACACTACTCAGCGAGTAGATGCCAATGCTGCTGCTGCATTTGCTAGACTACCACCCTAGAGTGTAGACTTGGGAGCATTGCTCGTTCAAATGGAGTCGCAAATGGCGACCATGTATCAGTCCCAACAGGAGAACAAAAGAATCATAATGTCTCTACTGCGGGACAGAGACCCACTGGGGTCTCAAACCACTAGTGGTGGTGGCCAAGGGCCTAATAAGCCCAAGCCAAAACCTCCCCAGGAATATGATCCTGAGTAAAACAGATTATATTACCTGATTAAGTTTCTCGCGGATGTTGAGCAGTGGCTTGAAAAACCTACCCAGAAGTGCAAGATTACGAGAAGGTCAGGCACACCGGTGCGCTACTGAAAGGCAGTGCCGCAGACTGGTGGCTTTACTAGAAAGGAGAGCGTAAGGCTCGGCAACTCGGTGACCCTACGTGGGTAGAGTTTGTCGAGAAGTTGCATGAGAAGTTTGATGTCATCAACCAGCAGGAGAAAGCTATCTATGCGATGATCTCCCTGACACTGAAGCAGACCACTTCACTTGCTGAGTTCTGCTCAAAAGTTCCAAGAGAACATGATGAAGCAGCCAGACTTGCCAGAACGGTATAGGATAGCATACTTCAGGTATGGCTTGAAATCCGAAGGCTCTGGTCATTTTGCTGAGAAGAAGTATGACAAACTGGCTGACTTGATCCAGGATGCTGATGCCTGGGATCAGCAGCAGTTCAATCACAAGCGCCAGTGTAATGCTTTGGTGTCTAAGATTGTCAACAAACCCCACGGTTCCTACAATGCAATTGAAGGAGACCAGGCTGAGGATAATGCTTTGGTGTCTAAGATTGTCAAAAAGCCCCACGGCTCCTACAATGCAATTGAAGGAGACCAGGCTGACGACGATCAGGGTGATGGATATGAGTATGAGTATAATGCCATACAATCTAGAGGTAGAGGTGGTTTCCCTCGAGGCGGCTATGGAAGAGGTGGTGGAAGGTCTAAGCCGAGACCAGCCTCAGCAAAATCGATTTGCTTCCATTGCCAGCTGCCAGGTCACTTCACAGAGCAGTGTCCAGACAAGCACCTTCCAAAAATCGAGAGAAAAGACCAGCCTTTAAAAAACATCAACAGTCGATAATCCAGTCTACTGACTGTGAGGATGCTAGAGATAGTGAGTCGTCACTAGCTGCCCTCGTAGCAAGTATTATGGGTCCTGCTGAACTGGATTCACTATGCATGCCTGACAACCAGATAAAGGAGACCATCAGCAATATAGACATCCAGAGAGTGCACACTCTGGAGGCTCTTGTTCCACCTGATGTCCAACATTGATTTGCTAAGTCAGGAGAACAGTGCGAATNTGCGAATGTCAGGAAAAGACAGTCCCCCCTATCCTACTGCATTGCATGATTGCAGGTAGGAAGGTGAGGGCATTTGTTGACGGAGGGGCGTCACATACTTCTGTCCACAAGGACTTAGTTAAGCGGCTAAGGCTGCCTACTGTCACCCAAGTAAAAAAGAAACATATTCCTTGAAGATGCCTCAAGTATCCCGAGAGGAGTTATAACCAAGCCTTTTGAGGTCCAGTTAGGTTCTGGCATTGCAGTTCTAGCTGAAACGCTTACATTTGAGGTACTCAACACTGGCTTTTATGATCTCGTGCTAGGCAGGTCCTGGCTTAATAGACATCAAGCTAAAGTGTGTTGGAGCAGAGGTACAGTTAAAGTGAGAGGAGCCAGTGATGGGCAGACTGACTTGGCACCCACCAGTGCTCTTCCTCTTGTCCTGTGTGGATGGCAAATGAAGGAAAAGAAGAGGCTTCCAGAAGGATGCAAGTTGCTGAATGCAATGGAGTTCGTCAAAAGCTGGAACCAGAAGGAAGACAGAATGTTCTGTCTGCTGCTAAGAGAGGTACCTCCTCAACCTGAAGAAGTGGTGGAGAAAAAGGTAAGCCCTCCGGAGCACCCTACTGCTGCAAAAATTGTTGCTCAGTACACGGATATATTTAATATGCCTCCAGGTCTACTCCCTAAGAGGGAAGTACATCATAGGATTGATTTATTACCTGGGAGTCAGCCACCTTGGCAACGCACGTATGGCTTGTCTTATGTGGAGAGCGAGGAGTTGAAAACAAAGATTGCAGAGCTTGAGGAAGATGGTTATATTTCTCCCAGTAAATCACCTTACGGCGCACCCATCCTATTTGTTAAGAAAAAGGATGGCAGTATGCGGATGTGTGTGGATTACAGAGCCCTGAACAGAATTACAGTAAAGAACAAGTATGGACTTGCTTGATACCCTGTCTCGTGCCCAAGTGTTCAGTAACATAGATCTCAAGAGTGGTTATCATCAAATCAAAATTGCTGAGGGGGACGAACACAAGACTGCCTTTCGCACACGTTATGGACACTATGAGTTCATCGTGATGCCATTTGGACTTACAAATGCTCTTGCAACCTTTGTGGGTGCTATGAATGACATTTTCAAGCCTTATTTGGATAAATTTGTGCAAGTTTTCTTGGAAGATATTTTAATTTTCTCTAAAAATGAGACTCAGCACGCTTAACACTTAAAGACAATCATGGACACTCTGAGAAAAAATCAGTTATATGCTAAAATGAGCAAGTGTGATTTCTTCAAGGAAAGTATTGAATTCTTAGGCCACGTTGTCAGTAAAAAGGGCATCAGTGTGGACCCTTAGAAAGTCCAGACCATAAGGGACTGGCCAGTACCACAGTTTGTCTCTGAAGTTAGATCCTTCCTCGGGTTGGCTAACTACTATAGGAGATTTATTGAGAATTATTCCATAAAGGCCAGTAAACTGACTGACCTCACTAAGAAAGACATAGGGTATGTGTGGGGGGAAGAGTAGCAGGCTGCCTTCCAGACCCTTAAAGATGCCCTTTGTACTGCCCCAGTGCTAGCCGTGTATGACCCCAGCAAACCGGTGCAGGTGGTTACTGATGCCTCTGACTTTGCCAAGGGTGCTATTTTGTTGCTGCATGCTGACAAAACCACAAAAAATGGTAAGGTACGACCGGAGTGGCATCCTGTGTTGTATGAGTTTATGAAATTTAATCCAGCGAAGATTAATTACTCAGTGCATGATAAAGAGCTGCTAGCTATCATAGCAGATCATCTAGCTTTGACCCACTTTCAGAAGAAGTCCAAGCTGTCGAGGAGGGAGAACCGCTCGAGCCAGATGCTGGAGCAGTTCCAAGTCCAAATCGACTACAAACCGGGGAAGTTGAATCCTGCTGATGCACTCTCTAGAAGACCTGACTTGCAAAAAAGGAACTTTAGTCAGCATGCTGTAGATAAAGTCCTGTGTGCACTCACTTCACTGAAGGTGAAAAAGTCCTTCCTTGAACAACTTAGGAAAGCCTACCTTTCTGACCCAACATTTGAGCCCAGCCCCACTACTGGTGTGTGTCGTGCTACTGCACTCGGGTATAAGCTTAAGGGAGGGGTCTGGGTGACTGAAACCACTTCAGGCAGGCTGAAGTTGGTCATTTCTAATAACTTGGAAATACGGTCTCTCTTACTGAGTCAAGCGCATGACAGTCTCCTGGGTGGACATTTGGGGCAGGCCGAAACTGTTGGCAAATCGGCAAAACATTATCATTGGGAGGGGTTACCCCGGGAGGTCTTGAAATATGTGAAGTCCTGTGACCAGTGTCAGAGAAATAAGTCCCGGCACACACCACCCGGAGGTCTCTTGCAACCACTGCCCATCCCAGCTGGACGCTGGGAAACTACATCCATGGACTGGGTGGTCTCACTACCAAGAACTGCCAATGGGCATGATTCAATACTGGTAGTTGTAGATAAACTGACAAAAATGGTCATTTTTATCCCCACAATTGTCAAAGTGACTGCACTCAAAACAGCGAGACATTTCTACAACCCTGTAGTTTGCCATTATGGGCTCCCTTCTAATATTATCTCAGACCGAGACTCAAAATTCACCTGTAAGTTCTGGAGAGCTTNACCTGTAAGTTCTGGAGAGCTTTAATGGGGTTAATGGGAGTCAAACAGCTGCTCAGCACAGCAAACCACCCTCAGACTGATGGGCAGACTGAAAGAACTAATCGAGTTCTGCAGGAGGTGCTGAGAGCATGTATTAACAAAAAAGAAGATAATTGGGATGACCTGTTGCCTCAAATTCAGTTTGCGGTCAACAGTGCGGTGCACACGTCAACGGGCAAGACTCCTTTTGAACTTAGCCTTGGTAGAGTCCCTAAGTCTCCTTTAGATGTACTGGGGGAGTCTTTAACTGACCCTGAAGGGATTGACAACCCAGTCTCCCTCCAATTAAGTCAGGAGTTCGCTAACATCCTGTCAGAATTCCAACAAAACCTGCACAAAGCCCAAGATAACCAACAAAAATACGCTAATCAACACCGTCGGGAACTGACATTTTCTAAGGGCGATTTAGTCAAACTGCATTCTCAGCACCTGTACCTCCCTGGTGTGGTCAAGAAAAAGCTTGGCCCTGTCTGGGTCGGTCCATATTCGGTGGTACGTCGTATCGGTCAGAATGCTTACAAACTGAACATGTCAGCTGACTACAAGGGTCACCCGGTCTTTAATGTCTCCTTCCTGGAACCATATATCAAAGGTGATACACTGTTCACAGGTCGGTAACCTGTCCAACCGGGACCGGTCCCCGCTGTCCTGGACGGCGATCCTGAGGAATATGAGGTCGAGGAGATTTTAGACGCTCGCTCGTCCGTCGATCGTCTAAATATGTCATGAAGTACCTCATCCGATGGAAGGGTTACGATGCCTCTGGGGACACTTGGGAATTTAAAGACCAGCTGACCAATGCCAAAGGGGCGTTGAAACGGTTCCACCTTCGGGCGGCTGCCGCACCTCCCTAACTGTCATTTCAGTTGACACGGGAAGGTGACAGGAGGTCCTGTCTCCATATAAGTTGGAGGGGGATGTGACAGTTAGTGACAGTTGTGACAAGCAGCCCACCTTTAAAATTAAGTTGGAGGGAGTGGTATTCTCTGATCACCATATTACACACTCCCCCTGCGCTCATACTCACTTGCTCTCTAACTCAATTTTCCCTTGTATTCACTCACACCAGGTATTCCACACTAGGAACTCTCCTGATCGCGTTCCTCTTCATCAAGGGCACTCAATAGCGGCAAAACATCATGACTTCACTAACTACATTGTGTTTATGATTGAGCAGGGTGACTCAAAAGTCGGAACTCAAGAGGAAGAGAAGGGCGGAAGAGGCACATGCAGAATACTTGCAATTCCGTGGAGACATCGAATCATCTTCCATCTCCGCTCGGGAATCACAACGACTCCAACAACAGCGGGAGGCACAGAAGAAGAAGGAGGAGGAGGAACAGGCCAGACTGAGGCAGGAAGAAATGGACAGAAAAGCTGCAGAGGAGGCCAAGAAAGCAGAGGAGGAGAGGCAAGCTGAGGAGAAGCGGAAGCAGCAGGCTGAAGAAGAAGAACAGAGGAGAATCAGCAGCTACCGCTACACGGTGCTGGGCAAGGGCTTTGATCTACTGGAGGAGGCCTTCAAGTATGCCCAGAGAAGTCGCAGTGAGTCGCAGAAGGAAATCCTCCAGAGGGAAGGGGAGACATCCGAAAACTTTGACAAGTATATAGAGGTCAGCACAGGGCTCCTCCTCTACCACGATTACGCCAGGATGGTAGGATATACGGTCAGAGAGGCCAAGACAATGGCCCAGGTGAACGAAGCAGGGGCTGTCTCGATTCCTCGTATCTGGAGGGAAGATAGGGTCATCAGGATGATCCCCATGGACGCGGACAGCTTCAAGAACGCAACACCTCATAACAGGTTCAAGGCCATGTACAATGCGGTGGAGAGGAGGAGCTGGGACTTCTTGGCCAGGGAAACCAGTCAGCTAGACTTCGCAGGGCACTAGACAGACCTAAAGGGGAACATAGTATTGCCCCTCACATTGCGGCTTGGGACCCAAGATTGGATGGAGTCCGAGATTGCATGAGCCAAGAGATGCAGGGGGACAGAAGCAGGGCCCGAGAGTCATTCTCAAAAGGGAAGCACGCTTATGCCAAATGGGCAAGTAAGCAGGGGGAAAAGGACCTGTATGCGGTCCGGACTCAGCAGCCCCCACCAGCACCCAAAAGGGGAAGGTCAGTAGGATATTCTTTTCTCGGGAAGAGCTGGAGCAGCTGACAGAAGAGACCCCAGAAGTCTCAGAGGAACCCGGGGACGGAGAGGAGGAGGAGTCAGAGGAAGACGAGGAGGAAGGCGAGGAGGAGGACACTAGCCCCACCGTGATCCTGACGCCTGCCACATCCCCTGTAAGGGAGAAGACGGGGTTGGCCCTGCAACAACTCGCTGAAGAGGAGGATATCACTTGGCTGGGGACAGCCAGAGGACAGACCCCATCTCCAGGCAAGGAGACCCAGTCAGACAGGGCAGAGAGGAGGGCTGCTCGGGAGATAGCCAGAGGCCTGCCAGCATCTCCCTCGCAGAGAGGGCATGTACCCTTGGCTCATGTCATGCAACATCCTTCTGGGATGCCGGTATACGTACCTGTTCGTTTGAGGGCTGCTCAGGAGAAGGCTGCCTCCCTTCAGTTTCAGACTGTGCAGGAGGAAACAGCCCAGTTACTGCGTTCTCCGCCGGGTCCTTACACGGAACCTCCCTCTCTGACAGGCTTCAGAGTACCCCAAGACAGGAGGAGGTCTGGCTCCCCTGAGTATAGGGCGTCAGGGGCATCTCCCTCTTAATGGCAGTAGGCTGGGGACAGAAGGGACAGCACGCTGTTATTAGTGTTAGTGTTGTCGAGGCGACAACATGATAAGTTGGAGGGATTGTAATGAATCAGTATATTGATTGACATAATATTCATTTAAATAATATAGTTCAATAAGTTCAGCCTGCTGAACTCTAGCTAATGATTAGTCTTCTGGACTTTATATTTAATATCAGTTTAATGACTCGGCCGGAAGCAGCAGGCTGAAGTCAGCTTAAATCAGCTTGCTGACACATTATTTTGACAGCCAGCTGACTTCCGTACTTGGTAGCAGCGAACTGCCTCGATATGCATCTAAGTGTGGTATGCTAGATGAATGGCCAGATGACATCCCTATGATGGATGGCGATTCGGGATGATGGGAGATGGCGGTGGATTTGGTAAACCGAGGTCCTACCAACATGGTTAACTCCCGGGTAGGCGGTGCCATCGCACTGACCGTTGAACAGTAAAATCATTCCATGTACATATGCTAGGCATTGCTCTCGAGTTCGGCGCTCAGAAACGAGAGCGATCTGAATCCAAGGCGAGAAGCCATTGATACGCACTGTCTTCTAACCTTGCTTATGTATGAGTTTACTGATTTGCATTATCGATGCTAGTTTACTCGCATTTGACTTACGAGTATTATTCACTGCTAGTGTGTTGTTCTTTGCCGTTTAACCAGTTAACGGAAAATACCATAAAGATTACTTGCTGATATAAAGATCTTTATTAATTGTTAATCGCCTATTTGGTAAGTCGATTCATTTCAAAAATGACCAGAGACTTCTGATTTCAAGCCATACCTAAAGTATGCTATCCTATACCGCTCTGGCAAGTCTGGCTGCTTCATCATGTTCTCTTGGAGCAAACTCAGCAATTGAAATGGTCTGCTTCAGTGTCAGGGAGATCATGGCATAAATAGCTTTCTCCTGTTGATTGATCATATCAAACTTCTCATGCAGTTTCTCGACAGATTCTACCCAAGTAGGGTCACCGAGTTGTTGAGCCTTACGCCCTCCTCTCCAGTACAGCCACCAGTCTGCTGCACTGCCTTTCAGTAGAGCACCAGTGTGCCTAACCTTCTCGTGAGCTTGCAGTTCTGGGTGGTTCTCCAGCCACTGCTCAACAACGGCAAGAAACTTGATCAGGTAATACTTTTTGTTACCCTCAGGATCATAATCCTGGGGAGGTTTCGGCTTGGGCTTACTAGGCCCTCTGCCACCACCACCCGTGGTTTGAGAATGTAGTGAATCAGTTCATTATTTATTTAGTTAATTGCATATATAAATGCACTAAGTCCCATGTGTGAGTTAAATCGGTTCTAGTTGAAGCTTACTTGTGGCTTCATCTTTGAAAAAATCTCTTAAAAAACAATGTAGAATATTTTGCTATGAAAGAAATTTCATCGTGTTCACCCTTTCACTATCCTCCATCTTTTATCTCGTGAAGGCAAACCATCGAACTTGCGATCTCATCAAGTCTGTCGATTGCCAGGACGTCACGCTTCAGAACCGACGTAGACCTCCAGAAACGAAGGATTGTCTTCTTGACGCGTTGAGAGCAGTTGAGAGCCGCCTGCTGAGTGGCATTTCCTCTGCGTGTCCTGGCGTGTCCCGGCAAGTCCCGGCATTCTGACTGGCATTGACCATTTCGGTTCTTATTGCAGCTCGTTACTGCTCGTCACTGCCAATCAACCGCTGCTCAGCGAGGTTCAGGGCTATCGCTGGCTGTCGTAGTGATTTAGAAGCAGGTTGAAGCGTGGTCTTGTGTCGCACCATCGACGCTGATCGGCAGTGAGGACTTGAGATCAGTTGAGTCGAGACCATGGGGGGCAAATCTTTTTCGTATTTGAGAGAGAAGTCGGCCAAGAATCAAGATTTATTAAAATACGCCAGATATCCAAGGAGATCTGGGAAGAATAGCGCTTCGAATCAGAAGGAAAAGAAGTTATGAGCACACACACAACTTACAATTATAATGACATATGCAAAAAAGTTAAAGAAAGAGCGAGAGAAATATGGACCGGTCGAGACGAACGTTGCTGTCTGAGGCTGGCCCGAGGCAGCACCGCGTCGTCCCATCTACGATCATTTGGCGCTGCGATTGAAGCAGGTTCGAAGTCACAGGAGTTCGAGTTCTTCTGGCCCAGATCTGGCTCTTTGTGAAGTACATATATGGTAGAAATA
Source organism: Mesotaenium endlicherianum (assembly GCA_009602735.1). Taxonomy (NCBI): domain Eukaryota; kingdom Viridiplantae; phylum Streptophyta; class Zygnematophyceae; order Zygnematales; family Mesotaeniaceae; genus Mesotaenium; species Mesotaenium endlicherianum. The sequence goes on along the minus strand of WELA01009192.1, from coordinate 179,809 downwards.
GCTAAAGACATTGAAATCGTATGGCAGGGAGATCAACACCCATCGGCACTCTCCTCTTTCTTTCTTGTAAACGTTCGTAGACATCAGTCTGATTTGTGCTGCAAGGTCCGATTGGAGGCAAGCAAGCACGGTCAAAACTTTCTCACATACGACTCAGAGATGGCGGGGCCACCTCCTGGACCACCACCTAAGCCTTCCCCGGATTTGGTGAGGTGGCCGTATTCTTATGAAGCACCGGTTAACGCCACTGAGGAGATGGCCTGGTCTGTCTTCATTGACAAAATTAAGGTGAGCAATGTCAAATGTCGCCCAGCTAATTGCAGGAACCTTTACGACGACATTATACAGCTTAGACTCTTGATCGATGTCTGGGCATTCGCATCTAAATCTGCTTCATATAGCCAGCATTGTAGCATTGGAAACTAAAATCAGCGCAAGCTCCTATTCTGTGTGCGTGCTGACAGCAAGGAGGGTAAGGAGGTGACAGTGTCAGTAAGGAACAAAAGTGTGGTGATTCTAGCTGCAAGCTGCCAGTCATACATGGCTCTAGTCTGCTTCTTCATCTGTGTTTATCATTAGCAGAGTAATCTTTTGAGCGAATAATGGTGTATATGTAGAAGGAATGTATTTGTTTCTGCATGAAATTGCTGTCTGTAAAGTCGGGGTTTTGTTATACCAGGGCATGTAGTACAGTGCTTGTTGCTGTTATAAATACAACAAAACATGTTGGGCTAAGTAAAGCTGTCTTTGCACTAGTGACGATGAGATGGGTGTTCCCTTGGTCGCTTATCACATGGTCACATACGTGATGCTTTAGGTGACTATGACTTTTTCTTCCTACTTGCTTGGTGCGGACATGAGGTTTTTTCTTTCTGGCTAATTACTTGACGTTGTTACTTCCTTAATGCTTGACAGGCTCCAGGCAGGCATATGCCAGGCGTCAAGAAATGTGAAATACTAGGTGAAGGATGTGACTGGGTTGAGAGAAGGCTTGTAGCTTTTGATCACGTTAACCATCAAAAGATCTCTATTAACGATTCTGAAAAGTTGGTCACATATGAGTGGATCAATCATCCTGAAATTCAGGGGAACATCTACAACAAGGTGAGCTCTATGTGAAACTCCCTTATCCAACTTCCCACCAATCTAGTATCTGCTCCTCCAAAAAAGATGAACCATATCTGCAATAAGGTACAATGTCCAGATAGTCTTGTCAACAATAACGTTATATTGTTTAACAAGAACAGGTGCAGGTTCTTTTCAGCAGAAAGACATCAGCTGCTAAGGACCAGACACAGTAATCAATAAGAAGCCCTCACCCCTCTGAATGCTTGTCAGATATAGAGTGGAACATATAAAGCATTAGTGTGGCTGAAGATGGTGCTGCACAAACTTCATTGCACGCTTGGGAGTGGTGTGAAAGACATAATCTTGTTCAAAAGTTTTGTTGGTTTTTGCACTTTTGTGATCCACTAGCTTACAAAGGGCACCTTACAGTTCTGTAATCTGAACGGGGGGAGACTCGTGCTCTTAGCTTTATGACCAACCCCGAGACTTCAGTACCTGCCTCACTTAATTACCTTAGGCTGACTGCTTACTTACCAATTGGTTGAGGAGAAGGTTGGAGAGGGTTATCAAAGAGGTACTGTTTGGGAACAGCTTGGGGGTGTTGTGAGAAGAGTGTATTACATGCTGAAACAAGAAGAAAAGGTCAGCATATGTCCAGTTCGTTATCCACACACGAGCAGCACAATGATGTAGACCCCACAATATTCTTTTGTTGACGTTATCCATACCTTCTGTCTGGCAGGTAAAAAAAGAGGGGGACAAAGTGTACATTGAGATTTGGGCAGATCATAAGGGCAAGAGGGGCGTGCCTGAAGATGTACAGAAGGCAGAGCTGAACTATTTTGACTTCAAGATGGCATGCATGGGCAGCAAGAAAAAAATTGAAGCCCTTACTGCAGCCGGCCAGAAGAATGTCTGGGAGTAATATGTTAGAATTTGGAATTACGAGCCAAGAGGTGTCGCTGTGTTCTTGTTCTAAGGTACTTTTGGGCCCAATACTATTGTAGCAGATATTAGAAAGTAGAGGGTAAGACATTATTTAGCCTGCATATATTATGTGGTGAGTTGACAGCTTGACCTCACAGTGGGGCACGTGTGCTTCTTGGTGGTCGGTATACTGAAGCATGTCCTTTGCAGAGCTGTATTTCAATGATGTTAGACCTTCACGGTTGAAATAGCATCACAAGCAGCGTGCAATAGCTATTCATGTACAAGTTTGGGTTAACATGTTTGGGTGCACACACAGTGAATCCTTTGTAAGACGATTACTGGAGGTTTCCAATACTCGCGAGAATAGAAAGGGGTCTTGACTGCTGATAAAGATCAGTCGTATATGCTAAGTTGTAACTTCAAAAAGGATTAATTAAAAAAATGGGTACAAATACGTGACATCTCACCTTCTACAAAGACAAAAGTGATCTCAGAATCTCCACTGTTCTGAGCACACATTACGACGAAGTGAGCACCCCTTATGCTTGTAATGGTGTTTATGAACTGCCACCACTTTCTTTTGCCAGCGCACTTCGACCACCACCTGGCATGGTCTTGTCTATAGTATGCTGCTCTGTAAGGAGAAGAATGTTATACAATAATGACACCCAGTGATCTACAGGGCCAGGTGCGCAATAATCCAAACAGCTCATAGAGCCATCAAGGGCTTGATGGTGACCATCTACTCGGAGGGCTGTTGGTGTGGCAACATCCATGTACACCACACCAAATTCCTGCAGAAAAGTAGCCATCCATTGAGTAGTAAGGGCACAGCAGCGCGCAACGCACAAATGGAGGCAGACATGACAGACGGCACTTCATGATCCATCAGCCCTTAGATATGACAGACGGCATTTCATGATCCATCAGCCCTTACTTTCCACTTTGATTCTCAATGGCCAACAAGGCCAGGCAGTAAAATGCTGTACGGGGGCCGAGCTCTACATTGGCTAAAATGACAAGAGAAACAGCCAATGAGCAAGGACAGGCAGGCAAGACCACAGCGCGAATGGGAACGACACAGGCTGCTGCGACAGGACAGGCATATCAGGCGCACTGCTCTTACCTGAGCAAGAGCTCGCATGGGCTCGTTCTGTTCCGCCAAGCGTGCAAGCTTGTCCCCAGGAGGTGCCAGTGGGGAGCTATGATTTGCCGCAAGAGGCTTGCTCATGTTGTTACAGCCAGTGTGGCCGGGGGGCGTGTTGCGCCAGATGACGAGCACTTCCGGGTGCTGCTGGCGGAGGTGGCTGAGCGTTGTGCGCATCTGCTCCATCATCACCGAGGCTGCATCCATGCACATGCGCCCGCACCCCAACCAGCACCATTCGGCAGTCTACACTTGTCAGCCTTAAGCTGCTAGCACTATGAGCAGCAGCAGCAGCAGCAGCGACAGTGGCGGCTTCTCTCTCATCTGCAGCTTCGAGTGACAACGACCCTGGAGCTGCAATTAGAAAAATTGGTCTGAATTGAAAAGGCGAGGTGGCAGAGCGAGGCGTCAAGCGAGACACATGCCCACCGTCAGCCACAAGGTAGTAGCGGCAGCAAGAAGCGAGAGGGAGCGGGTGCGTACTCTCGCGGAAGACAGCGCCGCGATTGAGGATGACAATGTCTGTGTGCCAATCCCGCAGCTTGAACAGCCACTTGTTGTTGGCACCCCCTCCGCCTGCTGAGTCGGGCGTCAGGAGGTTGTTCCTCACAACGCGCATGGTGAAGCCATGTGGCGCCACAATGTCGCCGCACAGCTTGTGCCCGTGCCTGGAGCAGGGGCCCTCCCTGCTCCCGGCTCTGAGGCCACCACCACCATCGCCCCTCCCACCCACGTGTGTACATATTAGTATCATTTCTCTCTGTCACTCCCTCAGCTCTGTGCAGGTGCAAGCAAGCGCTGCCGTGCTGACAAGCCAGAGTGCCCACGCAGTGAACGAGAAAGAAAAGCAAAATGCATCCACCTAGAGCGCAAAGCAGCCCTTGCCTCTGCCAGTGCTGCTGTGGGCAAGTGAGCAGCTGCAGCCTCACCTGGCGTCTCCAAGCGGCCCAGCGGTGCCCCTGGTGGCGCTGGTGACGAGGTGGCTGAGCAGCGAGTCGTGGAGCTGCAGCTGCGTGGAGTCGCCCACCAGCACGATGTTGCGCTTCCCCACGGCCCGGCAGAACGCGCCGCGCTCAAACCGCTGGAAGGGGCAGCCTGCAGCGGCGGGCGTGCGCCACTCGTACAGCAGGGACGGGCGCACGTGCCACGCCTTCTTGCTGTCCTTGCTGCGCCGCACCGCCTCCGCCTCGCTGCCCCACACACCGCCGCCTCCCCTGCTCACCCCACACCCCCCGACAAGCAACCAGCAGTCAGGCCAACGCTGGTAGACTCTGTGGTCTCTTCTTTTGCTCTGCCCCCTCCCTCTGTGCCCGCTTTTCAAACCCACCATGTACAGCAGCTGCACTCTACGGAAGGCAAGAGGCGCAGGCAAGGAAGGCAGCATGCTCACTGCTGCTGCGAGAAGAGGATGTCGCACGAGTGGTAGTTGGGCTGCTCCTCATGGTCCAGCGGATTCACGTCCCACGGCAGCCAGCGCGGGGTGGAGTTGAACACCCAGTCGCCGCTGCTGGCCAGGCACTGCAGCGCGCGCTCCAGCCGCGCTACTGCCTGCTCTCCACGCACGCGCGAACCCGGTATGCGCGCCTCTGCCTTGCCCCCTGCGTCTGCCACCACACCACGCATGCTATTCGCCGACTTAGCAGCAGCAGTAGCAGCAGCAGCAGCAGGAAGAAGGAGAAGGAGATAGGAGGATAGTGGGGTGACAAGGCCTAACCAGCACCACTGCTCGGTGGCGCAGTCGTCGTCGCTGCCGTTTCCTTGGCCTTCTTGGTCGTGGAAGGGTCCGCAGGCAGACCGTCCTTCTGTGAAGACGCATCAGGTGACGACACAGCTGGCGCAATTGCATTCTTGTCTCCGCTCGGCTTCTGCTCCCCTGCCTTCGCGTCCTCCTTTTGCACCACAGGCGCCGTCGCAGGAGCCCCAACGGCTGCTGAAATGTTGCTTTTGGGCTTACCCTCGGTCTTGAGTGGCTCCTTAGCTGCCTCCGACGTCTCCTTCTGGAGTCCCTTTTCCCCCTCCTGCTGCGCCGCCTCGGCCTCTTGGATGTCCTGCTCCTGCTCCTGCTCCTGGGCCCTTTTGGATTCCGAGGATGCCTGTGCAACGACTGGTGTCGCCACCTGTTGCTGCTGCTGCGACGCTGGTTCCTTCTCAATCACAGCTGGCAGTGCACTAGATAGACCACCGGTTACTGGAGCGGCAGACCCATTCTCTGCAGCGGGCTCGGGCTGTTGTGAGCTGCTGTGGGCTCTCGCATCCTCCCGCGCCGCTTCACTGCTGCTCCTCTCTGCCTCTGGCCTCGGCTCTGGCTCTGGCTCTGGCTCCGGCTCCGGCTCCGGCTCCACAGCCAGTGACGGCGACAGGCTTGCAGTGTCGACGTTGTTCTGAGCGGCAGGGGGGGGAAGAGATGCGTCGCCTGTTGACGCTGGCGCTGCTGCTGACGCCAGGGGGCTGCTGCTTGCACCTACACCCTCTCCTCCTGCAGCATCAGTAGCAGCACTGTCCGTGTCTGACCTGCCACTACTGCTACTCCCCTCCACCGGCTCAGACTCAGGCACGCCCTTGATGGGACTCAGTGTATCCCCCGCAGGCGTGCTCTTGGGGTTATCGCTGTCCTTGCCTCCGGCAGTGTCCGCGGGGAAAAGGTTGGTAGCAGCGTGGGGCACCACGCTGCTCCCACTCTCCCTTGTCTCTTCCTTCAAATCAGTCGGAGCAAGAGCGGGAGCAGTGGCAGTGCTGCGTCCCTCCTCCAAGTGGGCTGGCTCACTTTCACGGGTGCTCTCAGGGTCCAGGCCACCGCCACCGCCACCAGTACTGCCAGGGACAGAGGGCAAGGTGTCCGCTCGTGGCGTTTCCTCCACTGCCTCCTGCTCCTTCTGTTCTTCTGCTTTGCCACCTCCTGCTCCCTTCTGCTCCTCCTCCCCCCCATCCACCCCACTCTCTCTGATAGTTTTTTGCTCCTTCACCGCCTGCTCCTCCTGCACCCCTGCCATGCCGCCACCTGGTCCTCCACGCTCCCCCTCCTTCTCCTCTTCCGCCCCACTCTGTCTGATAGTTTCCTGCTCCTTCACCTCCTGCTCCTCCTGTTCCTCCTCCTGCTGCTGCTGTTGCTGCCTCTCTACTGTGTCTCCTCTCCCTTGTCCTCCTCCTTGAAACTCCGTCTCCTCACCAGATTTCACCAGGAGCTCCTCCTCCTCCTCGCTTGCGGTGTCCTTGCCCTCCGCGTCGACGGGGTGCTGTACAACCGCCTCCTCCCTCTCTTCCTCCCCAGCCACTTTGGCATCGGACGGGGGATGGGGCGCAGTGCTGGACTCCTCCTCCTCGTCCTTTGCCTTCCCGCTGCTCGCCTGCTCTTGCAGCAGCTCCCACTCCCTGTCGCCCACCCGGTTGCCTTCAGGAATGGTCTCCTCCTCCTCCTCGCCCTCGCCCTCACCCCGTCCCTGCTGGTCTGTCTCCTCGGCTGCGGCTGCTCCTACTTTGTCACTCTCTTCAATCTGAGCTTCAGTGGAGTCAGCAGTGCCACCTGTCGGAAGGAAGCGCTCTTCCCTGTTGCCCTCGTCCCCCTCCTCCTCCTCCTGCTGCTGCTGCTGCCGCCCCTGGGGCTCCTCAGCCAGCTTCTCTGTCTCAGCCGGCCCATCGCTGCGGCCCGCCCTCCTCTCCCTCCTCCGCTTTGGGACCAAGCTCTTGCTCTCCCCGTGCCGGGGCTGGGCGGCATCATCCTCGCCGCCCTCACCAGCATCCGGAGACTGCTGCTCTTCTTCCTCCTCCACCACCTCCTCCTCCTTGGAAAGCGCGGCTTCAAGGGGCCCGCCCTCACCTTCCAGTTCAGCCTCCCCCTCCTCCAACTCCTCTGCACCATCAGCAGCAGGTCTGGATGCCTTGTTTCTTCCAAGAGCAACAGAGCTTTCACGGGCTTCGTTGCCTTCTCCTTGCCTTCCTTCTTCTTCTTCTTCTTCCGCCTTCCCAGCGGCGCCCTTGTCTGGCAACCTTGTCTGGCGCCCGTCTTCCACATCTTCTCCTGCCTGCCCTTCTCTCTCCACCTCCTCCAGCTGCGGCAGGGCAGCCGCACCCTGCCTCCTGGGCACTAAGCTGGTGGACAGCCCGTGGTCAAGCACCCCCTCTCCACGCCTGGTCCTGCCCCCCCTCCCTCTCCCTCTCCTGCTGCTGCTGCTCTCCTGCGGCTCCTCCTCCTCCTGCTCCTGTTCCTGCTCCTCCTCGTCCTGCTGCTGCTGCTGAAGCTGCGACTCACGCGAGAAGAACCTCCCCTTCGCGCCCCCCGTGGTGGGCCGCCTGGGAACGAGCGCGCTGCTGCCCTTCCCGTGCCTCCTGCCCGCACTGCTGCTGCTGCTGCTGCTGGCGGGAAGGCGGCTTACCAGGAGGGCGCCGCTGCTCCCCCTCCTCCTGCTCCTCCTGCTCCTCCTGGGGGGGCTGTCCACAATCTCCCACGAAGATGGCCTGCTTTCTCCCTCACCTGTGTCGTCCTCCTCTCCCTCCCCACCGCGTCCTTTGCCTGCAGGGAGCTGCTGCTGCTGCTGAGTGTGCTGGCTGGCGCGGACGTCGTCGACGATGAGAAGTGTGTTGAACAGCAGGCTCACCCAGTGGTCCAGAGGTCCCGGCATGCAGTAGCGCGAGCAGTCACGCTTGCCACTTGGCAGAATGTGGTGGCCGTCGGGGCGCAGCGAGGTGGGCGAGTCCACGTCCATGTACACCACTCCATACTCCTGATATAAAATATCCCCCCCCCCCAAAAAACAAAAGAAGACCACCTGTTATGCTCCTGGGCACTCTGATATCTACCTCAGGAGAGTGGGGGGCGGAGCGTGAGGGGTGTGGCAGTGGGGCTGGTCAAGTGGCAGACTTGCAGGAGGGCGGGGAGCGCGGCGTTGAGGGCGGCCACGGACGTGGGCGCCGGCGCGCGCTCCTTCAGGGGCTTCCTGTGCTCCCAGCACCGCTCATGGGGTGCCACCTCGTTGCGCCAGATGACCAGCATGTGGGGGTACAGCCGGCGCAGAGCCGCCAGAGTGGAGCGCACGTCCCTCACCACATCCTCTGCTGTTTCCCCCCCTCCCCTCCCCCCCCAGATACAACTAGCAGGCCAGTGTCAGCCCCCTCCCTCACCCTTCTCCTCCGCCTCGTGCTCTAGGGCCAGGCCAAGCCCACAAGGAGGCCCCGGGGGGGGGGGGGAAGGGACGACAGGAAGGGGCTGTACCGGCAGAGATGCGAGGAGCGACAGCAGAGCGGCTGAGGAGCAGCACGCCCGTCTGCCACCGCTGCAGCTTCTCCATCCACGGCTGCTGCTGCTGCTGTTGCTCGTCCTCCTCCTCCTCCTGGGACCCGGAGACAACGACGCGCATGTTGAAGGACTCCACGTCGGGGCACAGCATGTGGCCTCGGGCCGCACACGGTGTCGCCGCCGGCCCCTTCACCCTGCCCCGCACCCACCACCCGACGCCCCCCAGCACCCATCCAAGACGTCATAGTCACACACCCACACACACACAGGGGCAGAGGACAGGGCTCAAAGGGGGACTATGCCGCAACGAATGAGCAGAGCGGCAGCAGCGACCGCACACCTGGCGTCGCTGAGGTCGCCCGCCATCTCAGCCATCTCAGGCGTGACCAGGTGGTTGAGCAGCGCGTCGTGCAGCCCCTGCTCCTCGGCGCCGCCCACCAGCACCAGGTTGCGCCCGCCCATGGCCTTGCAGAAGGCGGAGCGCTCAAAGTTGCGGAAGGGGCAGGCGGGCGTGGGGGCGCTGGGGAGGGGCGTGGGCACCCAATGGTACAGCAGCGCCTTGCGCACGCGCCAACGCTGCTTCTGCCCCCCCCCACGCGCCCTTTCCGCCGCGTCCCCGTACACGCCTCCTGTCCTGCGGCAGGCAGAGCGAGAGAGGCCAAATCAGGGGAGCCCATCACACCTCCTCTGCCCCAAATCCAGAACATACACGTGCTGTGTGTTGGCGGTCGACTACTGCACTGCACGCCTGGCCGCCTGCTGCTGCTGCTGCTATGGCTGTGGGCACAAGGAGGAGAAGAAGGGCCTCAGCTGACAACGGCAGAGGGCCAGGGGGGGGCCCGAGGGGAGCATCTCACGATTTGGCAAAACGAGCGTCGCACGACTCATAGTTGGGCTGCTCCGGGCCGTCCCCACGGTCACCAACAACGTTCCATGGCAGCCACCTGGGGGTGGCGTTGAACACCCAGTGGCCGCGGGCCAGGCACGCCAGAGCTGCGCCCACGGCAGCCCCCTCCTCCTCCTGTTGCTGCTGCGGCTGCGGCTGCCGCCTTCCTCCTGCGGCTCGTCCTCTTCCTCGGGGTATCCTGTCATCGCTCCCGCTCTCGCTCTCATTTTCATTCTCTACTTCTTCCTCCCCTGCTGCACCTCCCCATTCCACTCCACCCCACCCCACCCCATCCCACCGGCACTTGGCTTTGTCACGCCTCTATGGTGCGGGCACAGGTGCAGGGCATGTTACAAAATGAACACAGGACATCCATATAATGAAGCTGGGGCGCCCCCTTCCTTCTGGACTTGCACATCCCAACCAGCCGCCGGTCTGTGCTACGGTCACCAGAAGGGGGACAGCGTGAGGCAGCCAGGCAGAGGTGAGGTGCCTCAGAAGGTGAGCAATCTACTTCTCTCAAGGGGCAAATTGTAGTGTAGCCTTTGGAGCTTACCCCCTCCTCCTGCTCGTCCTTCGGCTGCTGCCAGGGGCAGCTCCCCGCCACCACCGTGCTCTGGTTCTTGTGGCCTCCCCTCAGAGACCTCCTCCTCCTCCTGTTGCTGCTGCTGCTCCTCTCCTCCTGCTCCTGCTCCTGCTCCTGCTGCTGCTCCACCACGTGGCGCCTCCTCGGCTTCCAGGCCCCCCTTCTCCTCCTCCTCCTCCACTTCTTTGAAGTTCCTATCTTCTGCGTCAGTGTCAGTGGCAGGGTCAGCTGCAGCATGCCTCACGCTGCGCACACCACCACCACCACCAGCAGCAGCAGCAGCCTCATCCTCAGCCTCCTCTGAAGATGCTGCTTTCCGCTCCTCCTGCTCCTCCTCCTCCTCCTCGGCGTCGCCAGCCACGGGCATCCTCTGAGAGCTGTCCACCTCGTGCGCACTATCAGTGTTGGAGTCTGCTTCCTCTGCCTCACCGGCGGCGCTGCGCCCCTCACCGCCACCAGCAAGGGTGTCAGCCTCAGCCTCAGCATCGTCAGCAGTGGGCCTACTTCTCGTGGGGGCATCTTGGGCGGCTCTGTCGGCAGAGGAGCTATGAGTTGCAGTAGCCCCCTCCCCCTCCTCCTCCTCCTGCTCCTGCTCCTCCTGTTCCTCCTCCCCCAAGTGCTGCTGCTGCTGCTGCTGCACCTCGTGCTCGATCTGCGTGCGGATGCTCCCTGTCTCTTCTGCATCCCCCCCCTGTAAAGAAGAGGAGGCGCCCAATCCCCGAGGGTCCACGTCCCCAAGGCCGCCAATATCGTCCAAGGTGCTTTCATGTACCGTCTTACCAAGCTCCGTCACATTCTGAGAGGGCTCACTGCCTTCGCCGCCCAGAATGGACAGGTCTCCTCCTTCCTCCTGAAGGGGCAGCTTTGCAGCTTGCGCGTCTCCACTTGAGCTGAGCACATGCAATGACAAGCGCAAGCCTCCGTTGACGGACGCACACCCTGAGGACTCTCCAAGGCTCTCATGGGCTCAGAGAGCTGTCACTGGGATCACCCTTGGGGCCTGAGTGCATGTTTATGACATGTTCAGCCGACACTTACGTAGCAGCCACTGCTCAGAAGTCATTTCTGATTGGGTAGCGGATGGTTAGAGACAGCTATTAATCAGAGGCGAGCCCCAAGCCAAGCCAAGCCAAGCCAAGTCAAGCCTTTTCAGACATTCAGAACGACGCTTAGCTGCCCCTGTGCATTGTTGAATCAGCTGCAAGTCTGCCCTACCTCCCCACCTTTGCTACTGAAGAGCACGAAGGCAGTACAATCAGATGCACTTCTAACTTGTATTAAATGCAGCACAGGGTTGGGAGCGCTGAATCACCAGAGCAGCTAGGAAGGCAAACTTATACCCCCCC
>WELA01009192.1:98295-154121 GCA_009602735.1 Mesotaenium endlicherianum | reverse complement strand
GGGGGGGGGGGGGGGGGGGGGTGGCACTCTAAACTCATAGTAGCAGGAACACAGTGATGAAAGTGAGGCCAAGAGGGGTAGCAGCTTACGAGTATCCCAATATGGTGGGGCTGATACCAAAGCCCACCAGTACTTCTGCCACTCCCCGTAAGGCAGCTGCAACACACATTTCCCATTTCGGCCACATAAGAGTACCGCAGGTCAACGAGGCACTGTGGCAGACTTCCCAAGGCTGAGCTCCTATAGGCAAGGGGTTCTTCTTGGGCACTCAGCAACATCTTCTCATTCAGCACATCACGTGAGTGAGCAGCTCAAGTGCTTGGCTGCCTCGGAGCAACCCACAGCAAGTAACAGCCTTCTGCTGCACGGAGCGGAAGTCGGGTTTCAACAAAATCTTACCGTCCCCAAAGCTCCACATTTGCTCCTTGACGACATTCAGAGTTTTCTCCAACGTAGGCGACTGCCCAAGTGGCCCTGCACACGCTTGGCAGACGTACGCTTAGGGTTGCGTGGTCTGGCCACCAGCTTGTCATGCATGGCCCCTTACACACGCGTTTGACTCCACATGGTGAATGGTAGCTCTTGTACAGAACTCACAAGCAGCTCACAAAGTGTCACACACAGCGTGCTGGTATGACCCCGTGTGCTGCAACACAAACCCAGTGACGAACAAACATCCATGGCACTTGCCATGTGACATGCACCCACGCGGAAACACCCACGAATAGAAAGACCCAACCCATCGATAGCGCGACACCCTCGTAGCAGCAGGGATGATGAACCCCGACACGTCACCATCTGCACTTGTGTCGACTTCGCTTGCCTGCATTCAAGAGCCTTAATGGCACAGCATCAAGCTGGTTTTATTGGCATTATCTTATTCCTCTTGCAGGGAAATGTTCATCCACGTGCACATATTAGGCGTGACTATGCACAACTAGAAGCACAATAATTGACAGTCACCCCCAGAGCCTAGTATCCTGCAAAAAGTCGACTTGGAAATGAAAAACTAAGTACCGGACTCTGATGACTCAGGTGGCTCGCTGGTGGTGGGCCCCATCAGATTCTCCCGCCAGTCTTCATCACCACCCCCTGAATGCTCCGCTGACTGCTCACCAAGACAAAAATCGCATTCTGACTTGAATGGTGTACCTTCCCACACCCTGGCCGACACCTGATCCCCAGAGCGACCAACGGAAATCATCAGACCTTTTCCATACGTTTCATAGGCATTCTGCTTGAGCCGCTGTGACTGCTTCTTGCCTTCCATACATTCAACATGCTGCACGCAATGGATGACGTATGCTACACCATCATATGTAACTTGCTCTCTCACACACCTGGCTCCTTTTTGTCGGTAATCTACTTCGTACACATTATCAGCCTGAATGCATGACCTGCATTGCCTGTTAAAAAGTCATGGACCCATGAAGCTTATTCAGAGATGCATTACGGAGGTAGACCTTGACAGTGAATCATTTTATGTGATGTTTGATAAAGAAAAGAAGGCTCTCTGTATGTGCTGACCTCACCGGCGAGATGTGACATGGCCCTTATACCGTAGTGTGTGACACCGAGCGAGTCAAGCGATGTCTAATACCCGCTAAATGCAGGACCTATCTAAGTTGATACTGCTGAGGCTGCACAAACAGCAGAAGAATGACACGCATACTCATATTAGGGCTCCGACTAAGCATGTCACAGAAGCTCAAAAGAGCCACTCAACACATTCTTGAACAACATGTTGCATGGACAGCATGGGGAAGAGTATGACCAGATCTGGAACAATCACTAAGCGTCACAACATACGACCAATATCAAAAATCACGGGCGCATTTTCGCTCACCTCTCGCTAACAATGCTATTCAGGTGTCAAGCTCGCATTCTGCATCAAGGCTCCAGCATCTGACAAAGATGATGATGATATCTCACAGAGCCTAGCAAGAGTAAGCAACTAGGTCTGTGTCTCGAGAGGACAAAACTCGCAGAAAGTCCAGGAGACACGACGTGGTGACGGAGGCTACCTACTCGAAGTCTCGAAGTCTGCGTAGTGCATGCAGAGTAATGGGCAACATGCTAAAAGAGCCTGTGAGACATTCCCGGGGGCAGACGACGGAGTGCTTAGCCTGGCTATGCGCGGTGATGCCCGGCCACCTATGCCAATTTGAATTTAGTCAATGTTCATTTTATGGTCAGGTTTGTGTCGGTTACTGTCAAAAGGTCTTATACCCAGGTATGCCCAATTACCGCCCAGTTGCGCCTTTATGCTAAGTGGTGATATGGCTATGCCATGGAGTGATAACTCCCTCCATAATTTGGGTGTCCATTTCGACACTTTTTTGATTGCGCCATGTTTTAAAACTTGAGTCCATTTTAGCCGTGAAGGTTACAAACTTAGTCAATTGAACAAAAACCTTTTCGCGAATGTTATTAGTTTGACGGCGCAGCACGCGTGACGCAAGTTCCGGCCGCCCATGTACGAAAAGTCAACGTTGACCAAGTCACCGATTAGATGACTGACCTTTGCGTAGTCAGCATTGAAAGCCAAGGTCCAAGTCACACGAAAGCGTGCCTGTGATGGTCAAAACCAACACTCAGTGATGGGTGGGGTTTGACATCCAAGTCAGCTGAGAAGCTGACCCTGCTAGATCAGCAAACGGTCCACGCCAGCAGACGCCAAGACAGATGTCGCTGACTGAGCAGCCACTCTGGCAAGTGCCAAGTCACGATGAGTTGTGTGGACTAGCCACCTCAGCCCTGTACCTGTGAGGCAGCTGCCACGATTTGAGTTGCCACCTCAAAGGACATGGGCTCGATGGCCACATAGGCGTGCACGCTGATCGAAAGGTTAAGCAGTCACGCGCGAGAGCCACAAGGCGTGCATGCATGCTAAGTGACATCGAATAACTTAAATTGCACGAGGAAAATCTGCAAGCTTGCATGCATGTTGACGCTGTGAATAACAATACGTGGCTCGGAGGTCCCCCTATGGTCCATATGTAACTTTTTGGCCCAACTACTTGCCCCCCTGGTTCCTGCTCGGATTTCCTAAATAATTACTTATTTTTTAAGAATTTAGTCTTCAAATGAGGGCTATGTCGCAAGGGCACTGGCATTAAATTGATTGGTGTAAACGACCAAGTATGACTACGGGGGGGTCGAATCCGTAGAGCAGAATAGTGAGTTTCATCAAACAAAAGAGTGCGAAAATGTCACAAAAAATGCTCTTCTTTTTCTTGCTCTTCTTGTTGTTTGACGCCATGATGACGCTGAAAATTTTCGCAACGCTCTTTTAGGTGCTAGAATCCTTGGAATTCTCAAGAATGCATAGCATGCGTGGTGCCTGGGTAAGGCACAAGCCTTGCACAAATCTACTACATTCTTGCCCGCACATTTTGCCAAGAAGCAAAAGGGAGCGCAGGAGTGACATGAGAAGAGGAGAAAGAGCGCGAAGAAGAAGGAGTTCCCAAGTCCACAAAGGGCCCGAGAAGCCATGCTTCAGCCGACCCTTAGGAGATTCTTCTCATTGTATCATATAAAAGTTTGAGCTCAAGAAGGGCTTCTGTTTGAGAGCTTGCAGAATAGAACTTGCTAGGATTTCTAGAAAAGATGTGGATTATACGCCACAAACTTGCAAAGAGCACATAAAATGATTAGTGATGTGTTGGTTCCCAAGTTCTCAGAAGTCTCGAATGTCGAATTGTTGATAGCAAGAGCAGGATTAACAAGAAAAGCCCTCAGTGAATAGTTGAGTGAGCCCAGCCAGCAGTGGAAAGTTGTTAGGCGCGTTTGTGAGCAAAGAGCTCAAGCCAGGCCGGCATAGATGCTATAGTTTCAGAGTTTTGTAAGCTGTGATTTTGTGAAAGTTAAGCGAAAGCCTTGGTAGGCGATTTTCTCTGAAACTTGGTGTTGTGTGTTAATCTGCTTAGACGCAATTTTTGCAAACAAGAATTTGTTCATTTGTGCAACCCTCAACTTGGGCAAAGGCTTATTTGGAAGTAAGACGCTTCAGTTTGACTTCTGAGAACTTCAGTTGATTGATTCAGGTACACAAAAATTCCCAAGCAAATTGGGTGTAACGTTTCTGCTTTGCACGAGGATCTTTGCTCGGTATTCAAGGACAATTTAGTATTAGCAGAAAGAAATAACGATAACTTCGAGAAAATGCACAATCCTTGTGAAAGCGAAAATGAAAACTGATAGAATTTGTGCTTGTGAGAGTTGCACTCACAATGACTCTTGCAAGTACATATACTTGCACAACGTGAGGCACTGGAGTGCTTCGAGTCACCACCTAGGGCACTGGTTCATGTTCAACGAAAAACGGTTGAATTGGACATAACCAATTCGACCGAATGCTCCTAGCGCGCCGTTTGGCCTTTAGGAGACTTTTCGACGGTTTCCGAAAAATTCTTATACGCCAAACGGGCGTTTTCGCGTTCGCGCGACTTTATGAAAAGTCGCGATTGCTCGCGCGGTTGCGTACAGATTAATTCGACATGAACCGGTCGTTATAATAACTATTTTGGCCAATCGGTTAGGTGTGAACGTTTTAAACAAAAGGTCGCGGGTTTGAATCCGCCGAAATGCAAAGTAACTTTGCATATTATATTTCGTTTGACTTTACGACTATTTTCGAAATCGCGACGCGACGACCGGGAGGTCGCGGGTTCGATTTCGACCGGTGGCTCCCTTGGGCCACAACTTGGTGTTTTCTTTCGGATTAGCGACGCGTCGTTAACCGAAAACAATGACTGTTAATATCCGAAATAGTGACAGTCAAACTAAGTTAATCAATCCACAATTGATTAAATTGTTCCGCCATAATTAATCAAACTACTTCATGATTAATTACGTTATACTTTTGCGAAGTAATCGAATTACTTTACGATCCTTTTTGCAATAGTATCCAAGTCGTTTTGCCAATCGACCGGGAATTAGTCGGCACACGTGTGTGTTAAAAGAATTCAATAAACATGCAATCTTATACAAAATAAAAGTCTAACGTCTTTTAGGTAAGAAGAGAAACGTTCTAAATACGCCTAAAAAGCTCAGATCGTTACACTCCTCTCCCCTTAAAAGAACTTAACGTCCGCGTTAAGCATCGTCTTTTAAGTAGTCTGTGTTAATACTTGCCCGTAGCGAGCGTGAAACACAGTTCGAGCGAAGGACGATTGCATCGAACAGTGACGAAAAAGAGCAATTATTTGGCCGCGTCCCTTTTGCGTTTGTTCCTTGGCTTACGACTTGTACCGGGTAGCACACCTGCCGTGGTACAGAGCTGCTGAGCTTTAGCCCATCGTAACCAATACTGTTGAATCAGGCCGCTACAATTATGTAGGATTTCGTCCTGCGGTTCATACGAATTCCAACTGGAATCGTAGTCGAGCCACTTAATCAAAAGTTCCACGCGTGGAGGCTTATGACGGGTGTAGCGGTGTCCAATGACCTCCTCTACATCCCAGGCTATGTCATTCTGTTCGAGTTCCGATTCCGGTGCTTGTGGCTGATAGCGGCCATCAGATTTGAACAGCTTCAATAAACTGGCATGGGACACAAGATGCGTTCGCCCCATGGATTTGGGCAAATCCAGTCGGTAGGCAACAAGTCCAACCTTTGCGCTAACGATAAAAGGGCCTACCCAACGAGGCAGAAGCTTGCGATTTCCTGGGTGCTGGAGTTTCAAGTTCTTAGTCTGCAAAAATACTTTATTGCCGACATCAAAACTCAACTCTTTCCTGTGCGTACCAGCAAACTTCTTCTGCCGGTCCCGGGCGGCTGCTAAAGCCAACTTTGCTTGTTTGTGCACCGCTTGAAGAGAGTGGACAAATTGGCGTGCACTTGGTACTCTCATGTTAGACATCCCCATCTGACGGGAAACGACAAGCGTCAGCGGATTGTGCGGGTGTCTACCATTGTTAAGGAAAACGGAGTCTCCTTAACACTTTCTTGGTAAGCATTATTTACGGCGAACTCGGCAACTAAAAGGAGGGTATCCCAATTGTCATGGCGAGGATTCACATAATGCGTAAGGAATTGCTGAAGAACGCGGTTCATTTGTCCTGTCTGGCCATCGGTCTGAGGATGGAAGCTGGTCGATATTTAAGTTTCGTGCCAAAATGCGAGCAAACTTCCTGCCAGAAGTGACTTGTAAATCTACTATCACAATCACTTATGATCTCTTTCGGCATACCATGTAACTTGAACACGTGATCCATGAAGAGACGAGCTGTCTCAATGTCATCAAGCGATGGTTTAGTGGCCACAAAGTGAACCATCTTAGTGAAACGAACGACGATCGTCAACACCCCATTGTGTCCCCTTTCGATGGTAGGCAATTCAACGACAAAGTCGAGGCTAATGCTTTCCCACGGGGCACCCGCAAGTTCCAAGGGATGCAACTTCCCAGTTGGCAACGAATTGCTCGGCTTGTTCCTCTGACAATTCGCACAGTTGGTGATGTACTCAGCAACATCAACCTTGAGGGACGGCCACGTGTACCCTCGGTGCAACGCTTGACTGGTTTTGGTAATACCATGATGACCCGAGTAAGGAGAGTCATGCGCTTCCCGTAGTAGCACATTTCTTACTCGGCCTTTGGGGACCACAATGCGCCCATTGTGCCACCAAAAACCCTGCTCAAATGTATAGTTTGAGCGGTCATTCCTTTTGTCCATACTGTCCATCGTTACGGCTACACCGTTCAAGCCAGTACCCTGGAGATCTAGGAAAAACGGATCTTTGAGATAGCCCTCGCAAAACAGTTGATGCAGGTCAAGTGATTCCGAGCTATGCGCGCTATCCAAACAGGGTGTGCCCGCGTCACCAGGCGGTTGTGCGTCGGACGTCTGGGAGGGTACAGCAGAATTAAGAATGGCCGCCCTCAAAGCCTGACCGTTTTGTTCTTTAACGCCCGCAACGGTCCCCAGCAGCAAGTTACGCTGAGGAATTTGACTTAGAGGGTCCGCAACATTGTTGCGACCAGGGCGATACGCCCAGATAAAGTGGAATCGTTGTAAGAACTCAGACCATCTCGTCTGTCGCCTTGACAGCGTTGGCTAAATTTGAAAGAAGGTATTTGGGCAGTGATCCGTAACCACTGTCAAACTCTTGCAGCCTTCCAAATAACATCGCCACATTTTTAAAGCATATATGACTGCCCAGAGCTCCTGCTCTGTTGTAGAGTAATTTTGTTCGGCAGGGGTCAGCTTTCGACTCTCGAAACTGATAGGCTTGCCTGTGTAGTGAAACAGATAGATAAAGTACTTAATAAAACAGAATACTTTATCTATTCAAGACAAGGATCTTTGAACACAAGTGGTAGCTTCTTGAAAGAGAGATGGCTTCTTGAAAGTTAATATATTTCTGGATTTTGGCAAGTACAAGAGTGATTCTGGAATGTCTTTCTATGTTCTAGCTCTTGTTTATATACTTGCTACATAAGTAATTTCTAGGAAGGTGTATGTTGATGTGTTGGCACCCAACACATCCCAAAACTTGCCACCTCTTTCTAGAATAATGTACACATGTCCTTTTGACCTAAAAATGGCACATCTGACTTTTGCCACATGGAGTTCTTCTAGGTCTTTCCTCTAACTTCGAAAATGCCTTGGAAGGTTCAAAGGACATGAACCAAGTTACTAGAGTACCTATTCACACTTGACTCCACACAATACTACTCCAAATATATTTGAAAACATTAAAATATATGCAAACTAATATATAATAACTCAAATCACTACATCACCCCCCCGATAGAAAAAGCGACGTCTCGGCGCGTCAAGTCAGGTCTTACACATGTGGAGCAAACTAGTCAACAGTTTCAAGTCAGATGCCACACATGTAAAGAGGACTAGTCAAAGGCGCCAAGTCAGGTGCTACACATGTAAGGTAGACTAGGCAATGTCGTAGGTGGTGTGACCTTATTGGCTAGCCTACTCCTTAATGATAAAGAAAATTGTACAAGTTGGCCCAAAATCTGCCACAAATTCAAAAATTCATAGCGGCCACAGAACTGCTCCAAATCTGAAAATTTGAGTACCAGAAGGACCGCGTCGAAGAACTCTACCGGGTCACCAAATTTGAGAGCATTCTCATTTCTGGAGTGTCGTTGAGAGCTGAGAGAGTAGGCACTCCTCCAAATCTGTGCAGAAACTTCTGAAAATCATAAGTCCTTCTATACTTCTCCAAATTCTGCAAACTAAGTCTCAAACTGGGCGCTGTAAGATGTTCTACCAGAGTCTTGAGTTTCAGAGCATTCCAAGTTCAGGGGAAGGCACAATGTCAGAAGGCATATTCTGTCCTAACAATGCCAGCAGCCTGACCCCCTTCTACTTAGAGCATCATATCTCTCTCACCAGTGCTCCAAATTGAGCAAACATGGACTCTAAATGACCAGCTACTCATGGACTACAGCGAGGTAGATTTTCAGATTTTATTATGAAGAGACCTATCGCCAGTAGCAGTTTTAGTTTTCTGTCNTTTTAGTTTTCTGTCCAGAAACTGCAAGAAGAGAAAAGTGTCTAATGTCATTTTTTCCTCTTTGTGGTTCTTGCAGGCTGCCTCCAAGGGGTCTTCTGCTGCTTCTTGATGGTGGCAGGCTGCCTCCCTGAAGTCTCCGGGCTTCTAGTAGAGAGACTTGGGATAGGTCCAAGGTGGGGGTTGGCGGTATGGAAGCGCTTCAACTTTCGTTGAACTTTGTCAAGGTAGTGCGCCGCCACCCAACTATTCTCCGAATCTGGATATCCTTTCCACTTGATCAAGTATTGCTGCTGTCTCCTGAAATTTCTCATAGCCACTATGTCTTCCACTTCATACTCCAAATGATCATCCACTATTGTTGGGGCTGGTGGGGTTGTCACACGTCCTGGGAACTTGTTGTCGGGTTGCACATATGGCTTGAAGAGGGAAGCGTGGAATACGGGGTCGATGTGCATAGTCTGGGGAAGTTCTAGCTTGAAAGCAACGGGGTTGACTTGCTGGATAATCTTGAAGGGTCCCAAATACTTGGGAGAGAACTTGCTGCCGGCAGGCCTGTTGTTCAGGGAAATGTTCTTGGATGATAGTAACACGTTGTCACCCACTCTGTACGTAATTTCTCTTCTGGATCTGTTCGCCACTCTTGCTTGAGCATCTTGCGCGTGTTGTAGAGCTTTCTTCGCTGCTGTAAGGGCTGCTTCTAATGTCTCCATAAAATCTGTGGCTGCAGGTACTTCATCATGGCCAGCCGTGAAGCTCAGTGGCGTGGTCGGATGGAAGCCATAGTTGAGGAAGAATGGGGACTCTTGGGTAGAGGCCTGCGTAGTGTTGTTGTAGGCAAACTCGAGGGGGGTCAAGTACATGTCCCAGTCTTGCTCGAGGGTAGACACGTAGGCCTTTAGAGAGGTCTTTAGGGTACGATTCATACGCTCGGTTTGCCCATCTGATTGTGGGTGGTAGGCAGTAGACATATCCAGCGATGTACCCAAGTTCTTGAAGAGATTTTTCCAGAAATGGCTTGTGAATCTTGGATCTCTATCTGACACAATTCTTGATGGTAGTCCATGGAGTCGGAAGATGTTGTCAAAGATGAGTCTTGCAAGTTGTGGTGCTGTAGCCTTAGTCGTCGTGGGAATAAAATGAGCCATCTTGGTAAGTCTGTCCACCACCGTGAGTATTGCATTATGGCCTCGAGGTGTCACGGGCAAGTCCACGATAAGGTCCATTGAGATGTCCGTCCATTGTCTTTCGGGGATTGGTAGTGGTTGGAGGAGTCCTCCCGCCTTTTGCGATGATGGCTTGATTCTTTGGCATGTGTCACAGCTCCTGCAGTACTCCTTGACTTGCTTAGACATGCCTGGCCAACAATAAGTCCTAGCTAGAACGCCCGTGGTCCTTAGGATTCCAAAGTGTCCTCCAAGAGGGTTGTCGTGTGCTTCTCGTAGAAGCAAGAGCCGGAGGTCTAAGTCATTAGGAACACATCTCTGGCCCGTATCTTGCCTCACCCAATAATTGCCTTCTTGCTTCTTGCATGGGTCCAAGGCTGCTTCTCCGTTCTTGTAGTAAGGGTCTCTTTCATAGGCGGCTGAAAATCGAGCTTCCAGATCTGTCTTCAGGGATACCATCACTGCATTTAATTGCAGTCTTGAGAGGGGGTCAGCCGGGTTTGTCTTGCCGGGCTGGTACTGAATCGTGATGTTGTATTGTTGCAAGTATCCGCTCCATCTTGCTTGTCTCCTTGAGAGATACGGCTGCGTCTGGAGGTGCTTTAACGCCTCGTGGTCCGTGGTGACCAGTACTTTGCGTCCTTCAACGTAGCAGCGCCAAACCTTCAAGGCATGTACAATCGCCAATGCCTCTCGCTCCGTGGTTGTATAATTTTGCTCGGCTGGATTTAGCTTCCTTGACTCGTAGGCGATGGGCTGCAGTCCCTTGCCTTGGTCTTGAAGCAGGATTGCTCCTATTGCATAGGAAGATGCATCGGTGATGACGTGGAAGGGCCAATCTGGGTTTGGACTTGGGAGTGTGAGCACCGGGGATGTGGTCAATCTTCGCTTTAACTCTTGAAATGCCTCTTCCTCTTTCTCGGTCCATGTATATAGCCTGTCCTTCTTGAGTAGATCTGTCAGGGGGGCTGCTATGTGCGAGAAGCCTTGGATGAATTTTCTGTACCAATTGGCAAATCCCAAGAATGACTGGAGTTCTTTCTTGGTCGTGGGGGTTGGCCATTCCTCCACCACCGTGGTCTTCTTGGGGTCTATCTTGATGCCATCAGCAGTCACGTGGAGACCTAGGAACTCCACTTCTTGTTTGGCAAACTCGCATTTTGACTCCTTCGCAAACAGCTTGTTTTGCTTCAATACTTCAAGGACTTCTTTCAAGTGTCTCGCATGCTCTTCAAGGGTCTTGCTGTAGATAAGGATGTCATCGATGAATACCACCACAAATCTGTCCAACATGGGCTGAAATATGGTGTTCATCATAGTCATGAAAGTTGCTGGCGCGTTGGTGAGTCCAAATGGCAGGACCATGAACTCAAAATGTCCATATCTTGTCCTGAATGCCGTCTTCTCTATGTCCGGTTCTGCGATGCGAATCTGGTGGTAGCCGCTCCGTAAGTCAATCTTCGTGAAGTACTTGGCTCCAACCAGCCGGTCCATGAGCTCATCCATGCGCGGCAGCGGGTATCGATTCTTGATGGTGATCTTGTTGAGGGCGCGATAGTCCACACACATCCTCAAGGTACCATCTTTCTTCTTGACAAATAGCACCGGGGCTCCAAATGGCGACTTGCTAGGTCGAATGAAGCCATGCTCCAGTAGCTCCTTGATTTGCTTCTTGACTTCGTCTAGCTCCGTGTATGACATTTTGAACGTAGGCCGAGAGATGGGCTTGCTTCCGGGCTCCAACTCTATCTTGTGGTCTACGAATCTTTTGGGGGGTAGGCCCTTGGGCAATTCCGGGGAGAACACTTCTTTGTAGTCCTCAAAGACTTCTTGTATCTCCTTGGGAACGGGGCTGCCTTCTTGACTCTCGATGTCTTTCTTGATGTCTTTTGGCGTGATCAAGGCCAAAAGAAGCTCGTGTCCCTTCCTCACAAGTCTCTTGAGTTGGAGGGCGGACAATAGTATCTCGTGTGCCGGCTTCTGGATGTCTTGGGTCTGGATATTCTGGATTGCGCGCAAAATACAGATTCTTGAAGTGATGTCATTCTTGATCTTGATAGTACCGGTCCTCCAATCAACTTGGGGGTTGTGCTTGGTCAACCAAGGCGTCCCTAGGATGACGTCGTACTTGCCCAATTGCATGGGGGAGAACACTACTCTATCCTTGAAGGACTTGATAGAGAGTGCCAAGGGGTACGTCTTCTTGGAAGGGGTAGTATAGGAGAATCCATCGGGCATCATAATCTCCTCGTCGTGGTCAAGAGTTCGCATAGTAATACCGTGCTTGGTGGCAAAATCTGCAGCAATGAAGTTGCCTTGAGCTCCGCTATCCACCAAGATGTGGACCTTCTCTCCTCCAAGGTAACCTCTCAAACTCATTGGGGCTGGAACGTCGTCTTCAACGGGGGTCTCCACCTCACTTGGCGTGTTGCCTTCTCGTGAAGTGGGTCTTGGGGTGGTAGGCTCCTGGCCTACCGGCGCTGTCCGTTTTTTGACAACTTTTTGGGGCATGAAAGTGCACGATGGCCCTTTTCCTTGCAATAGAAGCATAGTCCAGCCGTCATGAGAGCTTCTTTTTCAGCCGGGGAGAGTCTTGCTTTCACTCCTTGCTGGTTTCTTGCATCATAAGTGTCATTGGAGGGTCTTCCACTCTTCCGGGCAGCCGCGGGGTCCCTTTTAATAACTCCGATTTCCATGGGTGTGGGTCCAGATTCGGATGTGGAAGGGGCTGCGTACACCCGCGTCGTCGGTACCCGTGAAGATGAAGGCACGGAGTGCTTGAAATCCAAGGTATCCACCTTTTGGGCCACTTCAATGATCTTTGAGAAGTCCGTCAAGTCGCGTAACTCCACTTCCTTTGCCACCTTGGGTTTGAGGCCAAAGATGTAACGGTCAATCTTCTCCTCGAGAGACATGTTGGGGATCTCAAGAGTGAGGGCGTGAAATCTGGATGTATACTCTTGAACGGACGTCGTTTGCTTGAGATGGTGGAGCTTTCCTCGGGCAATCTTCTCCGCATTGATGGGCATGAATTGCTTCTTGAGGGCCTCACGAAAATCTGCCCATCTTGCATATGATGGTGGGGGCTCTTGGCCGAGCATGGGGTGCGCCATAGCTTGATATATAGCCGCTTGATAGTTACGCCACCATGATGTTGCTGCTCCTCTAAGTAAGGTAACGGCAAAGGGAACGTAGTCCTCCTCGGGTACTTCAAGGAACGCGAGGTACGTCTCCACTTGGTAGAGCCATAAATTCAGGTTGGCACCTTTCCCGGGGTTGAAAGTGTCGGGTTTGCCGGGCTTGATGAGTTTCCTTGCTCTCGTTGGCTCTTGTGGAGGCGCTTGAGCCGGGGCTGGATTTTGAGCATTGCTCGCAATAGGGGCAACCATGGCAGCCATAGCTTCTCTTGACGCTTGCACGGTTGCTTCATAGGTGGCCAAGCCCACTTGGTTGTGGACGGTCATTAGGAAGGCTGCCCACTCATTTGCGGGAACTCCTTGTGGTGGGGTCAACTTTGCTATAGCGGCTGCCACGGGATTTGACGGTGCTCCTCCTTGTGGTGCTTCTTGTTGTTGCAGATTTCCTTGAGTAGGCTCTCCCATCGACGCTGGAGGAGGGTGTGCTCCTCCTTGTGGTGCTTCTTGTTGTTGCAGATTTTCTTGAGTGGGCTCTCCCATCGGCGCTGGAGGAGGGTGTCTTGGAGAGGAAGGGCTTCCTTCGAAAGCTTGCTGTTGGTCTTGAGGATCGGCCATCTTCTTGTGCTACCAAAGTGCCTAGCTCCGATACCACTGTAGTGAAACAGATAGATAAAGTACTTAGTAAAACAGAATACTTTATCTATTCAAGACAAGGATCTTTGAACACAAGTGGTAGCTTCTTGAAAGAGAGATGGCTTCTTGAAAGTTAATATATTTCTGGATTTTGGCAAGTACAAGAGTGATTCTGGAATGTCTTTCTATGTTCTAGCTCTTGTTTATATACTTGCTACATAAGTAATTTCTAGGAAGGTGTATGTTGATGTGTTGGCACCCAACACATCCCAAAACTTGCCACCTCTTTCTAGAATAATGTACACATGTCCTTTTGACCTAAAAATGGCACATCTGACTTTTGCCACATGGAATTCTTCTAGGTCTTTCCTCTAACTTCGAAAATGCCTTGGAAGGTTCAAAGGACATGAACCAAGTTACTAGAGTACCTATTCACACTTGACTCCACACCATACTACTTCAAATATATTTGAAAACATTAAAATATATGCAAACTAATATATAATAACTCAAATCACTACAGCCTGCCTGCAGCAGGTCAGCCCCGATCCCAACATCAGACGCTTCCGCCATTACCTCATAAGGCAAGTCGAGATCGGCTAATGAGAGAACTGGCGCATGAGTGAAGGCATACAAAATGCGCTCAAACGCAAGTTGTGTGGTTTTATTCCAAATGAACGGCACATCTTTCCTGGTCAGAGCAGTGAGTGGCGCTGCCATCACTGAATAGCCTTGCATGAACTTACGAAAGTAATTTGCGAACCCAAGGAATGAACGGACGGTATGTAAATCTTTCGGGACTGGCCAATCCGCGACACACGCGATCTTGGCTGGGTCAGGGCGCACCCCTTTCGAACCCACTATATGTCCGAGGTACAACAGATCATTCTTTAGGAAGGAAAACTTTTTGAGCTTAGCGTACAGCTATTGCTCACGAAGGATTTGCAACACCAACTCAAGGTGCTTGTAATGCTCGGCCTTTGACTTTGAATAGACAAGGATATTGTCGAGGTAAACCTGAACGAACTTACCCAAGTACGGTCTAAACACGTCATTCATTGTGCTTTGGAATGTCGCTGGTGCATTGGTAAGTCCAAAACTAAGGACTTTGTATTGGAAATGACCAATAGGCGTCCGAAAAGCTGTCTTGAGAACGTCCTCCGGTGTGATTCAAATTTCATGATAGCCCTGGGCTAGATCAAGTGAGAAGAACACGCGTGATCCTTGTAACGAATCAAATAAATCATCAATGCGAGGCAACGAATACCGGTTTTTGACCGTTATATTGTTCAACGCACGATAATCAATGCACATACGTAGGGTCCCATCTTTCTTTTGAACAAAGAGGATGGGCGCCCCGAAGGGAGACGAGCTCGGCTCAATCCATCCTTTGGCTAGCAAGTTGGTTATTTGGTCCTTCATTTCCTGGAGCTCCAACGGGCTTAAGCGATATATGGGTCGCCAAGTCGGTTGAGCACCAGGAACAAGAGGGATCGTATGCCCTATACCCCGATCAGGTGGTAACTCGGCTGGTATATCAGGTGGGAACACAGACTTATACTTCTGCAAAAGAGCAGACAGTTTCGTCGTGAGGGTTGCCACATGATCAGGGATTTCTAACACCGGTTCTTCCGTAAAGAACTCAGTGGAAACCTCTGAGGGTGCTTGTGTCAGTAATCCGTAGAAAACATGTTGACCTCGCTTGGCCAAGCGCCGAGCTTGCTTAACGGACAAAAGATGAGTCCTCTTAGGACTTTCTAACTCCATTTTGGGCTTAAGAGAGCGAAGAGTGATCTTGTGACCCTTCTTGCGAACAATGCATGTATGTTGACCGTAGTCCAACAATGCCCTTGTTTGCGTAAGCCAAGTGTTACCCAAAATTGCATCAACACCATTGGGCAAGTTCGTGACGTAGAACTTTTCGTTGCCATGGTATGACTGTACCTTAAACGATAACATGATTGTTCCTGTAATGTGGGCTAGAGAAACATCACCAAGGCATAGTTGTTCAATCTTCCTTAGAGGAACCAACTTCATTTCGAGCGCAATACGTGCACTAATGAAGCTACTTGATGCTCCTGAATCAATGACAGTGAGACATGACCGGCCTGAGATGTGAATCTCAAACGTCATACTTAAAGCCAAAGAAGTATTATGCATCACGAGCAATGTCCTCGCGTTGAGAGGAAAATGGGAAATATGGAGTTTCTTTACCAAAATGCCATTTTGCATTGCCAAACCGGCGGAAACTGAGTGATTGGCTCAGACTTCTCGCGTTTGTGTGTAAATGCAGCAATATAAATTGGTGCAAAACACTTGCGCATCTTCCGTAAACGAGACAAGTGTCCGTAACACCGTTCAACATTAGGGTCATGCGGTTGGAAGTGCAAGAACATGCAAGCATGGATGCACTTGAGCTCCAAGAATTCGGCAAAGCTGAACACTTGCATACCAATATATTTTGAACGAAATATAGTTATATGGGGTATGCCTGAGAGAACAAGAACCTTGGGTGCATGCGCACAAGCACCTCGAATTTCTTGCTCACTAAGGAGTGTGTTTAGCTAAGAAATAGGCCCAAAACTAGTACAAGTAAGGGCAACGAGCATAATTGCGAAGTCCGTCAATGCAATGACCGCAATACTGATCGGTAGACCTATCACGAGTCAAATCCATGTTGTATAAATCTTCAGCGATAGTGACGCGATGGTCAGCATAGAGTTGGTCGATATAACCACGTGAAAACACACTGCCACGACGACCTGGCGCGAGAGGTCGCACAAACCCCGAGCGGTTACGAAAACGCGGGCTATAAGCCTGCCAATAGTCAGCGAGGGTTGGCTGAAAACCTAACTCCAACCAATGGCCCTCGTCATTCCACAAATGATATTAACGACCGTTAGGATCAAAAGGGAGGGCATCGATGAATTCGGGCCGCACGCGTGCAGTCCGAGGCGGAGGAGAGGGCTGGCGGGGTGGCGACGTAGGTGAACGTGGGCGAGGTGGGGGCGCTTGACGTGGCGGCGCAAAAGTAGGCGACGGAGGTAATTCCGGTGAAAGTACTTCATAGGAGTGCAAATCGACCTCCGGCACGTGACGCGGGCCGCCGGGAGTGATCGGTGAAAAACGCGGCCTCAGTTCGACACGCGGCGGCGAGCGGATGAAGCGAGGCGAATCGTCGTCCAAGACGATGATTTTGATTCGTCGACCGTGCGCTATTTGAAAAGATCGACGAGAATCTGGAGTGAATCTGGAAAAAAACGTTAGATTCGGACGAGATCGAAAGAAAATCTATCTTTCGGAAAATAATAAGCGATCCTGGCGCAGGGCAAAAATTGGGACAGGTGACCGGCCGGTACGGAAAATTGTCCCACAATATATTTTTCCAAAATATATGATCCAACAACTTCAAAAAAATAAAATTCCTTGGAGAAACCGAGATCGGCTCCGATACCAATGTAACGTTTCTGCTTTCCACGAGGATCTTTGCTCGGTATTCAAGGATGATTTAATATTAGCAGAAAGAAATAACGATAACTTCGAGAAAATGCACAATCCTTGTGAAAGCGAAAATGAAAACTGATAGAATTTGTGCTTGTGAGAGCTGCACTCACAATGACTCTTGCAAGTACATATACTTGCACAACGTGAGGCACTGGAGTGCTTCGAGTCACCACCTAGGGCACTGGTTCATGTTCAACGAAAAACGGTTGAATTGGACATAACCAATTCGGCCGAATGCTCCTAGCGCGCCGTTTGGCCTTTAGCAGACTTTTCGACGGTTTCCAAAAACCGTTATACGCCAAACGGGCGTTTTCGCGTTCGCGCGACTTTCTGAAAAGTCGCGACTGCTCGCGCAGTCGCTTACAGATTAATTCGACATGAACCGGTCGTTATAATAACTATTTTGGCCAATCGGTTGGGTGTGAACGTCTTAAACGAAAGGTCGCGAGTTTGAATCCGCCGAAATGCAAAGTAACTTTGCATGTTATATTTCGTTTGACTTTACGACTATTTTCGGAATCGCGACGCGACGACCGGGAGGTCGCGGGTTCGATTTCGACCGGTGGCACCCTTGGGCCACAACTTGGTGTTTTCTTTCGGGTTAGCGACGTGTCGTTAACCGAAAACAATGACTGTTAATATCCGTAATAGTGACAGTCAAAATAAGTTAATCAATCCATAATTGATTAAGTTGTTCCGCCATAATTAATCATACTACTTTATGACTAATTACGTTCTGCTTTTGCGAAGTAATCGAATTACTTTACGATTCTTTTTGCAATAGTATTCGGGTCGTTTCGCCTATCGACCGAGAATTAGTCGGCACACGTGTGTGTCAAAATAATTCAATAAACATGCAATCTTATACAAAATAGAAGTCTAACGTCTTTTAGGTAATTTAAAAAACGTTCTAAATACGCCTAAAAAGCTCAGATCGTTACATTGGGGATTGAGGCCTGTGAGGACTGCCCATGTTCAACCTGGAAGGGACTTGGTGAATTCAAGTGTACATGCGATTGAAGAGTGGCAGAATTTACCATTCTGTGGAATCTGAAGAGAAATATGATTCAAGCTAGAGCCCATAAAGGAGTAAGACCTCTGAGCTGCCTGACAACACGTGGAGAGAGCAAATGTTGGGAGACAAGTCTCGCTAGATCTCCGCAAACTGTGAGAATCCGTATAGCGAGCGTTTCTTTGCACCTGATTCGAGCAGAACGTAAGACGCTTGGGGAAGAGTCAGTGATTATTGGTCATCTTTTGAGATGGCTGGTGATGAAAGGGATATGAATCCCAAGTTCAAGTTGTCTACATTGGACGATCCGGGGATAGTAGTCTCACATTCGAAGAGTTTGATGAGATCTATCGGGCGGACTTCTGTGAGAAAATCCGAAAGGATGCTTCACACACATAGTTTGTGACATTCATTGATCTCGTCCATTACTTGGATAGAAATGCCTTGCTACTGTATTGCATATTTCGGAAGGATGAGAACCTCACCCAGGAATGGGCATTTGGAGAGCAAAAGAAGGCATGGGATTTAAAAATCCAAAGGTTGCTTATGTCAGAATGATCCCTTTGTCTCCAGAAAGAGCAGTACCAACTGCACCTGTTGAGAACGTAGACTTAACTGCAGTAACACTAGAACGCCCACATAAGCATATTCGGAGCAATATACACATATTTTGGTGCAATTAGGAAGCCCTTTGGTTTAAGTTGCCATATTTGTTTTACTTAACAACTTTCCTTTATTCTTTGCTGAAACGATTGCAAATATTGCATACATATTGGAATTAAGTTGGCGACCCTAACGGACGAGTAGTCGCAAAGTTACGAGTGTCAACGTAAAGTGCAAAGTGTTGTTTGAAAATAATTCGAACAGCACTGAAACTCGCGAACCCAAGCCATGGCCGCTCTTTTTTCTCGCAATAATTTGAAGTAGATTAAGCCATGGCGCCCAAACAGAGCAGTGCTGAGCCCTTCTGAGGACTTGTCATTTATATCAGTACTATTTTCTATGGCTGTAGATGGGCGTTTGAGACTTTCGGGGATGATTGTGTCGAGATGTTCTTGATGAGAGAGGTGAGAAAGAGGGTGAGTGGGAAGAAGGGGGAAGACTTCTTCCAAGTATCCTTTGCCTACAATGGGAAGAGGTCAAATATGACTGTAGAGGCCATTCAAAGCTTTATATAGCAAGGAGAGGAAGAGTTTGTGCAAGTGTTCAGCCCGGGTGTGTATAGGAGGAAATCTTTCATAGAACCCGAGAGTCAGCCAGATAGTCAGCTTGACAGTCAACCTAGTGTGCAGCAACGTTTAGAGCTACGATTAAATAAGATTGAGGAGCCTTGTGATCCTAGTCTTGAGAGTGCACAGCTTTCGCTTGAAACCGATAAGAAGAAGAGAGGCAAACCGTTTGGAAATAATAAGATACAAGCACCTGCTCAGAGAAGCAAATTCTAGCAGCTGGAGGTTGCAGCACAGAGAAGAGACAAAGGCAAGTCTAAGGTGCTACACTCTGAAACTGACATTGACAGTGCTTCGAAGGCAAGAAGCGGTTTTTTCGAAGAGGAGGAGCAAGTGCCCCCCTTGAGCATGCAAGAAGGGAGGAGCCTCCATTCGACCTGTTTGAGGAGTGGAACTGGCAGCCTGTTGTACCTGGTGGCATGGTTACGTCGTTCACAAGTACGCTTAGTTTCTACTTTCGCTTGTTCGATAATGTTTTCTGCTTTGTTTGCTTACTTCGTGCTAAATTTTTTTTAAATATTATTATAAATCACTTAACATCCTACACTTCAATTTAAAAAACAATCTGTGTTAGTTCGTCAAGTACGCGCGAAACAGCAAAAAACGCAAACGGCGTACCCCAGCCTGGTGAAATCTATGACAGCATGCTTTTGAAGCCTAGCGAAGACCATCATCATGGATTGCAAGGCATCCCCGACAGGTTCTTTTGAGGACGTTCTCCTTTTGGCATATTGTGCTTGCTCATGCCTACGTGGTTCTTTGAGCAACTACTCAAAGAAACCAATGCATATGCGGCGGAGCATAGTGTTAGAGGTTGGATACCATGCACAACCACTGAGATTGTTGTAATTCATGGTTTGTGCATGGCAATGGGGTTGCATGCTCTTCCTAGCCTAAAACATTATTGGAAAAAGATACACAAAGGGCCCGTAATTTTGCCTAGCTTTGGCCCATTCATGTTTAGGAATGGAGTCAAGGAGATTAGAAAGTACTTTCATGTGAAGAACAATAGGAGTAGGAAATGCTTTTCCACAAACTCTGGAGAGTACAAGTTGTGACAGCTCAAACAATTCACTGACTTACTCTTGAGTCTTGTCTGCCTTCAAGAGATATTATAGTCAGGTGAAGTCTTGACAATTGATGAGAAGACAATTCCCATTAGAAATAGACAATGTCCTGTTAGGATATACAATCCCTTTAAGCCTTACAAGTATGGTATGGAAGTGTTCACTATGTGTGATGCTATAGCATACTTTTGCTATGCTTTTATTTTCTATGACAGAGTGGAGAGAGATGGTTTGAAGTCTGATGTGGTTCTGATCTAGTAGCTATAGTTTCTCTAGGTAGGTTCTTTAGTCTTATTGTAGACAGGGGCATCACCTCTCCCAACCTCTTCCAGAAACTAGCTAAGCTTGGGCATGGTGCTATTGGCACAGCTATGATTAATGGGAAGAGCTTTTCTAGCAAAGATATTTGGATGGAGAAAGGTGCTGACCCAAAGGGAATCCCTAAAGCTGTATACAATAAAAATCTTTCTATGATAGCATGCACCTGGCATGACAAAGCACCTTGTGCGTTTTTGTCAACAGCTGTAGGACTAGATCCTAGATCACAATCTAGGCGTGACGGCAAACTTAGACATGTGCTGCCTGCGTTATCGGGCGCACGCGACTGGCACTGCTCTTCACCTTTTGGCCAGGCACCCCAGACGAGACGACCATCCATCGGCACGCGCTGGTCACCCGCTCTGAGACATTTGACGTGCTCCTTGGACAACACGCCCTCTCCCCCATTGGTGCCGCAGTAGATAATTGGGTGGAGCAAGTCTTCTACCGGCCTGACTGGCCGGCAATCAGGGGGACTCGTACAGCGTCATTGCCGCTTGACATCGAGGACTGCCGCCCAGCTGTGTCCGCCCTCTACGGCATCATGGCGCTAAACGACGGCCGTCGCGTGATCCAGACCGATAAGGGGGGGGTTGAGGAGGATGAGTTCTCCATAGGCGCCGAATTGCTCGAGACGCAGGATGAGGACCTTGAGCTGTCTGGCGCGAAGCTCCACCTCACGCCCCAGGAGCAGGCTGAGATTCTGGCTGCTCAGGCCACGGAGACGGTTTGAATATGCGCAGTTCATAACGCCACGATGTATAAGATGGCCGCAGACGCCGCCAAGGCACACGCCATCTCCACAGCTGCCATCACTGCTGCAGCGCCCACCTACGATGCAATGACAGCGGCTACATTCGCGGCCGGGCCTCAGCCGGCGGCTTTGGGTGGACCCTGCGCGAGATCAGACGTTTGACTGCGTCACGACGTGCCCGTGGGGGTCGCCCTACAGTACGCATGGCCTCCCACTTG
The DNA here is from genome assembly GCA_009602735.1 of Mesotaenium endlicherianum. Classification (NCBI taxonomy): domain Eukaryota; kingdom Viridiplantae; phylum Streptophyta; class Zygnematophyceae; order Zygnematales; family Mesotaeniaceae; genus Mesotaenium; species Mesotaenium endlicherianum. Next base: position 132,605 of record WELA01009192.1, on the reverse strand, counting down.
TTGTCTCCCGCACCATCGCACAGGACTGGCAAATCCTAGCCACGCACCACCACATCCGAGGACGAGGCCATGAGGCAGGCAGCTTGCCCAGGCTGGTCCGACGACGCGTCTTTGGAGAGTTTTGAGGAGGAGGAGTGGCAGGAGTGGTCCCAGGATGCTGCAGAGGAGCCTGCAGCACAGCCTTTGGAGGAGCCACCGCCGCCCACGCCCACAGCTCGCGTCTGATGCCAGCCTACAGGGCCTCCAGGCTTCAGCTTTCTTTGGCACGAGACCACGGCCAGGCCCGGTCAAGCATACCGGTACGCCGCCGGGCTAAGCTGTCCAAGACAGCACTGTAACAATTGGTCGCGAGGCCGAATGTGGCGCATGCGTGTAGTGGAAACAAATAGATAAAGTACTTAGTAAAATAGAATACTTTATCTATTCAAGACAAAGATTGTTGAACACAAGTGGTAGCCTTTTGAAAGAGCAATGGTCTCTTGAAAATTGATGTATTTTTGGAATTGGCAAGTGCAAGAGTGATTCTGGAATACCTTTCCTTGTTCTAGCTCTTGTTAATGTACTTGCTACATAAGTAATTTATAGAAAGGTGCATGTTGATGTGTTGGCACCCAACACATCCCAAAATTTGCCAACTCTTTCTATAATAATGTACACATGTCCTTTTGACCTAAATATGGCATATTTGGCTTTTGCCACATGGAGTTATTTTAGGTCCTTCCTCTAACTTTGAAAATGCCCTAGAAGGATAAAAGGACATGAACCAAGTCTCTAGAGAATCTATTCACACTTGAATCCAGTAAAAACTACTCTAAGAATATTCAAAAGTATTCAAATAATAACTAATTTATTCTAACTCATATCACTACAGTGCGATACATCGCGTGGACCGATGGAAGTGTCGGTTTGAATTGTATAAGTACAATTGGTGCGCAATCAAAGTACCTCGAGTTACCTGTTTGTTTGTATCGCTACAAGCACAACTATTTAACCAGCAACGAGTGTCGTGACATCACGCACTTGTTCGCTGGCAACAGCCTCGGCACAGGCGTGGCTGCTCGCGCCTCCGCCACACGGCCACCATGGCACCTACCCTTGTTGCTGACCTGCGAGTGCGCGCACGCCAGCCAGAGCCAAGGAGCAGCATCCGTGGTCCTCGGCGTACCGGTCCTTCTCCCTACGCGGAGCCTGCCCTGCGCATCGCACGCGGTACCACGCCGCCAGCCCGGTGCGCACAGGACATCACTCCCCTTCGCGAGCAAACTAGGGATGATCGAGGGGTCACACCTCTGAGCAACATGTCCACGAGCGCTCGGGAGATTACTCCTCTTTGCGAGGATTGGGAGATCACTCCTCTTCGCGAGACGCGCCCTCGCTCAGTCACACCCCCATACTGCAATACTCGCGACCGTGGCAAGACTCCTCCCATCTGCGTCGGCAACGACGACGCGCAATCTTCCTCGACCACTGCGGCCCACGCGTTGTATTACACGCCGCTCGTCAGGACCGCCGCACTCTCACGCAGCCACATAGCCGGCGATGGGCCGTCCGGGCCACCTCCGCAAAGGGTGGCCCGTATCGGCGGCAGGCCCTTCAACCGCCATCCTTTCACTATTGCGGCACGAGCTGAGATCATGCAGCGCCAGCAACAGGCCTGCATTCACTGGCACCACCCCCTGGCAGCTTCGTCCGCAAGTCCAGTTGGCTTCACGTCAGCTCGTTCAGCCTCAACAAGTGGTTGACAAGGACGAGCAATCCTCCATTATCGTCCCCGCGCATTCCTACATTCGCGAGTGCCAGCGAAAGTACTTCAACCCGCATCCCTAGCTGCCGCAGCGCTGTAACGATCTGAGCTTTTTAGGCGTATTTGGGACGTTTTCCCGATTACCTATATTACGTTATACTATTTATCATACATTATTTGACAAATGATTGTATGACATTGAATTATTCGCCACACGCGTGTGCCGATTAATTCCCGGTCGATTGGCGAAACAACCGAGATACTATTGCAAAAAGCGTCGTAACGTAATACGACTACTTCGCTAAAATACACCATAATTATTCATGAAGTTATTTTGATTAATTATGAGATGATGACTTAAATAATCACTGTTTGATGAAGTTATTTTGATTTTCGTTGTATCGGATAATGCACAATCACAAATTTTGGATTTACGACTAGTCGTTAATATAAACAAACAGTCGTAAAAGTCAAACGACACATAATATGCAAAGCGACTTGCATCCGAGCGGATTCGGACCTGCGACCTGTCGTTTGAAACGTTCACACCTAACCAATTGACGAAGTAGTTTTTATAACTACCGATTCATGACAAAAAGCATGTGTACGCGACTCCGCAAACAGTCGCGACTTTTCGAAAAGTCGCGAGAACGCGAAAACGCCCGATTGGCGCGAAACGGTTTTTCGAAAACCGTCGAAAAATCTCCAAACGGCCTAAGGGCGCGTTTCGAGCATTCAATCAAAATGGGTCGTACCCCTTTGCCTGTTTTCATTGACATGAACCAGTGCCCTAGGTGGTGACTTGAAGCACTCCAGTGCCTCACGTCGTGCAGGTATTAATACCTGCAGAGTCATTGTGAGTGCATCTCTCACAAGCACATATTCTACGTTAGTTTTCATTTTCGCTTTCTCGAGGATTTGTCAATTTGTACAAGTATATAGATTTTCTTTCCACCTCATTTAAATATTCCTTGAATACCGAGGAAAGATCCTCTCAAAAAGCAGAAACGTTACATTGGTATCGGAGCCGATCTCGGATTCTCCAAGGGATTATTTTTTTTAGTGGTTGGAAAATATATGTTGGGAAAAGATATCTTGGGGTAATTTTTCTTATTGGGAAGGTCACCCATTCCAGTCTCGTCCTAATCCAACGGTTATTTATCGTGTTTCGACGGGAAAGTTTTTCTTTCTCTCTCGGCGCTATCTCGACTTCCATATGGAGGGCAAAAATGGTGTCGAGGTTGCTGCTGCTGCTGCTGCCGCCGCTGCTACTAATGCCGTTGCTGCTGCCGCCGCTGCTGCTGCTCTTATCGTTCCTGTCGTCAACGTCGGCGATGCTGGAGGAATGCCCAACGAACCCATTTTGCCGCGCACTTTCCAGCAGACAAGTTTACTACGCTTCACGGCCTTGACAACTGAGAGTCAAACCATGACAATGGCTCTAAGCACCTTGCCCGATGTCATTGGTCGTACAAAAGACCGTGATGATCTTGCTGCGGCCACTCGTACTGAGTTGGCCGACCTTGTCACTCGCTTCGTTGCTGCCATGGACACTCACCCTTCGATTGGTCCTTTCTTACAGGTTGCCCAAGGGATGCCGGGCCCATCAGGGACCGCTGGCAACAACGCCAACCCGCCAATCCCGCCCGCCATCCTTGCGCAGGCCGCGGCACCAACGCCTTCGTACAAGCCTTCACCGCCTAAAAAGTTTCAGGGCGGTCCAGGTTCTGACGTACGCCGTTTTCTCAAAGAACTCAAAACCTTCTTTGCGTTAGCTAAAGTGGCCCCTACCAACCAAGCCATGATGGCTTCCACTTTTCTCAAGGGGGACGCATCGCAGTTATGGCATGGGGCTGAGAGGGGGCCGATGACTTTCGAGGAGTTTGGTACTGAGTTACTCAATTCCTTTGGGCGTCACAATTTATCAAAGCTAGCTCGTGATAAGTTGCGTCAACTCAAGCAGACAGGCACTATCAAAACCTATGTCATAAGTTCCGTATCTTAGTCGCCCAGATAGTGGATGTTCCGGTCAATATTGGGATGCAAATTCACCTCTTTTGCTTGCGGCTCCAGGCGGAATACGCTAAACGTCTCAATGCAAACCCAGTCACCGGTATGGAATGGACAGCCATCGCCGATCTCATTCGATATACCGAGACTTTAGCTCAGGAGGAGTCGGTCGCTATGCCTAAACGTCAGGCAGCTCGTCCATCACGTCCTCCATCGTCGTTTCATAGTTCTAGTAATGCCGTTCCAAAGAGGAACTATCCCAATGGCGCGGGTAATAGTGCTGGATCCAATGGTCCACCTCCCAAGATAGGCAAGATAGACAACACAGAAGCTCGCAATCGCATGATGGCAGAAGGGCTGTGTTTTGGCTGTGGGAAACATGGGCATACGATCTCGGCATGTCCTACTAGAAAGGATCCGAGAGACAATCCCAAGGGGAAAGGCAAGGAGCCTTTAAAAGAGTAGCTCAGGAGATAGCCGCAAAGCCTCCTTCTGAGCTATTGACAACACGACTTAGCGAGCAGGAAATTCTAGGTGATTGTGCGCAGACACCAAAGGTTCTTGTTCACTCTGGCATACCCGATGTATATTTCAAAACGAACATATTTGTATGGAAGTGTTGAGTTTTGCTGAGTTCTTGGAACTCGAGTGCATCCATGATACCATGTTCTTGCACTTTCAGCCACATGATCCTAACCTTGCCAAGTGTTACGCACATTTATCTCGCTTACGGAAAATGCACCAGTGTCGTGCACCAGTTTATATTGCTGCATTTACACATCGACGCGCGCATTCTCACCCGATCACTCGGTTTCCCACGCGGCTCGCAATGCAAAATGGGATTCTGGTAAAGGATCTCCATATGTCCCACACTCCTCTCAAGGCGAGGACATTGCTACTGATGCATAATGCTTCTTTCGGGTTAAGTATGACATTTGAAACAAAAGCTTCAGGCGAATCATGCTTTACAGTCAATGATTCAGGCGCATCAGTGAGCTTCATTAGTGCACGTTTTGCACAAGAGATGAAGTTCCTTCCAATACTCAAGGACGAGACTCTTTGCCTCGGAAATGACTCGTTAGCTTGTATTTTTGGAACAATTAAATTACCGCTCAGCGTGCAGTTCTTTCATGGGCGTGTACAATTCTACGTAACTGAATTGCCACATGGAATCGACGCAATTTTGGATAACGATTGGCTTACGCAAACAAGTGCATTGCTTGACTTTGGTCAAAAGACATGCATTGTACGCAAAGGGACCAGGAAGATCACTCTTCAGTCCCTTAAGCCCGACAAGGCCTTGGAAAGTCCTTCAAAGACTCTTCCATTGTCCATAAAGCAAGCTCAACGTTTGGCAAAGCAAAGTCAAAATGTTTTCTACGGACTACTAAGACCCGATTCCCCAGCAACTTCCACTACGCTCTTTACAAAAGAGCCAATGTTAGACGTTACTGGTCATGAGGACACACTCATACCTGAAATTTTGCTCTTTTGCAAAAGTACAAGTCAGTATTTCCAAGTGAAATACCAGCCGGGCTTCCGCCCGATGATAGGGGTGTTGGACATACAATCCCTCTCATTCCCGATTCTCAACCGACTTGGCGACCAATTTATCGCCTAAGCCCGTTGGAGATGAATAAAATGAAGGACCAAATTACCGACTTGCTTTAGAAAGGATGGATTGAGCCAAGCTCTTCTCCATTCGGGGCGCCCACCCTATTTGTTCAAAAGAAAGATGGGACGCTTAGAATGTGCATTGATTATCGTGCGTTGAACAATATAACGGTCAAGAATCGCTGTTCGTTGCCTCGCATTGATGATTTCTTTGATTCGCTACAAGGGGCATTTGTGTTCTCCTCGCTTGATTCAACCCAAGGCTATCATCAGATCCAAATCACACCAGAGGATGTCCCCAGAGGATTCGTACGCCTATTGGGCACTTCCAGTACAAAGTCCTAAGTTTTGGACTTACCAATGCACCAGCGACATTCCAAAGTACGATGAACGATTTGTTTAGACCTTACTTGGGGAAATTCGTCCAGGTTTACCTCGACAATATCCTCCTCTATTCAAAGACCAGGGACGAGCATTACAAGCACCTCGAGTTGGTGTTGCAAATCCTTTGTGAGCAACAGCTGTATGCTAAGCTGAAGAAATGTTCCTTCCTAAAGGATGAACTTTTGTACCTCGGACATATAGTGGGTTTGAAAGGGGTGCACCCTGACCCAGCCAAGATAGCATGCATTGCTGACTGGCCTGTCCCAAAAGATGTACATATTGTACGTTCATTTCTTGGGTTTGCTAACCACTTTTGTAAGTTTATGCAAGATTATTTAGTGATGGCCGCGCCACTCACTGCTCTGACAAGGAATAATAAGACGTTCCTTTGGGATGAGAATACGCAACATACATTTGAGCGCGTTAAGCATGCCCTCACTAATGCGCCAATTCTTTCATTAGCCGATCTTGACTTGCCTTACGAGGTAGTTGTTGATGCATCTGGTGTTGGAATAGGGGCTGTTTTGCTGCAGGCAGGCAAGCCTATCAGTTTTGAGAGTCAAAAGCTGACACCTGCCGAACAAAATTACTCAACAACAGAGCAAGAGCTCTGGGCAGTGATACACGCTTTGAAAATTTGACGATGTTATTTGGAAGGTTGCAAGGGTTTGACAATGGTTACGGACCACTGCCCAAATACCTTCCTTCAAATTCAGCCAACGCTATCGAGGAGACAGACGAGATGGTCTGAGTTCTTGCAACGATTCCACTTTGAGTGGGCATATCGCCCAGGTCACAACAATGTTGCTGATCCTCTAAGTCGAATTCCTCACCACCACTTGATGTTGGGGATTGTTACTAGCTTGCGAGAAAAAAATGGTCAGGTTTCGAGGGCGGCCACCCTTGATTCTGCTGTAGCCCCCCGGACGTCTGACTGCAACCAAACCTGGTGACGCGGGCACACCCAATTTGGATAGTATGCATAACTCGGAAGTACTTGACCTGCATCAACTATTTCACGAGGGCTATCTCAAAGATCCGTTTTCCCTAGATCTCCAGAGTACTGGCTTAAACGGTGTACCCGTAACGATGGACAGTATGGATATGTAATGAATCAGTATATTNTGTAATGAATCAGTATATTAGTAGATATAATATTCATTTAAATATAATAGTTAATTAAGTTCAGCCTGCTGAACTTTAGTTATTAGTCAGTTTGCTAGACTTTACATAATTATCAGTTTAATGACTCGGCCAAAAGCAGCAGGCTGAAGTCAACTTAAGTCAGCTTGCTGACACATTCTTTGACAGCCAGCTGACTTCCGTACTCGGTAGCAGCGAACTGCCTTGATATGCATCTAAGTGCGATATGCTAGATGAATGGCCAGATGACATCCCTATGATGGATGGCTATTCGGGATGATGGGAGATGGCGGTGGATTTGGTTAACCGAGGTCCTACCAACGTGGTTAACTCCCGGGTAGGCGGTGCCATCGCACTGACCGTTGAACAGTAAACTCATTCCATGTACATATGCTAGGCATTGCTCTCGAGTTCGGCATTCGGAAACGAGGCCAACTCTCTTGTACAGCTTACTGAGAGAGATCTGAATCCAAGGCGAGAAGCCATTGATACGCACTGTCTTCTAACCTTGCTTATGTATGAGTTTTACTGATTTGCATTATTGATGCTAGTTTACTCTCATTTGACTGACGAGTTTTATTCCCTGCTAGTGTATTGTCCTTTGCCGTTTAACTAGTTAACGGAAATACCATAAAAGATTACTTGCTGATATAAAGATCTTTATTAATTGTTAATCGCCTATTTGGTAAGACGATTCATTTCAGGATAAAAGGAAAGAACACTCAAGCTATTCGTTTGAGGACGATTTTTGGTGGCACAATGGGCGCATTGCTGCCCCAGAAGGCCGAGTAACACGTGTGTTACTACGCAAAGCCCATGAGTCTCCTTACTCTGGTCAGCATGGAATTACCAAAATCACACACGCTTTGCGCCGAGGGTAGATTTGGCCGTTCCTCAAGCTTGATGTTGCCAAGTACATTGTCAACTGCGCAACATGTCAAAGGAATAAGCCGAGCAATACGTTGCCAGCTGGGAAGTTGCAACCATTGGAACTTGCATGTGCTCCTTGGGAAAACATAAGCCTCGACTTTGTCGTGGAATTGCCTACCACCAGTAGAGGACACAATGGGGTGTTATCGATTGTGGATTGTTTCACTAAGATGGTGCACTTTAAGGCCATTAAACCATCGCTTGATGCCGTCGAGACCGTGCGTCTCTTCGTGGATCATGTGTTCAAGTTGCATGGCATGTCGAAAGAAATCGTAACTGATTGTGACAGTAGATTTACGAGGCACTCATGGCAGGAAGTTTGCTCGCATTTTGGAACGAAGCTTAAGATGACCACTAGCCTCCATCCTTAGACCGATGGTCAGACAAAACGATTGAATTGCGTTCTGCAACAGGTTATTTAGGCATTATGTGATACCTCGCCAAGACAATTGGGACCCTCCTTTCACTTGCAGAGTTTTCGTAAATAATGCTCATCAGGAAAGTATTAAGGAAACACCATATTTTCTTAACTAAGGGAGCACACTCCTCTCACGCGTACGGTACCCGATGTGGCGGGGATGTCAACCATAAGAGTGCCAAGTCCACGCCTATTTGTCCATTCTCTTCAAGAGGTGCACAAAAACGCGAAGCTGGCGTTAGCCGCTGCTCGAGATCGACAGAAAACGTTTGCTGACACGCATAAGACTGAGTTAAGTTTTCAAGTTGGCAATGACGTACTTTTGCAAACTAAACATCTCCAACTCAAGCACCCAAGAAAGCACAAGCTTCTGCCTTGTTGGGTAGGCCCTTTTATCGTTATTGCAACGGTTGGACCTGTTGCATACCGACTGGATTAATTGTCATCATTTAGGGTTTAGGGTTGATTGTCATTATTTTGGATAATGCACAGTCACAGATTTTGGATTTACAACCAGTCGTTAATACGAACAAACAGTCGTCAAACGACACATAATACGCAAAGCAACTTTGTATCCGAGCGGATCCGAACCTGTGTCCTCTCGTTTGAAACGTTCACACCTAATCGATTGGCGTAGTACTATTTATAACTACCGGTTCATGAAAAAAAGCATGTGTACGCAACACCGCAAACAGTTGCGACTTTTCGAAAAGTTGCGAGAACGCGAAATCGCCCGGTTGGCGCGAAACGATTTTTCGAAAACCGTCAAAAACTCTCCAAACGGCGCGTTTCGAGCATTCAGCCAAAATGGGTCGTACCTTTTCGCCTGTTTTTGTTGGCATGAACCAGTGCCCTAGGTGGTGACTCGAAGCACTCCAGTGCCTCGCGTCGTGCAGGTATAAATACATGCAGAGTCATTGTGAGTGCAACTCTCTCAAGCACACATTCTATGTTAGTTTTCATTTTTGCTTTCTCGAGGATTTGTCAATTTGCACAAGTATATAGATTTTCTGTCCACTTCATTTAAATAACCCTTGAATACCAAGGAAAGATCCTCTAGAAAAGCAAAAATGTTACAAGCGCACCGTCATGGAGCAGCTGGTCCACGCCGCTTTGCACCACGACGACCGTGGGGCGAGGGACAGGCAGCAGCTGCAGTGCGTCCTCGAGATGCAGGCGACGGCCCTACCATTTCCTTAGGACGCTCTGCAGGACGCACGGGCCAGGTGGCGCACCTATCAGGCGCATGGCCCACCCGCAGCCTCTCTCGGACTGCATTCCCAGGCTCACTCGCGACTACGCCAAACGCGCAGTGGCGGCCCACCGCATGGCACTCCATCAGCACAGTGCTCTCCGCTCTTATCCTCCGCCCGCCGAGCCAGGCGATCCTGCTATGGGATGCCGGCCCCTTCCTTTGCCTATCTATACCAACCAGCTTCACAAGCGTCTAGGCTGCATTGTCTAAGTCGAGCTCTTTGCTGGTATTGTGACAAGGATACCTTGCAGGCCGGCATTTCAGTGCGTCGATACGTCTATGTGGACCTTGATATCGATGCGCAGCAGGTGGCCCGCCGATAGATGGCCCTGTGCCACGAGCGTTTGACTGACCTATTCCTTGCGCACGCAGTCCGCCGTGCCCAGTACGACTGGCCTACGGACATACGCGACATCATCGCCGAGCACATCACGCGGCTTGGGCCCATCGACCTCATCATCGGCGGCTGGGAGTGCCAGGGATTCTCCATCGTTGGGCAAGGAGGCGCGCTTGGTGACCCGCGTACGACCCTCTTCTGGCATCTACCCCGCGTCGTCAACATGGTTGATTGCCAACAGGATTGTCAACAGGATTGCCAGCTGCTGCACACGCTCGCATGGGTCCTGGAGAAAGTGGCAATTTGCCACGATCGCCGGCCCAACGTGCGCGCCGACTTCAAGATCTGCAACAGCTACGCCGATCGTGAGGTCGTCATTGACGCTGCCCAGATTGGCTCCTTTGCGCATTGCGTGCCTTTTCACCAACCTAGCAATGCCATGCACGCTCGAGGAATTGGCAGCAGCACATCCGCGCCACACGCGCAACGTCGACTCTATCCTTGATGCGGCGCGACTGGCACATTGGGTGGTTACTCTGCCCCCTCCATGCCAAGCTCAGTGTGAGGTCCTTCGCAACGTTACCAGGGCGCTCCCCACATTTGTCAGTTGCTACGACAGCGACGCCTATGTGGGTGCGCAGCACAGAATGATCATTGACCTCGTGACCGGCATGTTCCAGCGGCCTTGCGCAGTGGAGCGTGCAATGGGCTTCCCTTCGCACCTCACGCAGGTGGACGGCATCACCGTCCACCGCGTACGTCTCCTGGGCCAGGCTGTCAATGCCAAAGTCCTCACGTGGATCCTCTTGAAGACGCAAGCCTTGACTACCCTCTACGCGCAGGCCCATCACCCTGAGATGGACCAATCCTACAACGACATGGACCGCAATTCCAACGACAATGGTTGCGTCTTACCTGGTACTACCTGGCATTCCTAGTGCGAGGGTCCTGCTCCCAAGGCTCCCTTACGATCGTTCACATTTGGGCAACGACTCTGGTGGGCTGGGGGGGGAAGGAGGAGGAAGGAGTACTCACAGGGGGAGTTTTGATTGCCATTTCTTTTTCCACGCTCTTGACCTCAGGCAGGTGGTGCAGGGCAGCTGGCAGCAGCTGCCAAGGAGGAGGTATCCGTGGCAGGCCGATCGCAATCAACTGCAGGGCAGGTGATGCCTGCAGCCCCATAGACCACGCCAGCAACAGGGCAGGAGGCTATTGCTGCAGCACAGGAGCCACCACCTGCTGCCCCTACATGGAAGGTGGTGGGGGCTCTCACCGAGGCATAGGCTGCTCAACAGACGGCATTGCTGGATGCACAGCGCAATGCGAGCTTTGCCAGAGGCATGTACTATCTTGGGCGCTACACAGGCGACCCTATGAGGATTTCCCTCAAGACGGACGTGTCCATCTTCCAGAAGCGCTACCGCTACAGCTGCTTTGAGGACGACCTGATCAACACGCAGACGGGCAAGCTAGAGGATTGCCAGCTCATTTGTGAGTATGCCTCCATCTACGCCGCGCCCACAGTCGTGCCAGCTAAGAAGGACGCCTCAAGCAACTAGTCTAGAAAGAGGATGTGCGTTGATTATTGTAGCTGAACAAGGTCACTGAGCAGGACGAATATCCTATGCCGACCCCTGACGAGATCTTTGGCGACATCGGCGCTTGTACTTTGTTTTGGGTGCTGGATTTCAGGCGGGGCTTCAACCAGATACCCATTGCGGAGGAGGCCACTACAAGACGGCTTTTTGGAGGTTGCAGTGTCTGTACGAGTGGAAGGTTACCCTCTTTGGCTTGAAAAACTCCACCCACCTTCTAGCGAGTCATGGAGAAGGAGCTGGCAGGGCTATCCTTTGCCTGATGCTACATCGATGACGTGCTCGTCTTCAGTGAGACATTTGAGGAGCACGTGGCGCACATCACTGCAGTCCTGAATTGCTTGGAGGCCGTTGGGCTCAAGTGTCATCAAGGCAAGTGCACCTTTGGGACCCGAGAGGTGGAGTACCTCGGGCATCTCCTCTCCACCAGTGGCCTGCCCCGCAGCTGGCCAAGATCTCGGCCATCACAGGCATCCCGCCACCAACCGATATCTCGCAGGTGAGGGCCTTCCTTGGCATTGCCAACTACTACCGTCGCTTTGTGCTAGGGTTCAATGAGCTAGCCAAGCCGCTCAACGACTTGCGACGCAAGGGCGTTGCCTACGTATGGGGACCAAAGCAGCAGGCGGCGTTTGACAAAGCTCAAGAAGCTGTTGGTGAGCGCTCCAGTGCTGCGGTGGCCTGACTACCAAAAGCCCTTCATCCTTGCACTGTCAAATGGCACTGGCCGCAGTAGAGGAGCAAGACAGCTGGCAGCTCAAGCTCGAGGACGTGTGGGACGACGCCCCAATGTTGCAGTACGTCACGATCAAAGAGTTGCCTCCAGACATCAGTGCTCGCGAGCGCGATCGCATCCTCAAGTGCAGCCGTGACTTTGTCTTCACAGAGGGGCGCATGCGGCGAGAGATGGCGGACAGCTCCGTTTAGGTGGTACTTGAGCCTGCTATACCCAATCTGTTGGTGCATGAGGCGCTTGGACATTTCGATGTTAAGCGCACTCTCAGCCTCCTCCAGGCGGAGTACTGGTGGCACGGCATGACTAAGGTCGTCGTCCAATTCACGGGTTGTTCTACTGGTGGCCGCTCAACTTGGCTGGGGAGCTGCCCAAGTCTCGTCGAGGCAACCTCTACGTCTTGGTGATGATTGAGCACAAATCCAAGTGGATTGAGCTCGTGCCTTTGCCCAGCAAGGCCAGCGAGGGGATCGCTCAGGCTTTTTTGTGACCAGGTCCTTAGCAGCTTCGGTGGCTGCGCTGAGGTGCTGACCGACCAGGGCAAGGAGTTCAAGGGCAGCTTTTAAAAGCTGCTGGAGCGCGCTATGGTTGACCACCGCAATACCTCCCGCGATCATCCCTAGGCTGACGGCCTTGTAGAGCGCATGGTGCAGCTTGTTTAGCTTGGGCTGCGGAAGTACCGCCTTGCCTACGACAGCACCCACTGGGACGACGCCCTCCCGCGGTTGGCTATGGGGTACAGGTCCAGTAAACAAGCCTCCTTAACCTTGCTTTCTTCCTACTTCTTTCTCTACGGCCTACAGCCAGTCCTATCGCGGCAGTTAGGACCGTGGCCAAGAACGTTTTGGACTTGGACAGTCCCGAGACGTGGAGCGCTCTGATCGGGCAGCGTGCGCAGCTCTTCCAGCGCCTAATGCCCATGGCCATGGATAACCTCGGCATCTCACAGCATCGCGACACGCTGAGGTACGCTATGACTCGTGGAGGAGCCTATCGTTCGCAAGTGTTGCAATTTCCCGCAGGTGATTTTGTGTACCTGCGACGCCAGACAAAAAACACCCTCGACACCAGCAGCTCGCCAGTCATCCTGCGCGTCAAGCGTGTCTTGCCGTCAGGAGTTCTGGAGCTGGAAGGTGAAGATGGCCGTCTTTACAAGGACCACACGGAGAACTGTGGACCATGCCACCTTCCTAACCTTGACATGCAAGTTTGTCCCCGCGACGCGCGGCCGCCCAAGGACTGGGCGCGTCAAATCTGCCACAGTCCCGGCCAGGAGGCCAAGATGTTGCTGTGCTACAGCTGCAACCTCGGCTTCCACATTGGCTGCCTCGACCTGTCACTGGCCCGTGTGCCAGCTAGAGACTAGTTATGTACTGACTGCTCTAAGTTAGCCTTAGGCAACTATCACAGCTAGTACATGCCTTGTACACATTAGTGGACATAGGGGAGCCTTCTAAAGTGACTAAATGCATTGAATCCGCCGCATGCAATGTTGGGTTTCCAGGAGTTTAAGTACTAGAGATGTCCCAAGAGAGAAATCTTTTTAGAAGTCTCATGATGCTAGTTGTAAGTCACAGAGTTATCAATAAAGCTTACAGTTTTACCTCTTGTGTTTTCAGTACCACTCAGTCTCTCTCTTGTGAAGAGCAAGCCCTCCTGGCTTCCTATCACTTGAAGAACTTCACAAGTGGTGAGCAAAGTCACAGCTTAAAACTTCAGCCATAGGACTACTCTTGGGGATCAGATGTGCTCCCAGTGATCTCTTGGGCTAGAGTTCATCAGTTGATTTCTACCTGATTATAGTCTTGAGATGCTCACTCTGGGAAGTACACGCTTATTTTAAGCGTTAAAATAATTGACGCTTGACTCCCTTTTTGGCTATAAAGCCACATGTTCTATAGATTTCATTCTAGCAAAGCCTGCTTGCTTATCATGCATTGCTTGTGTTGATGATACGCACTCAATGTCCTAACGCACGACACATAAAATAAACCTCACAACATATCTAATATTACACTCTACGGATTAAAGCTACTAGAAAAATACATACCATATTTTCATAATCTTACAAACGCTCTAAGACATACCATGACTTGTGGAGGAGCCTATCATTCACGGGTGTTGCAGTTTGCTGCAAGTGCCGTGGACTTGTATATACATCCTCGCGACGCGCGGCCCCCCGCCCAGGGAGTGGGTATGCCAGATCGACCACAGCTCGAGATAAGAGGCCAGGATGCTCTGCGACAGCCGCAATCTCAAATTCTACATCATCTGCCTTGACCCAACGTTGGCGAAGGTGTTACCAGGCGACTGCATTTGCAGCGACTGTTTTGGGCTAGCCTAGGCAACAATAGCAGCTCACCAATCCTTGCTTGAGATCTCGGGGAGGAATAAGCATTTACCTCTCTTTATGGATATAAAGCCATATGTAATATTTATTTCATAGCAGTATAGCCTTTGTGAAAGGAGCAGAGTGCCCTAGTGGAAGCGTAGTGACTCACGAGGAACCAAACTAGTTTCAATCATACTCTAGAGGATAGCGGCATATCAATAAGAAAGCTATAAAACAATTAGCGAGCATTTCAAGTAACAAGGAAGTGCTCATAAGTGGGGTAGGATGAAGGGTCTTGTTATTACGTTTGTCATGACTCATTAGGTCGGGACCGTCGCCTGAGCCAAGACACACGTGTGTCGACCATCGACCTACAAAGGCCGACTTTGACCTTGCTTCACGCATTCATATGCTAACCTTTGCTAGCATTCTAAATCGCTAAATTGTATATCGTCGCGTCACCTTCCGAACGGCACCTGTTGCGCGCCATTTGGTCAAGTGTCGAGCGACATATTCGCGATCTAGCCCGCGCCACCTACAAGCTTGATAAAGTACATTTAGCATGCATTAACATAGTATATGAGCACCATTAGAGCTATAACTTGGTGACTGCATCACTCATTCCTAGAGAAAGCTTCCTTACGTTTCAGATCTACTTTTGAGGCGTTATCTAGGTAGTATTGGTCGGGGTAAGCTCTGCCAACGAGAGTCATGCATCTTCTTTCTTGTGCTATCTTTGATTGGTGTGTAATGTGCTTAGCCAATAGGAGAGCTAGTACTTGCCTTACCTCCACTTTTTTGGACCTAAGAGAGCCTCCTAGTATGACTGTGTGCATTGAACTCGCCGCCTTCAGCGCCGGTTTTGCAGGGAGTATATAGGAGAAATGCCCCTAGAAGGACATCTTTTTAGAAGTCCCAATTATGCCAGCTGTAAGCCACACTGTTATCAGTAAAGCTTACACTTTTACCTCTTGTGTTTTTTAGGACCACTAAGTCTCCCTCTTGTGAAGAGCAAGCCGTCCTGGCTTCCAGTCACGAGAAGAACTTCACAAGTGGTGAGCAAAGACACAGCTTAAACCCTGCCATAGGACTACTTTTGAAGATCATGATGTGTTTCCAGTGATCTTTTGGGCCAGACTTCATTAGCTGTTTTCCTACCAGATTAGAGTCTTGAGGTGCTCACTCTGGAGAGTACACGCACCCTTACTTCTAAAAAGATCTCTCTTTGCCTGCAAGCAATTAGAGTCTTCAGCGTATGCCTATCCGTAGTGGGCTACCTTATCAGCCTTAGTACGAAAGGGTTAGCGGCGAGGACTCAGATTCGGATTTTAGTACTATCACTGATCCCCTAAAAGGACAAGCACCCGGTGCCCCCTCAACCTCCGGCCGTACATGAGCCACCTCTGCAGTGGACTCACTACGATCACTCGTACTCCATGGCAAGTGACCAGGATACAAAAGTAAACAGGGCCTTCCTCTTCCGCTTCAGCGGCAGGCCAGGCACCTGAGATCTGGACGACACTATCTCCGAGTTCGAGGCTGACTTGGAGAACGCTAAGCTCAAAACGCTCGCGCTCACTAAGCGCCAGGTGTTTGACACGCTCGTGCATTACCTTCTCTACGAGGCTTGCGACACCTTAGGCGCATTGAGCTAATCCGAACTTCCAATTAATTTGACCTGGTCGACACTCCGCGTCAGCTAAAATTATGTGAAGTTTGAACTCACTCTAACGGCCCAGATCGCTCAACGCTGTCGGTCGATCCAACGGTTGTGCTCACTGCAAATTAAGAACAGTTGCCGACCAACCTTGAAACTAATTAAAAACTTCAAAAATCCAAAACTTTCTCAATCCTTAACCAAATTTGACAATCTTTTTATCAAAATGACCACAACAATGCACTTTATAAGTCTATGATTGTACACTGTGACTTCTATTGCTGCTGCGCCAATGTATGCTCGAGCTCTTAATGCACAACTGCAATTTGATCTGCTGATGTGCTATCATGAATGTTGCCCGCATTTTCATACTAATCAACAATCAGAAATTCTTAGCAGTAGCTTTGTCCCCAAGCTTCTATTTAGCACAGAGTACGTATGACTGTGTTTTTGCTGCCACTTAGTATTCTCTTTATTATTAATTCATTGTTGCAACATCACCAGCTGCAGCTGCTGTTTCCAAAACTTCCCGTAAAAATCCAGTCCCCAACACAATCTTCTCAGCTTGTAGCGAGCCATTAGTGCTATCGTCTTAACTAAACACACAAAGTACTTCGTGCCGTGTCCATCAAAGTGCTACATTTTTGAATTGCCTGCTCCAATACCATGTTGAATTTCTTCCTTGTGAATAATTTCTCGTCTCACCTCAGTTATATGTATTCTTTTTGTCTTCTTAATGCTACGGATGCAATGCCTTAGCTGCACAAATACTAGATGCATACAACAACATCTCCACACATGCACAGAGCTAACCTAAACGTTTTTTCTCTAACTTTAAAAATTTCACAATACATTGTTC
The DNA here is from genome assembly GCA_009602735.1 of Mesotaenium endlicherianum. NCBI lineage: Eukaryota > Viridiplantae > Streptophyta > Zygnematophyceae > Zygnematales > Mesotaeniaceae > Mesotaenium > Mesotaenium endlicherianum. The sequence continues at coordinate 115,594 of WELA01009192.1, read as the reverse complement.
TTTGCGGCCTCTATATTTTACTGGGGCTGCTGAAATGAATCGACTTACTTAAAAGGCGATTAACAATTAATGAAGATCTTTATATCAGCAAGTAATCTTTATGGTATTTTCTGTTAATTGATTAAACAGCAAATGACAACACACTAGAAGTAGACAATACTCGAAAGTCAAATGGAAGTAAACTAGCATCAATAATGCAATCAGTAAACTCACACATAAGAAAGGCTAGGAGACAGTGCATATCAATGGCTTCTCTCCTTGGATTCAGATCTCTCTCAGTAAGCTTTACAAGAGAGTTGGCCTCGTTTCCCAATGCCGAACTCAAGAGCATACCTAGCATATGTACATGGAATGAGTTTACTGTTCAACGGCCAGTGCGATGGCACCGCCTACCCGGGAGTTAACTGCCTTGGTAGGACCTCGGTTAACCAAATCCACCGCCATCTCCCATCATCCTGAATCGCCATCCATCCCAAGGATGTCATCTGGCCATTCATCTAGCACACCACACTTAGATGTATATCTAGGCAGTTTGCTGCTACCAAGTATGGAAGTCAGCTGGCTGTCAAAGAATGTGTCAGCAAGCTGACCTCAGTTGACTTCAGCCCGCTGCTCCCGACTGAGTCATTAAATTGATTATAATATAAAGTTCAGCAGATTGAATATTAACTACAGTTCAGCAGGCTAAAATTATTTAACTATTATATTTAAATGAATATAACGTCTGCCAATATACTTATTCATTACAATCCCTTCAACTTAACAGGTTGTCGCCTCGAACAACACTAACACTGGATACATGGTCCTTCTAGTTGAAAGTACCGATCTGACTCCCAACACCTTTTGCTTCAACCCTGATACCTAACGGTGGAGGTCACTAGTTACAGCGTGCTCTCCCCTTGACCCTCAACCTACTTGAAAGGGGCAAAGTGCCCTAATGGAAGCGTAGTGACTCACGAGGAAAGGAACTAGTTGCAATCATACTAGAGAGCGCAGCGGCGTATCACTAACAAAGCTTAGGAAAAATACTCAACATTTTGAGTAGCAAGAAACTGCTCACAAATGATGTAGGATGAGAGGCCTTGTCATTACAAACCCGTAAAAATTTACAGAAGTGAAAACTGATAAGAAACAAAGAAGTTATGCCTATTTATAATTTTCTGCCTAAGTGCTCCTCCCTACGTGGAAGCTACGGATTTTCCTAAGTGTTTGTCAAATTGTCCCTTCCAGAATATTCGTGAGTAAGCCAGATCAGTCTAATCTGAAGTGTCGGGCCAAACTGACGTCCACATACATGCATCGACATTACTAGAATATTCTATCTTAGACGCGCTAGGCTAAACCGAAACTTCTAGGTAAATCGACCTAGTCGGCACTCCGCGTCAGCCGAACTTACGTGAAGGTTCGAGTTTATTCCAACAGGCCAGATCGCTTGACGCTGTCGGTCAATCCGACGGTCGCGCTCACCGCGAATTAAGGACAGTCGTCAACCGACCTCAAAACTAATTAAACTTCAGAAATCCGTAACTCTCTCAATACTTGACCAAATTCGACGAACTTTATATCAAAATGACCACAAAAATGCACTCTACACTATTGTAAAATCAAAACATTCTTTCATGAAACTCAAAAATGCACTTTATAAACCTATGACCTTACATCATCCCCCTCCTCAAGATGCGACGTCCTCGACGTATTTTACAGATAACGTCTCAACTTACTCTTACAATGAGTCAAGTTGGCCTCTGGCTCCCAAGTGTTGTCGTTCGTATGGTAGCCTTTCCACTTGACCAGATACTTTTGGACAAATCGTTGACCTCGCTTGACTCGTTGATCGCCGACAATCGCCTCCACTTCATACTCCCAATACATCATCGATCTCGACTGGTGGTGGCGGTGTAGGTAGTCGTCCTAGATGTTCTTCATTTGGGTCAATGTATGGCCGCAATCAACTCCCTTCTTTTGGTTTGGTGTCTTGTTCCGCTGGCACGCATTGCAACTCCTGATCCACTCCTCGATGTCCTTGTCCATATTTCTCCAATAGTACACTCGTTTCAACACGCTTGCCGTCTTCTCGCTTCCAAAGTGTCCAGCATATAAGCAATCATGATGCTCTGCAAGTAGTAAGTCTCGTAGCTCCTTGATGTCAGGTACCACCACTCTGTTGGGATCACCATAATACCATATGCCGTCCTTCTTCAGCATACTCGCGTTGAACTCAGCTGCTCCACCATCAGCAAACTCTGGGTCCTCCTCATAACCTCTTTGAAGTTTCTCCTTGAAGTCCATATACTCCTTGGTGACTGAGACAGCTGCAAAGTCACACCTCCTGGATAAAGCGTCTGCAGGGTTGATCTTCCCAGGTGAGTACTCAATCTTGTGGTCGAACTGTTGCAGATACTCCATCCACCTTGCCTGTCTTGGTGTCAACGTTGGTTGCGTCATAAACTTCTCCAAGCTCTTGTGATCGGTCTTGATGAACACCTTCCGACCGTCCACATAACATCGCCAAATCCTCAAAGCCTGGATAATAGCCAACATCTCTCGCTCGTGTACTGCATAGTTTTGCTCAGCAGGGCTCAACTTCCTGCTCTTATATGCCACAGGCTGCAATCCTTTGCCCTGGTCCTGGAGAAAAATGGCTCCCACTGCAAAATTTGATGCGTCCGTGATGATGGTGAAAGGAAGCTCTGGACTTGCAATTGCCAACACAGGTGCCTGTGTCAACAGCTCCTTAATCTTCTCAAATGCTTGCTGCTCCTTGTCACCTTATAGCCACTTCTCCTGCTTCTTCAACATGTCCGTCAGCGGTACACATACCTTGGCAAATCCTTCAATGAAACGTTGATAATAATTCGCCATGCCGAGGAAACTCCTGAGTTGATGAATATCAACAGGTACCGGCCTATCTCTGACTGCTTGCACCTTCTTCTGCACCACCTTGACTCCTTCAGCTCCCACTATATGTCCAAGAAACTCGACTTCCTTGAGACAGAAGTTGCACTTGCTCATCTTCCCATACAGCTTCTGATCTCTCAAGACCTCCAACACCTTCCTCAGATGCTCCACATGCTCTTCCAAGGTCTTCGAATAGATCAGGATGTCGTCCAAAAACACCACCACAAACTGGTCCAAGTAGGGTCTGAAAATACTATTCATGAGTCCCATGAATGTAGCAGGTGCATTAGTCAATCCAAAAGGCATGACTGTGAACACAAACAAACCATAGCGAATTCTGAAAGCAGTCTTCTGAACGTCTCCTTTCGCAATCCGTACCTGGTGATAGCCACTCCTCAAATCGATCTTCGAGAAATACTTCGCCCCGACAAGCCTGTCAATCAACTCGTCCACTCGTGGAAGTGGGTACCTGTTCTTGATGGTGACCTTGTTGAGTGCCCGGTAGTCGACACACATCCTCATAGTCCCATCCTTCTTCTTCACAAATAAGACTGGCGCTGCAAATGGAGACTCGCTGGGTCGGATGAACCCCTTCTCCAACAACTCTGTCAGCTGCTTCTTCAACTCGTTCAACTCCGCAAATGATTGACGATAGGCGGGTCTCACTGGTGGCTTGCTCCCTGGTTCCAATTTGATCTTGTGCTCAATAGCTTTTTGTGGAGGTAATCCTGCAGGTAGCTCCTCAGGAAATACGCTCTTGAACTCCTCCAACGGCGTCTTAATTTGGGCAGGCATCTCAGCAGGCTTCTTCTCTTGAGCAGTTGGGCTCTGCTCCTTCTGAGCAAGGGGATCAGACACCACTACTTGCTCCTCCAGCGATGTACATTTGCCCAGGCTGTTAGGATTCACGCTTGCTCCATCTAATGACCTGGCCAGAGCCACCGAAACAAGGTACATCTCCTTCACCTGATTCGCCCTGCATAGCTTCTTAACTTGCAGGCTCGACAGAAGACAGTTACTTGTGGTCGTATCTACCTCCACCTGTTTTGCTGTCTCCATTCGACCATCACGCCCTTGGACTTTCACTTGTCCTGTGCTCCAGTGCACTTGAGGGTTGGCTTTTCTTAGCCATGGTTGGCCCAATATCACCTCATGGTGACCTAACTCTGCCTGCTCCATGACTTCCTGACTCTGGTGCCCCGCTACTTCCACGTGAATAGCTTCTGTAGGTGCACCACACTTGAGTCTTTGCCCATTCGCCAAAATTGCCTCCTTAGGCTCATAATTGTTTTGCACAGGGATTTGCCACTCTTTCACCAGCTTCTTGTGCACAAAGTTTGCACTTGCGCCACTGTCGACCATATACTTCGCCTTGTTGCCGTCGACCACTCCTTCCACGATGATAGGCTTGTCAACATCTTGTCCTTTGCTTCTCGGCAGGATCCTGGGGATAACCTCCTTGCGAGTTCTCGTCTTCACGCCAGTAGACACCCCAGAATGACTTACTGGCGTCCTCCTTTTTCCTGCTATTGAGGTTGCTTCGCCTTCACATGACAGTCTCAAGCCAGATGTCCAAGCTAATCGCAATTATAGCAAGGTCCTCTCGGCTTGAAATTTTCCTGCCTGCGCTGGTACTGCACAAGTCCCAACTTTATGGGTACTGGACCTTGTCCACTCGTGCTTGGCACTTGAGGTCCAGAATGTCGATATCCTCCAAAGTTGTGGCTGCCCCACTGCCTCTGACTATACTCCACAGCGTCGACCCTTGTTGCCAATGCCATCATTTCTCCAACACTGGTAGGGTCCTTGAGCGCCACTTCCTTGGCCACAGTTGGCTTGAGTCCCCTCTTGAACTTGTCCATCATCTCCGACTCGTGCATGGATAGACATTGAAGCACCAGCTCGTTGAAGCGCGATACATACTCTTGAACGCTTCCTCGTTGACGAAGGCGCACCAATAGATCTCGAGCGGTAGCCTTGGGTGCGATAGGTTGAAATTGCCTCTTCAAGCCTTCAAAGAGCTGATCAACAGTAGCAGGAACTCCAGACAGCTGCTCTTCTCGTTCATACCAAGCTCCATCACTCTTCTGCAGCAAAGCTATGACAAAGGCGACTTGCCTGTCGGGCGCAAGCGCAGAATACTCCATAAACTTCTTCACTCCAAAAATCCATTGATAAACAGGCGGCGATCCACGCTCTCCACTATGAACTTCAGGCTTAGGCGCACGCACTCCTGATGCGGGTGGAATAACTGGTTGCACCACTGGGTTAACATGAATCGGTGGCACAACAGGTGCAGGTGCCAACTCGTTGAAGCGGCGTTCCCCATAACAACTCGCACCATTCTCTCCACCTCCGCGCGCATATTTTGTTGAAACTGGGTGTAGACTTCTCCTCCAATTGCATTTGCCATTTGCCTTAGCATCGCCTGCATCTCTTGTTGCTCTCTGGTCATTGTTGGTGCTGCCTGCTGCCCCGCGCGCCTAATATGCTCGACATGTTCGCCTCCTCCAGCTGCCGACTGCGACTCCATAATGTAATATGCAAACTAACCCTGCTCCAATACCAGACGAAAGGGGCAGAGTGCCCTAGTGGAAGCGTAGTGACTCACGAGGAACAAAGCTAGTTGCAATCATACTCAAAAGTGCAGCGGCATATTGCTAAGAAAGCTTCAAAAAATTACTTGAGATTTTGAGTGGCAAGAAACTGCTCACAAATAATGTAGGATGAGAGGCCTTGTCATTGCAAACCCGTAGAAATTTACAGAAGTGAAAATCGATAAGAAACAAAGAAGTTATGCCTATTTATAATTTTCTGCCTAAGTGCTCCTCCCTAGGAGGAAGCTACGGATTTTCCTAAGTGTTCGTCAAATCGTCCCTTCCAGAATATTCGTGAGTAAGCCAGATCAGTCTAATCTGACGCGTCGGGCCAAATCGACGTCCACATACATTCATCGACATTACTAGAATATTCTATCTTAGACGCGCTAGGCTAAACCGAAACTTCTAGGTAAATCGACCTAGTCGGCACTCCGCGTCAGCCGAACTTACGTGAAGGTTTGAGTTTATTCCAATGGGCCAGATCGCTTGACGCTGTCGGTCAATCCGACGGTCGCGCTCACCGCGAATGAAGGACAGTCGTCAACCGACCTCAAAACTAAATAAACTTCAGAAATCCGTAACTCTCTCAATACTTGACCAAATTCGACGAACTTTATATCGAAATGACCACAAAAATGCACTCTACACTACTATACCCTAAACTCTGAACATTTTTTCATGAAAGTCAAAATTGCACTTTATAAACCTATGACCTTACACTACTGCCATTAGGAAGGAGATGTTTCTAGGGGCCCATGGTCAGGGGAGCCAGGCCTCCTCCGGTCTTGGGGCCTCCTGAAGCCTGGGGGATCCGCGTAGGGGCCCCGCGGAGAACGCAGTAACTGCGCTGCTTCCTCCTGCACAGTCTGAAACTGAATGGAGGCAGCCTTCTCCTAGTAGTCCTCAAACTAACAGGTACATATACCGGCATTCCAGAAAGATGTTGCATGACATGAGCTAAGGGCACATGCCCTTATTGCGAGGGTGATGCTGGCAGGCCTCTAGCTATCTCTCTAGCAGCCCTCCTGTCTGCCCTGTCTGACTGGGTCTTTGTGCCTGCAGATGGGCTCTGTCCTCTGGCGGTTCCCAGCCAAGTGATATCTTCCTCTTCAGCAAGCTGTTGTAAGGCCAACCCAGTGTTCTCCCTCACAGGGGATGTGGCAGGTGTCAGGATCACAGCGGGGCTAGGGTCCTCCTCCTCGCCTTCCTCTTCTTCTTCCTCTGACCCCTCCTCCTCTCCTTCCCCTGGTTCCTCTGAGACCGCTGGGGTTTCTTCTGTCAGCTGCTCCAGCTCTTCCCAAGAAAAATAATATCCCACTGACCTTCCCCTTTTGGGCGCTGGTGGGGACTGTTGAGTCCGGACCGCATACAGGTTCTTTTCTCCTTGCTTGCTTGCCCATTTGGCATAAGCGTGCTTCCCTTTAGAGAATGACTCACGGGCCCTGCTCTTGTCGTCCTGCATTTCTTGGCTCATGCAATCTCTTACTCCATCCAGTCTTGGGTCCCAAGCGGCAATATGAGGAGGCAACACTATGTTTCCCTAAAGGTCCGTTAGGAAGTCTTCCTCCTTTGCCTTGTCATTTTGCTGGTGTTGATGGTCATCCACCGCCAATCGGTGGGCATCTGGAAGAAGGCAGGGTCTGTCCAATTCAGAGTACAAGGGTACCAGTGCCCTGCAAAGTCCAGCTGACTGGTTTTCCTCACCAAAAATTCCCAACTTTTTCTCTCCACCTCATTATACATGGCCTTGAACCTGTTATGGGACGTAGGGTCCTTAAAGCTGTCCGCGCCCATGGGGATCATCCTGATAACCCTATCTTTCCCCCAGATACCCGAAATCGATATAGCTCCTGTTTCATTCATCTGGGCCATTGCCTTGGCCTCTCTGACCGTATATCCTACCATCCTGGCATAATCGTGGTAGAGGAGGAGTCCTGTGCTGACCTCTGTATACTTGTCAAAGTTTTCAGATGTCTCCCCTTCCCTCTGCAGGATGTCCTGCTGTGCCTCACTGCGACTACTCTAGGCATACTTGAGGGCCTCCTCCAGTAGATCAAAGTCCTTGCCCAGCACTGTGTAGCGGTAGCTGCTGATTCTCCTCTATTCTTCTTCTTCAGCCTGCTGCATCCGTCTCTCTTCAGCTTACCTCTCCTCTTCCGCCTTCTTGGCCTCCTCTGCAACTTTTCTGTCCAGTTCTTCCTGCCTCAGCCTGGCCTGCTCCTCCTACTCCTTCTTCTATGCCTCCCGCTGTTGTTGGAGTCGTTGTGATTCCCAAGCGGAGATGGAGGATGATTCAATGTCGCCACGGAATTGCAAGTATTCTGCGTGTGCCTCTTTCGCTCTTCTCTTCCTCTTAAGTTCCGACTTCTGAGTCATCCTGCTCAATTATAAACACAATGCAGTGAGTGAAGTCATGATACTTTGCCGCTACTGAGTGCCCGTGGTTAAGAAGAACGTGATAGGGGGAGTCCTTAGTGTGTAGTACCTTGTGTGAGTGAGTATAAGAGAGAATTGAGTTAGAGAGAGAAAGTGAGTATGAGCGCAGGTTGAGTGTGTAGAATGGTTATAAAATTCGCCTGGCTGATCCCGAAACGAAACACACTTTTTCCAACTTAATTTTAAAGGTGGGTTGCCTGTCACAACTGTCACTATCTGCCACTAACTGTCACATTCCCCTCCGACTTATCTCGAGACAAGACCTCCTGTCACCTGTCCATGTCCACTGAAATGACAGTGAGGGAGGGGTGCCAGCCGCCTGAAGGTGGAACCGTTTCAACGCCCCTTTGGCATTGGTCAGCTGGTCTTTAAATTCCCAAGTGTCCCCAGAGGCATCGTAACCCTTCCATCTGACCAGGTACTTCATGACATATTTAGATGATCTCCGGACATAGCGAGCGTCTAAAATCTCCTCGACCTCATATTCCTCAGGGTCACTAGCCCGGACAGCGGGGACCGGTCCCGGTTGGATAGGTAACCGACCTGTAAACAGTGTGTAACCTTCAACGTACGGTTCTAGGAAGGAGACATTGAAGACTAGGTGACCCTTGTATATTGCTGACATGTTCAGTTTGTAAGCATTCTGACCGACACGGCGCACGACCGAATATGGACCGACCTGGACCGGACCAAGCTTTTTCTTGACCACCAGGCAGGTACAGATTTTGAGAATGCAGTTTGACCAAATCGTCCTTAGTAAATGTCAGCTCTCGACAGTGCTGATTAGCGTATTTTTGTTGATTTTCCTGGGCTTTGTGCAGGTTCTGCTGGACTTCTGACTGTGTGTCAGCAAACTATTGAGTTAACTGGAGAGACACCGGATTGCCAATCCCGTCAGGGTGAGTTAAAGACTCCCCTAGCACAACTAGAGGAGACTTGGGGAGTCTACCCAGACTGAGTTCAAAAGGGGTCTTTCCCGTTGACGCGTGCACCGCACTGTTGACCGCAAAGTGGATTTGAGGCAACAGGTCATCCCAATTATCTTGTTTTTGGTTAATATATGCTCTCAGCACCTCTTGCAAAACTCGGTTAGTTCTTTCAGTCTGCCCATCAGTCTGAGGGTGGTTTGCTGTGCTGAGCAGTTGTTTGACTCCGATTAACCCCATTAGAGCTCTCCAGAACTTAGAGGTAAATTTTGAGTCCCTGTCTGAGATGATATTAAAGAGTAGCTCATGTTGGCATACTACATGGTTGTAGAACTGTCTCGCTGTTTTGAGTGCAATTACTTTGACAGTTGTGGGGATGAAAATGACCATTTTTGTCAGATTATCCACGACTACCAGGATTGAATCATGCCCATTGGCAGTTCGTGGCAGTGTGACCACCCAGTCCATGGATATTGTTTCCCAACGGCCAGCTGGGATGGGCAGCGGTTGTAAGAGGCCCCCCGGTGGTGTGTGCCTATACTTATTCTTTTGACACAGGTCACAGGACATAACATATTTCAAGACCTCCCGAGGTAATCCCTCCCAATGATAATGTTTTGCCAGTTTGCCAATAGTTTTGGCCTGCCCCAAATGCCCACCCAGTATACTGTCATGTGCTTGACTCAGTAAAAGGGACCTTATTTCCAAGTTATTAGGAATGATCAGCTTCAGCCTGCCTGAAGTGGTTTCAGTCACCCAGACCCCACCCTTAAGCCTATACCCAAGTGCAGTAGAAGGACACACACTATCAGTGGGGCTAGGCTCAAATGTTGGATCAGAAAGGTAGACTTTCCTAAGTTGTTCAAGGAAGGACTTTTTTAACTTTAATGAAGTGAGTGCACAAAGGGCTTTATCTACAGCATGCTGACTAAAGTTTCTTGTTTGCAAGTCAGGTCTTCTAAAGAGTGGATCAGCAAAATTCTTTCCTGGTTTGTAGTCAATCTGTAATCACCTTAAAAGCTGTACCATGTAAGTATGCTCTCCACTGTTTGAGCACATGAATGATAGCTTGCAGCTCTTTATCATGCACAGAGGAATTAATCTCAGCTGGATTAGATTTCATGGACTCATATAAGACAGGATGCCACTCCTGCTTTACCTTACCATCCTTTGTGGTAGGCTGCAACAAAATAGCACCCATGGCAAAGTGAGAAGCATCAGTAACCACCTGCACAGGTTTGCTGGGGTCATACACGGCTAGCACTGGGGCAAAACAAAGAGCATTTTTAAGGGTCTGGAAGGCAGCCTGCTGCTCTTCCCTCCACACATACCCTATGTCTTTCTTAGGAAGATCAGTCATTTTACTGGCCTTTGTAGAATAATTCTCAATAATCTCTATAGTAATTATCCAACCTAAGGAAGGATCTAACATCAGAGACAGGTTGTGGTACAGGCCAGTCCTTCATGGTCTGGACTTTCTTAGGATCCACACTGATGCCTTCTTTGCTGACAATGTGGCTTGGAAATTCAATACTTTCCTTAAAGAAATCACACTTGCTCATTTTAGCATACAACCGGTTTCTTCTCAGAGTGTTCATGACTGTCTTTAAGTGTTCAACATGCTGAGCTTCATGTTTAGAGAAGACTAAAATATCATCTAGGAAGACTTGCACAAACTAATCCAGGTAAGGTCTGAAAATGTTTTTCATAGCACCCATGAAGGTTGCAGGAGCATTAGTCAGTCCAAATCGCATCTCGTTGAACTCATAGTGTCCATAACGTGTGCGGAAGGCAGTCTTGTGTTCATCCCTTTCAGCAATTCTGATTTGATGATAACCACTCTTGAGATCTATCTTACTGAACACTTTAGCACCTGACAGGGTATCAAGCAAGTCCTCGATTCTGGGTAAAGCATACTTGTTCTTTACTGTAATGTTGTTAAGAGCTCGGTAGTCAACGCACATCCGCATACTCCCATCCTTTTTCTTAACAAAGAGGATGGGTGCGCCATAAGGTGGTTTACTAGGGGAAATGTAACCATTCTCCTCAAGCTCTGCAATCTGTGTTTTCAACTCTTCGCTCTCCACATAAGACAAGCCATAAGTGTGTTGCCAGGGTGGCTGACTCCCAGGTAATAAGTCAATTTTGTGATCCACTTGCCTCTTAAGAGGTAGTCTCGAAGGCATATTAAAACCATCAATGTACTGAGCAACAATTTTGCCAGCAGTAGGGTGCGCCGGAGGGCTTACCATTTTCTCAACCACTTCTTTAGGTTGAGGGGGTACCTCCCTTAGCAGCAGACAGAACATTTCGTCTTCCTTTTGGTTCCAGCTTTCGATGAACTCTGTTGCATTCAGCAATTTGCATCCTCCTGGAAGCCTCTCCTTTTCCTTCATTTGCCATCCATACAGGACAAGAGGAAGAGCACTGGTGGGTGCCAAGTTAATCTGCCCATCACTGGCTCCTTTCACTTTAACTGTACCTCTGCTCCAACACACTTCAGCTTGATGTCTGTTAGTTTAAGACCTGCCTAGCACGAGATCATAAAAACCAGTGTTGAGTACCTCAATGTAAGCGTTTCAGTTAGAACTGCAATGCCAGAACCTAACTGGACCTCAATAGGCTTAGTTTTGATTCCTCCCGAAATACTTGAGGCATCTCCAAGGAATATTTTTCTATTCCCTTGGGTGACAAGTAGGCAGCCTTAACAGCTTAACTAAGTCCTTATGGATGAAACTATGTGACGCCCCTCCGTCAACAAATGCCCTCACTTTCCTACCTGCAATCATGCAGTGCAGTAGGATAGGGGGGACTGTCTTTTCCTGACTTTCGCATTGTTCTCCTGACTTAGCAAAAAAATGTTGGACATCAGGTGGAACAAGATCGTCTAGAATGTGCACTCTCTGGAGGTCTATATTGCTGAAGGTCTCCCTTATCTGTTTGTCAGACATGCATAGCGAATCCAGTTCAGCAGGACCCATAGTACCTGCTACGAGGGCAGCTAGTGACAACTCACTATGTCTAGCATCCTCACAGTCACTAGACTGGATTGCTGACTGTTGTTGTCTTTTAAAGGCTGGTCTTTTCTCTCGATTTTTGGAAGGTGCTTGTCTGGACACTGCTCTGTGAAGTGACCTGGCTGCTGGCAATGGAAGCAAATCAATTTTGCTGAGGCTGGTCTCGGCTTAGACCTTCCACCACCTCTTCTATAGCCGCCTCGAGGGAAACCACCTCTACCTCTAGACTGTATGGCATTATACTCATACTCATATCCATCACCCTGATCGTCGTCAGCCTGGTCTCCTTCAATTGCATTGTAGGAACCGTGGGGCTTTTTGACAATCTTAGACACCAAAGCATTACTCTGGCGCTTGTGATTGAACTGCTGCTGATCCCAGGCATCAGCATCCTGGATCAAGTCAGCCAGTTTGTCATACTTCTTCTCAGCGAAATGACCAGAGCCTTCGGATTTCAAGGCATACCTGAAGTATTCTATCCTATACCGTTCTGGCAAGTCTGGCTGCTTCATCATGTTCTCTTGGAACTTGTGAGCAGAACTCAGCAATTGAAGTGGTCTGCTTGATTGTCAGGGAGATCATCGCATAGATAGCTTCCTCCGGCTGATTGATCACATCAAACTTCTCATGCAGTTTCTCGACAAACTCTACCCAAGTTGTGTCATCGAGTTGTTGAGCCTTACGTTCTCCTTTCCAATACAACCACCAGTTTGCTGCACTGCCTTTCAGTGGAGCACCAGTGTGCCTGACCTTGTAGTAATCTTGCAGTTGTGGGTAGTTCTCCAGCCACTGCTCAACATCAACCAGAAACTTGATCAGGTAATATTTTCTGTTTACTAGGCCCTCTGCCACCACCACCAGTGGTTTGAGAACCCAATTGGTCTCTGTCTCGCAGTAGAGACATTGTGATTCTCCTGTCCTCCTGTTGGGACTGGTACATGCTCGCCATTGGCCCTTGGTGCCATACGTTCCTCAACAGTGCGCTCGTCCGCTGGCTGTCCTTCCCTCCTTTTTGTATCTTCAGCAGCCTTTACTAATCGTTCAACTTCTAATCTGGCTCTCTCCTGCTCAACCTGCTGTGCTGCGACTGCGGCAATACCAACTGCCTCATCTGCAGCCTCTCTAGCTGCAGTATCTGCCATTGCTTCAGAACAGGTACAGGTTCCCGCTACATGGCTTCAGTCTGATTTTTGACATTCTCGTTATCCTGGTTCTCCATGTCTCGGGAGTTGCTAGTTTGAGACCTTGTCCTTACCATATAAAGAAGACTGTGATAACAGCTCTGATACCACTGAAATGACTCGAATCACTTAAAAGGCGATTAACAATTAATGAAGATCTTTATATCAGCATGTAATCGTTATGGTATTTTCTATTAATTGATTAAACAGCAAAAGACAACACACTAGCAGTGGACAATACTCGTAAGTCAAATGGAAGTAAACTAGCATCAATAATGCAATCAGTAAACTCACACATAAGCAAGGCTAGGAGTCAGTGCATATCAATGGCTTCTCGCCTTGGATTCAGATCTCTCTCAGTAAGCTTTACAAGAGAGTTGGCCTCATTTCCCAATGCCGAACTCGAGAGCATACCTAGCATATGTACATGGAATGAGTTCACTGTTCAACGGCCAGTGCGATGGCACCGCCTACCTGGGAGTTAACCGCGTTGGTAGGACCTCGGTTAACCAAATCCACCGCCATCTCCCATCATCCCAAATTGCCATCCATCCTAAGGATGTCATCTGGCCATTCACCTAGCACACCACACTTAGATGTATATCTAGGCAGTTCGCTGCTACCGAGCACGGAAGTCAGCTGGCTGTCAAAGAATGTGTCAGCAAGCTGACCTGAGTTGACTTCAGCCCGCTGCTCCCGGTTGAGTCATTAAACTGATTATTTTATAACGTCCAGCAGACTGAATATTAACTATAGTTCAGCAGGCTGAATTTATTTAATTAAAATGATCATTATATCTACTAATATACTGATTCATTACAGCTGCTCTCGACATCTTGAAAATTAATCATCCAATGTATAATGAATACAAGGGACCTAACGGTGACTTTGGTCCTTATGTTGACATTGGTTTTTTACTCAACAATATACGAGTTACTCATAAATTGACACAAATGCAAGCACTCGAAATTGACATTAACTAATCAAGTGTATTAATCTACAACGTTTACTATGTATGTTGTATGAAATTGAATTCAAGTATTGTACATATGGCGCTCAATGAACACGTTGCCAATTTTATTGACACCTAGAACTTTGTGATTCACGTTTTTTGCATCAATCAATATTGAGATAAAATTACCCGATTCCACATGATTAATTTTGTGTTGACAATTTATGTATCGACGACGTAACTTAACTGAGACAAGGACGTATGTAAATATGAATAAGTACAAACATGATAAGATGCATGTTATAACAAGAGGATAATGTTTGACAATATTAGACTTCACTCTGAGACTGGTCTAGTGAAGATAGCCGCATTTCGAAGAGGTTTTTCCAAGGTGGGGATGACCATTTTTTTGTCGAAGAGTTAGGGGCGGAGAAAGGCATTCCTTGGCTCACTTTGCCTCATCTTTGCTTGGTAACGTGCAAATGACGAAATTATTGGCCAATCAAATTGCACCCTTGAAGCTATCAAGAAAAAACCTGAACCAATCAGAATGCACCATTTTAAACACTACATTTCAAAGTCGCTGTCCGCCGACCGTTTCCGAATGCGAGAAGCTTTTGACTTTTAAGATGAAAGTCGTTCCCGCTTGTAAACACGATCGGACAATTCTCTTACAATCCGAATCCTATTTGACTTTTTTTATTGGTCAATCTAGTCGCGGCCAGATTTTGCGACCGACACTATGGCGCACGCTTCTGACACCAGAAACACGTGCAAAATGATCACGTGGATAATGACAAAGACCTCTGTTTTTGAGTTGACCTAAAGAGGTCCATGCCTTGGGCCAATCTAGACCAGACCCAGGGTTTGACCTCGGGCCAACCTAGAGTCAAACCCGACGGGCTTTGACCCTGAGCCAACCAAGAGCCAAACGCGACAATGAAAGGGGCAGAGTGCTCTAGTGGAAGCGTAGTAGATCACGAGGAAAGGAACTGGTTGCAATCATACTAAAGAGTGCAACGGCATATCACTAAGAAAGCTTAGGAAAAATACTCAACATATTGAGTAACAAGAAAATGCTCACAAATGATGTAGGATGAGAGGCCTTGTCATTACGAACTAGTAGAAATTTACAGAAATGAAAACTGATAAAAAAATGAAGAAATTATGCCTATTTATAGTTTTCTGACCTAAGTCCTCTTCTCTAGACGGGAGGGCCGCTTAGCAATGGATTTTCCTAAGTGTTTGTCAAATCGTCCCTTCCAAAATATTTGTGAGAAAGCCAAATCAGTCTCATCTGACGTGTCGGGCCAAATTGACGTCCACATATATGTATTGACATTACTAGAATATTCTATCTTAGGCGCGCAAGACTAAACCAAAACTTCTAGGTAAATCGACCTAGTCGGCACTCCGCGTCAGCCGAACTTACGTGAAGGTTCGAGTTCACTTTAACGGGCCAGATTGCTCGACGCTGTCGGTCAATCCGACGGTCGCGCTCACTGCGAATTAAGGACAGTCGTCAACCGACCTCAAAACTTAACTTCGGAAATCCGTAACTATCAAAATGATCACTCAAATGCACTCTACACTTCTATGCAATCAAAACATACTTTCAATGAACTAAAAATGCACTTTATGAACCTATGACCTTACATCGTCCCCCTCCTCAAGATGCAATGTCCTCGACGCATTCTGCAGATAACGTTTCAACTTAACCTTACAATGTGTCAAGTTGGCCTCCGGCTCCCAAGTGTTGTCGTCCGCATGGTAGCCCTTCCATTTGACCATATACTCTTGAACAAGTCGTTGACCTCCCTTGACTCGTCGATCGCCGACAATAGCCTCCACTTGATACTCCAATACATCATCGATCTCAACCGGTTGTGGCAGTGTAGGTAGTCGTCCTTGATGTCCTTCGTTTGGGTCAATGTATGGTCGCAAACAACCGACATGGAACACATCATGAATACCCCAGCCCGAAGGAAGTCCCAACTTGTAGGTCACTGGATTAACCTGCTTGAGCACCACAAAGGGTCCTGTAAACCGTGCCCGCAGTTTCCTCTTGCCTGTGAAAGGTAGGTTCTCTGTTGACAAAAGTACTTTGTTGCCCACATGGAATGTCACTTCCCTCCTGTGCTTGTTAGCATGCTTGACGTGCTCTTCTTGTGCCTTCCAAATACAAGTCTTCGCCATGTCCCAAGTCTTGGCCATCTGCTCCATAAAAGCTTGTGTAGTAGGGACTTGAGTCTCCTTGGCTTTCTCCAACAAGATGTTCCCTGGATGATATACTTCTCTTTCATATGGTGACTGCTTGGTGGATCCCTGCATGCTGTTGTTGTAGGCAAACTCCAACCCTGGCAGCTTCTTGTCCCACTCTAAAGGGTCCTCCATAGTGAAACTCCTGAGCACCTCTTGCAGAATTCTGTTGAGCCTCTCACTCTGCCCGTCTGTCTGAGGATGATAGGAAGTGCTCATACGCAGCTTGGTCCTCATAAAAGTAAACAATCACCTTCGGCAACCCATGCAGCCTAAAAATATGATCAAAGAATAGCCGTGCCACATCTCTTGTCGTAGAAGTCTACTTCATGGGAATGAAGTGAGCCATCTTGCTGAGCCGATCAGACACAACCCAAATTGTATCGTGCCCTTGACCACTCACTGGTAACGATGTGATGAAGTCCATAGCATTCTGCTCCCAAGGATACTCTGGAATAGGCAGGGGTTGCAAGGTACCTCCCTTCTTTGGATTTGGTGTCTAGTTACGTTGGCACGCATGGCAACTCCTGATCCACTCCTCGATGTCCTTGTCCATATTTCTCCAATAGTATTCCCGCTTCAGCACGCTTGCCGTCTTCTCGCTTCCAAAGTGTCCAGCATATAAGCAATTATGATGCTTCGTAAGTAGTAGGTCGCGTAGCTCCTTGATGTCAGGTACCACCACTCTAAGGTCTCTGGTCATTTTGCTGAGAAAAAGTATGAGAAATTGGCTGACTTGATCCAGGATGCTGACGCCTGGGATCAGCAGCAGTTCAATCACAAGCGCCAGAGTAACGCTTTGGTGTCTAAGATTGTCAAAAAGCCCCACGGTTCCTACAATGCAATTGAAGGAGACCAGGCTGAGGATAATCAGGGTGATGAATATGAGTACGAGTACAATGCTATTCAGGCTAGAGGTAGAGGTGGGTCCTCTCGAGGCGGCTATGGAAGGGGTGGTGGTAGGACTAAGCCGAGACCAGCCTCAGCAAAATCTACTTGCTACCATTGTCAGCAGAAAGGCCACTACAGA
>WELA01009192.1:61901-93184 GCA_009602735.1 Mesotaenium endlicherianum | reverse complement strand
GTGTATGTTGATGTGTTGGCACCCAACACATCCCAAAACTTGCCACCTCTTTCTAGAATAATGTACACATGTCCTTTTGACCTAAAAATGGCACATTTGACTTTTGCCACGTGGAGTTCTTCTAGGTCTTTCCTCTAACTTCGAAAATACCTTAGAAGGTTCAAAGGACATGAACCAAGTCACT
The DNA here is from genome assembly GCA_009602735.1 of Mesotaenium endlicherianum. Lineage (NCBI taxonomy): Eukaryota > Viridiplantae > Streptophyta > Zygnematophyceae > Zygnematales > Mesotaeniaceae > Mesotaenium > Mesotaenium endlicherianum. The sequence goes on along the minus strand of WELA01009192.1, from coordinate 93,000 downwards.
AGAGTACCTATTCCCACTTGAATCCACACAATCCTACTCCAAATATATTTGAAAACATTGAAATATATGCAAACTAATATATAATAACTCAAATCACTACAATATGTAAAAATGAGCAAGTGTGAATTCTCTGAGGAGAGCATTGAATTCATAGGGCACGTTGTCAATAAGGAAGGCATCAATGTGATTCTAAGAAAGTGTAGACAATGGAAGACTAGCCAATACCACAATCAGTCTCGGAAGTTGAATCCTTCCTCGGATTGGCTAATTATTATAGGATATTTTGTGAAAATTATTCTACAAAGGTTAGTAAGCTGACTGACTTTACAAAAAGGGATATAGGGTATATGTGGGGGGAGAAGAGCAGCAAACTGCCTTCAAGACCCTTAAAAATGCTTCTTGTTCTGCCCCAATCTTAGCTATGTATGACCTCAACAAACCTGTGCAGGTGGTTACTGATGCTTCTGACTTTGCCATGGATGCTATTTTGTTGCAGCCTGCTGATGAAACCACAAAGGATGGTAAGGTGAAGCAGGAATGGCACCTGTGCTGTACGAGTGTATGAATTTCAATCTAGCTAAGATCAATTGTTTTGTGCAAGATAAAGAGCTGCTGGCTAGCATTCATTTGCTCAAACAGTGGAGAGCATACTTACATGGCAAAGCTTTTAAGGTGATTACAGATCATCTAACTCTGACTCACTTTTGGAAAAAGTCCAAGCTGTCGAGGAGGGAGAATCGTTGGAGCCAGATGTTGGAGCAGTCTCAAGTCCAGATTGACTACAAACCAGGGAAGTTGTATCATACTGATGCACTCTCTAGAGGACTTGACTTGCAAGAGAGGAACTTTAACCAGCATGCTGTAAGTAAAGTCCTTTGTGCACTCACTTCATTCAAAGTCAAAAAGTCCTTCCTTGAACAAATTAGGAAAGCATACCTCTCTGACCCAACATATGAGCCCAGCCCCACTGATGATGTGTGTCTTGCAATTGCACTCGGGTATAAGTTGAAGGGAGGGGTCTAGGTAACAGAAACCACTTCAGTCAGGTTGAAGTTGGTCATTCCTAATAACTGAAATAAGGTCACTTTTACTGAGTCAAGCACAAGAAAGTTTACTGGGAGGACATTTGCAGGCCAAAACTGTCGGCAAATCAGCAGAGTTGTAAGGCCATAGGTTTATAAAGTGCATTTTTGAGTTTCATGAAAGTATTTTTTGATTGTAAAGTAGTGTAGAGTGCATTTTTGTGGTCATTTTGATATAAAGTTCATCGAATTTGGTCAAGTATTGAGAAAGTTACGGATTTCTGAAGTTTAATTAGTTTTGAGGTCGGTTGACGACTGTCCTTAATTCGCGGTAAGCGCGACCGTCGGATTGACCGACAGCGTCGAGCGATCTGGCCCGTTAGTGTGAACTCGAACCTTCACGTAAGTTCGGCTGACGCGGAGTGCCGACTGGGTCGATTTACCTAGGAGTTTCGATTTAGCCTAGCGCGTCTAAGATAGAATATTCTAGTAATGTCGATGCATGTATGTGGACGTCAATTCGGCCCAACACGTCAGATTAGACTGATCTGGCTTACTCACAAATATTCTGGAAGGGACGATTTGACGAACACTTAGGAAAATTTGTAGCTTCCTCCTCGGGAGGAGCACTTAGGCAGAAAATTATAAATAGGCATAACTTCTTTGTTTCTTATCAATTTTCACTGCTGTAAATTTCTACGGGTTTGTAATGACAAGGCCTTCCATCCTACATCATTTGTGAGCAGTTCCTTGCCATTCAAAATGTCAAGTAAGTTTCCTAAGCTTTGTTAGTGATATGCCGCTGCACTCTCTTGTATGATTGCAACTAGTTCCTTTCCTCGTGAGTTACTACGCTTCCACTAGGACACTCTGCCCCTTTCATCTGGTATCGAAGCAAGGCTAGTTTGCATATTATATTATGGAGTCGCAGCCGGCAGCTGGAGGAGGCAAACATGTCGAGCATGTTGAGCGCGCGGGGCAGCAGGCAGCACCAACGATGACCAGAGAGCAACAAGAAATGCAGGCGATGCTGAGGCAAATGGCGAATGCAATTGGAGGAGAAGTCTACACCCAGTTTCAACAAAATATGCGCGCGGAGGTGGAGAGAATGGTGCGAGTTGTTATGCGGAACGCCGCTTCGACGAGTTCGGCACCTGCACCTGTTGTGCCACCAATCCATGTTAACCTAGTGGTGCAACCAGTTATTCTACCCGCATCAGGAGTGCGTGCGCCTAAGCCTGAAGTTTATACTGGAGAGCGTGGATCGCCGCCTGTTCATCAATGGATTTTTGGAGTGAAGAAATTTATGGAGTACTCTGCGCTCACGCCCGACACGCAAGTCGCCTTTGTCATAAACTTGCTGCAGAAGAGTGCTGGAGCTTGGTACGAACAAGAAGAGCAGCTGTCTGGAGTTCCTGCTACTGTTGATCAGCTCTTTGAAGGCTTGAAGAGGCAATTTCGACCTATTGCACCCGAGGCTACCGCTCGAGATCGCCTTCGTCAACGAGCAAGCGTTCAAGAGTATGTATCGCGCTTCAACGAGCTGGTGCTTCAATGTCCATCCATGCACGAGTCGGAGATGATGGACAAGTTCAAGAGGGGACTCAAGCCAGGCCAAGGAAGTGGTGCTCAAGGACCCTACCAGTCTTGGAGAAATGATGACATTGGCAACAAGGGTCGACGCTGTGGAGTATAGTCAGAGGCAGTGGGGCAGCCACAACTTTGGAGGATATCGACACTTTGGATCCAAGCGCTGAGCACGAGTGTTCAAGGTCCAATACCTATGGAGTTGGGACTTGTTTAGAACCAGCGCAGGCAACAGAATTTCAAGCCGAGAGGACCCTGCTATAATTGCGGCAAGCTCGGACATCTGGCTCGAGACTGTCATGTGAAGGCGAAGCAACCTCAACCGCAAAAAAAAGGAGGACGCCAATAAGTCGTTCTGGGGTGTCTACTAACGTGAAGACGAGAACTCACAAGGAGGTTATCCCCAGGAGCCTGCCGAGAAGCAAGGGACGAGACGTTGACAAGCCTATCATCGTGGAAGGAGTGGTCGACGGCAACCAGGCGAAGTGTATGGTCGACAGTGGCGCAAGCGCAAATTTCGTGCACAAGAAGCTGGTGAAGCAGTGGCGAATCCCTGTGCAGAAGCATTATGAGCCTAAGGAGGCACTTTTGGCGAATGGGCAGAGACTCAAGTGTGGTGCACATACGGAAGCTATTCACGTGGAAGTAGCGGGGCACCAGAGTACTGAAGTTATGGAGCAGGCAGAGTTAGGTCACCATAAGGTGATATTGGGCCGACCATGGCTGAGAAAAACCAACCCTCAAGTGCACTAGAGCACAGGACAAGTGAAAGTCCAAGGGCGTGATGGTCAAATGGAGACAGCGAAACAGGTGGAGGTAGATACGACCACAAGTAACTGTCTACTGTTGAGCTTGCATATTAAGACGCTATGCAGGGCGAATCAGGTGAAGGAGATGTACCTTGTTTCGGTGGCCCTGGCCAGGTCATCAGATGAAGCAAGCGTGAATCCTAACAACCTGGGCGAATGTACATCGCCGGAGGAGCAAGTAGTGGTGTCTGATCACCTTGCTCAGAAGGAGCAGAGCCCAATTGCTCAAGAGAAGAAGCCTGCTGAGATGCCCGCCCAAATTAAGGCGCTGTTGGAGAAGTTCAAGTGCGTATTTCCTGAGGAGCTACCTGCAAGATTACCTCCATAGAGAGCTATGGAGCACAAGATTGAGTTGGAACCAGGGAGCAAGCCACTAGTGAGACCCGCCTATCGTCAATCGTTTGTGGAGTTGGACGAGTTGAAGAAGCAGCTGAGTCCAACTCAAGTATGCAGAAGAAGGACGGCATATGGTATTATGGTGATTCCAAGAGAGTGGTGGTACCTGACATCAAGGAGCTACGAGACTTACTACTTGCAGAGCATCATGACTGCTTATATGCTGAACACTTTGGAAGCGAGAAGACGGCAAGCGTGCTGAAGCGAGTATTATTGGAGAAATATGGACAAGGACATCGAGGAGTGGATCAGGAGTTGCGATGCGTGCCAGCGTAACTAGACACCAAATCAAAAGAAAGGAGGTACATTGCAGCCCTTGCCTATTCCAGAGTATCCTTGGGAGCAGATTGCTATGGACTTTATCACATCATTACCAGTGAGTGGTCAAGGGCACGATGCAATTTGGGTTGTATCTGATAGACTCAGCAAGATGGCTCACTTCATTCCTGTAGTGAAACAGATAGATAAAGTACTTAGTAAAACAGAATACTTTATCTATTCAAGACAAGGATCTTTGAACACAAGTGGTAGCTTCTTGAAAGAGAGATGGCTTCTTGAAAGTTAATATATTTCTGGATTTTGGCAAGTACAAGAGTGATTCTCGAATGTCTTTCTATGTTCTAGCTCTTGTTTATATACTTGCTACATAAGTAATTTCTAGGAAGGTGTATGTTGATGTGTTGGCACCCAACACATCCCAAAACTTGCCACCTCTTTCTAGAATAATGTACACATGTCCTTTTGACCTAAAAATGGCACATCTGACTTTTGCCACATGGAGTTCTTCTAGGTCTTTCCTCTAACTTCGAAAATGCCTTGGAAGGTTCAAAGGACATGAACCAAGTTACTAGAGTACCTATTCACACTTGACTCCACACAATACTACTCCAAATATATTTGAAAACATTAAAATATATGCGAACTAATATATAATAACTCAAATCACTACAATTCCCATGAAGAAGACTTGTACGGCAGCAGATGTGGCACGACTTTTCTTTGATCATATTTTCAGGCTACATGGGTTACCGAAGGTGATTGTTTCAGATCGGGATCCAAGGTTTACTAGCAACTTTTGGTGGTCATTGTTTACTTTGATGGGGACCAAGCTGACTATGAGCACTTCCTATCATCCTCAGACAGACGGGCAGAGTGAGAGGCTCAACAGAACTCTGCAAGAGGTGCTCAGAAGTTTCACTATGGAAGACCCTTGTCGTGCGTTACGAGGTCAAGTGCACACCGTAGGCATAAGCAACACATCATAGGCAAGCAGGCTTTGCTGCAATGGAGTCTATGATACATGTGGCGTTATAGCCAAAAAGGGAGTCAAGTCGAAAATGTTTTAATTAAGGGATGTGTACTCTCCAGAGTGAGCACCTCAAGATTGTAATCTGGTAGGAAAACAACTAATGAAGTATGGCCCAAAAGATCACTGGAAGCACATCATGATCTTCAGAGTAGTCCTATGGCAAGGGCTTAAGCTGTGACTTTGCTCACCACTTGTGAAGTTCTTCAAGTGACTGGAAGCCTGGAGGGCTTGCTCTTCACAAGAGAGTAACTAAGTGGTCCTGAAAACACAAGAGATAAAAGTGTAAGCTTTACTGATAATCTCTGTTACTTACACCTGGCATAATGGACTTCTAAAAGATGTCTCTTCTAGGGACATCTCTAGTACTTATACTCCTTGAAATCCGGCGGGGTATGCGGCGGATCCAGTGCATGTGGTCACTCTAGGAGGCTTTCCTATGTCCACTAATGTGTACAAGGCATGTACTAGCACTCCTATAGGCTAAGCATAACTCAAACCAATCAAAGCAAGGTGCGTAGGATATGCTACGTGTCCCTCGTTGGCCGAGCTTACCTTGGGTGATTCTACCTAGATAGCGCCTCAAAAGTGGATCTGGAAATTGAAGAAGCTTCCTANTTGAGGAAGCTTCCTATAGGAGTAGGTGATGCAGTCACCAAGTTATAGCCTCAATGATGCACATATACTATGGAAATGCAAAGCTTATGTAGGCTAAGGGGCTCGCGGATTTGTGCGCACAAAGCTTGGGGTCACGAAGAGCCAACAATGTCACCTTTGGGAACATTGAGTCACAAATTGGGCCTTGGGAGAGTTTCGCTAGGGACCGGTAGGTGACGCGGACTAGATCGCACCTATCTCGCTCGATACTTGAACAAATGACGCGAAATTGGTGCCATTCGGAAGATGCTTCGACGCGCTACACGTTGGTGACTTGAAAATTTAGAAAAGGTCAACATACAAATGCGTAAAGTCAACGCAAAGTTGGCCTTCCTAGGTTGATGATCCGCACATGTGGAGCTTGGTTTTTATACGACAACCTCGACTCAATAAATCATGACAGCTGTCGTGCGTTACGAGGTCGAGTGCGCACCGTAGGCATAAGCAACACATCATAGGCAAGCAGGCTTTGCTGCAATGGAGTCTATAATACATGTGGCGTTATAGCCAAAAAGGGAGTCAAGTCAAAAATGTTTTAATTCCCCCCCAGCTCTCAGCCTCTAGCTGATGGGCTGTGTACGCTGCCTAAGGCAAGCTCAGTGCAGTCTTCGCAAAACCAGTCTTTAGCTGGCACGCGGGCCAGCGGGGGGTCAAGGCAGCCGATGTAATAGCCGAGGTTGCAGCTGTCGCAGAGCAGCATCTTGGCCTCCTGGCCAGTGCTGTGACAGATCTGGCACGCCCAGTCCTTGGGCGGCCGCGCGTCGCGGGGATGGACCTGCAAGTCAAGGTTAGGAAGGTGGCACGGCCCACAGTTCTTTGTGTGGTCCTTGTGAAGACGGCCATCTGCATTTTCCAACTCCAGGTTTCCTGACGCCAAGGCACGCTTGACGCGCAGGATGACCGGCGAGCTGCTGGTGTCGAGGGTGTTTTTTGTCTGGCGTCGCAGGTACACGAAGTCACCTGCGAAAAACTACAACACCCGCGGATGATAGGCTCCTCCACGAGTCATGGCGTACCTCAGTGTGTTGCGATGCTGTGCGATGCTGAGGTTATTGATGGCCATGGGCATCAGGCGTCGAAAGTGCTGAGCACGCTGCCCGATAAGAGCACTCCATGTCTCGGGACTGTCCAAGTCCAAGACGTTCTCGGCCACAATCCTGGCTGCTGCTGGCAGGATGGGCTGTTGACCGTAGAGAAGGAAGTAGGGAGAGTGCGAGGCTAGGGAGGCCTGCTTACTGAACCTGTACCCCATCGCCAGCCAAGGGAGGGCGTCGTCCCAGTGGGTACGGTTGTGGGCAAGGCAGTACTTCCGCAACCCTAGCTTGACGGTCTGCACCATGCGCTCGGCGAGGTCGTCAGCCTGAGGATGATCGGNGCGCTCGGCGAGGTCGTCAGCCTGAGGATGATCGGGGGAGGTGGTGCGGTGGTCGATCATAGAGCGCTCCAGCAGCTTCTGAAAGCTGCCCTGGAACTCCTTGCCCTGGTCGGTCAGCACCTCAGCGCAGCCGCCAAAACGGCTAAGGACCTGATTGAGGAAGGCCTGAGCGATCCCCTCACTGGCCTTGCTGGGCAAGGGCACGAGCTCGATCCACTTGGACATGTGCTCAATCATCACCAAGACGTAGAGGTTGCCCTGGCGAGACTTGGGCAGCTCTCCAGCCAAGTCAAGCGACCACCTGTAGAACAGCCCCTGAATAGGAAGGGGGCTGAGGGCAACGGTGCGCGCTGTGAAGCTCGAGCGCACACGGTCGCAGAGAGTGCAGCTGCTGACGACAGTGGCGACGACCTTAGTCATGCCGTGCCACTAGTACTCGGCCTGAAGAAGACTGAGGGTGCGCTTGACACCGAAGTGCCCGAGGGACTTGTGCACTCGGCGCACCAGCTGACTGCAAACGGCAGGCTCAGGGACCACCAGGACGAAGCCGTCCGCCATCACGCGCCGCACGCGCCCCTCCATGAAAATGAAGTCGCGACTGCGCCTGAGGATGCGGTCGCGCTCGCGTACGCTAACATCGGGTGCCAACTCCTTGGCCGTGACGTACTGCAGCACTGGGGCGTCGTCCCACACGTCCTCGGGGACCGCGCTGCCAGCTGTCCTGATCCTCTGCCGCTGCCAGGGTCAATCGCCGAGTGGTGACGGTCACCATGTCCAGGCTAGCGAGCCCTGCGGGCCGCACATCGCCGTCCACGGTGAAGGCCGGGAAGGCCGCCGCGTGCCAGGCCACCGGCTCATCCTCATCGTGGCGGGCCACAGTGAGATCCCTCGAGGAGGGCAGCGGGTTACGGCTGAGACCGTCAGCGTCCAGGTTGGTCAAGCCTGAACGGTGGTGCACGTTGAAGGTGTACTCCTGCAAGATAAGCGCCCACCGTGCGTACTTGCCGATCAAGCGCTCCGACGTCATGAGCCACTTAAGTGGCTGATGGTCGGTGACCACGCGGAAGTGCGTGCCGTAGAGATAGTGCCTGAAGTGCACGATCGCCCAGACAGTTGCTAGGCACTCCCCCTCGTAGGAGCCGTAGTTGCCTTCCGCGCGGTTGTTGCTGCGGCTGGCTTAGGCCACCACATGCTCAAAGCCGTCATGCTCCTGCACCAGCACAAGGCCCAGCCCTGCCTGCGACCAGTCGGTGTGGAGGATGAAGGGCTTCGCGTAGTCAGGACGCCGAAGCACAGGAGCGCTCACCAGCAGCTCCTTGAGCTTATCGAATGCCGCCTGCTGCTCTGGTCCCTACACGTAGGCAACGCCCTTGCGGAGCAAGTTGTTGAGCGGCTTGGCTAGCTCGCTGAACCCTGGCACGAAGCGGCGGTAGTAGTTGGCAATGCCGAGGAAGGCCCGCAGCTGCGAGAGATTTGTAGGAGGTGGGATGCCTGTGATGGCCGAGATCTTCGCCAGCTGGGGTGCCAAGCCGCTGGCGGAGAGCAGGTGGCCAAGGTACTCCACCTCGCGGGTCCAAAAAGTGCACTTGCCTGGATGGCACTTGAACCCAGCGGCCTCCAAGCGGTCCAGGACAGCAGTGATGTGCGCCACGTGCTTCTCAAACGTCTGACTGAAGATGAGCACGTCATCAATGTAGCATTGGGCAAAGGACAGCCAGGCCAGCTCCTTATCCATCACCCTCTGAAAGGTAGCTGGCGTGTTCTTCAACCCAAACGGCATCACCACCCACTCGTAGAGCCGCTGTGCTCCCCAGAACGCCGTCTTATGCTGGTCCTCCTCGGCGATGGGAATTTGGTTGAAGCCTTGACGCAGATCCAGCACTGAGAACCAAGTGCACGTGCCAATGTCGTCAAAGATCTCGTCAGGGGTCGGCATAGGATATCTGTCCTGCTCGGTGACCTCGTTCAGCCTACGATAGTCACCGCACATCCTCTTCTCGGACCAGTTGCCCGAGGCATCCTTCTTGGCTGGCATGACCGTGGGTGCGGCATAGCAAGAGGAGGACTCCCAAATGAGCCGGCTGTCCTCCAGCTTGCCTGTCTGCGCGCTGATCAAGCCATCCTCAAAGTGGCTGTAGCGATAACGCTTCAGGAAAATGGGCTCTTGCGACGTGAGAGTAATCCGCATGGGGTCTCCTTTGTAGCGCTCGAGATCGTGCATGCCGCTGGCAAAGCTGGTGCTGCGCCTCCCGTCCAGCAGTGCCGTCAACTGTGCAGCCTGCGCCTTGGTGAGTGTCCCCCCCAGCTTCCATATCGGTGGAGCTGGTGGCGTCGCCTGGCCTGCAGCTGGAGTTTCCTGTCTTGCCGCTGGGGTAGACTGTGGTGCTGCAGGTGTCACCTGCCCTGCAGCAGTTGGCGCTCAGCCTGCCGCGGGTACCTGCACCGTGGCAGCTGCGGCCAGCTGCCTGGCACCGTCTGCCTGCGAGCGAGGAAAAAGAAAGGGTGACCGGGACTCCCTGGGTGACCGAGACTCCCTGGGTCGCTGTAAGGACTCCTCTCTCCGCCGTCCCCCCCCCAGCGAACCAGAGTCCTCCCTGCGCGGCGGTGGGGAGGGGGGGCGGGCGCGCGCCTGCGGTGCAGGCCCTGCGCGCTGAGGATGCCACGTCGTGCCGGGCGGGGCCTGATTGTCTTCGTCGGTGGAGTCATCGTCCATATCATCGGCGGGTTGAGGCAGCTCGGGATGCCGGGCTGCGGCGTAGAGAGGCGCCAAGGCCTGCGTCTGCAGCAGAATCCACGTGAGGACGTTGGCGTCGATCGCCTGCCCCAAGAGGCGAATGCGGTTCACCTCCGTGAGACCGTCCACCTGTATGAGATGCGGCGGGAAGCCCATGGCACGCTCCATCTCCGCAGGGCGCGGCCTGTCAAATTTGCCAATCTCCAGGTGGATGACCATCCCGCGCTGATCTCCGACGAAGGCGTCGCTGTTGTAGCGGCTAACAAAAGTCGGCAGCTCGCGAGTGACGTCATGCAGGACCCCACACTGCGCCATGGAGGGATGTGGTAGTGCAGTCACGCGCTGGGCTAGACGAGGGGCATCGAGGATGGAGTCGATGGTGCGTGGGTGACGTGGATGAGAGGCGGCCAACGCCTCAAGAGTACCTGGCATCGCAGGGTTCGTGAAGTAGGCGCGGACGCGGTGCGCAAAGGAACCAATCTGGGCAGCGTCGATGACGGCCTCGCGGCCAACGTAGCTGCTGCAAAGAACGAAGTTGGCGCTCACATCGGGCCGGTGATCGTGGCGCGCGGCCACGTTCTCCAGGACCCACGCGAGTGTGTGCGGCAGCTGGCAATCCTCAACAATGTTGAGGACGCGGAGCAAGTGCCAGAAGAGGGCCGTGCGGGGATCGCTGAGCGCCCTGCCATGCCCGGCTTTGGAGAAGCCCTGGCGCTCCCAACCGGCAATGACGAGGTCGATGGGCCCAAGGCGGGTGACATGCTCGACGGTGATGTCGCGGATGACCATGGGCCAGTCTGTCTAAGCGCGGCGGAATGCGTGCGCGGGAAAGAGGACTGAGAACCGCTCGTGGCACAACGCCATCTGCCGACGGGCCACCTGCTGGGCCTCAGGATTGGGATCGACGTAGACGTAGCGGCGCACCGGGATGCCGGCCTGTAAGGTCGCGAGCAACCCGGTGGCGATGCCGGCGAAGAGCTCGACGAGGACGATGCCGCCGGGCCGCTCGTCTAGAGCGTCTGCGCAGATAGGAGTCGGAAGTGGACGACACCCCATTGCGGGGGTGACGGGCTGAGCAGGCGGCGGGAAGGTACGCTCGGCGTTGTGCTGATGTGGCGCCATGCGGAGGGCGGCCACAGCACGGTCTGCGTGGTCACGCGTAAGGCTGGGGATGCGGTTAGTGAACGGCTGCGGACGCTCCTCTTGTGCGTGGTCCTGGTAGGTACGCCACCGCAGGCGTGCATCCTCCAGGGTTGTTGGAGAGACAGCGCGGGCCTGACGTCGGGCCGAGGCCACGCACAGCTGCTGCCACCTGTCGCGCTGGGCGCGGTCAGTCTGGTGCGAGGCCGCGTGGGCCAGCTGGTCGAGAAAGGGTCGCTGAGTCAAGTAGGGGTGCGGGTCGAAGTAGGCCCGTTGGCGTGCGCGCATGTCTGCAGCGGGGACTGTGCAGACGGAGCGCTCGGAGCTGTCGACCTCCTGCGGGGAGGGGCCAGCTGGACTCGCGGCCGGGGCTGGCCTTGTGGGACGGGCGCGTCTCGGGGCTGCCGGAGACTAGGCATGAGCCGTGTGCGTGCGGCGGCCGTAGATGGGTGGCAACTGGGCTGCCTGCTGTCGGTGCGGGCCACCTTGGGAGGAGGTGACCCGGAGGGACCGTCGCCAGCGATGTGGCTGCGAGGGACGCTGGCGCGCGGAGCTGTAGGGGCCAGCATCACAAAATGCGCCTCGGAAGAAGACTGAGCGTTGTCGCCAGCTGAGAGGGGCTGGAAGGGCGGAGTGCGGCGTCGGTCTCGATTGTCGTCGTATGGCGGCGTGTCCCCGCGGGTCCGCGTGTTGTCGTAAGGAGGCGTGCGCTCCCTGTTGTCGTAGGGCGGCGTGATGGAGCGGGCTCGCGTCTTGCAAAAGGGAGTCACCTCTCACGTCTCGCAAAAAGGTGTGAACGATCGGGAGCGGCTTGTCTCGCGGAGAGGAGTGGTCTCTCGAGCGGGCCCGATGGTCGGCCTAGTGCGATGTGCGTAGGTCAGATGGGCGCAGATAGACGGGGTCGTGCGGGGTGGCTCGCGGACGCTAAGCCGGGGCGCTGGCTGCTGTATGGAGTGTGTGCCAGCGCTTGAGGAGGCCGCGGTAGCCCGGCTCGTCGCAAACAAATGCGCGATGCGGCGACACTTGTGGCTCGTCGAGCAGTCGTGTGACACTGGACGGCTGGGTCCAGCGGCGTCGGCACAAGCCCTGCTGGGCCAGTCGTGTGTCATGGGCTGGCTGGGTGCGCTGAAGCCGGGCGGACCAGTAGGTGCGCGCTGCCTGCGTGCCGTAGGCGCAGCTGGCGAGGGCTCCTCTGGTGGCTCCGCGCTGAGTACCTCAACGGATGCCTCTGGCAGTCGCTCCCACTGTGTCTCCTCCTCATTCTTGAGGGACTGGTCGTCAGATCTGCCAGGATAAGCTGCCTGCCGCATGACCTCGTCCTCGGATGCCGTGGTGCGAGGCCAGGTCTCGCCGATCTGATGCGAGGCGTCGTGAGGGGGCGGCTGAGAGTCCATGCTGTACTAAATGGCCACGCCAACAGGCACGTCGTGGCGAACGCGAACGTCGGTCCTCGCGGAAGTCTCGCCGCGAGAGGCCGAGACCCCCTGATGAGCCGTAGGCGCTGCGGCCGCACCGCGAGCAAGGGCGGGACAGCGATGGCTATGCTGGCCGTGGCGAGGGCCTCAGTGGCATCGTCCGCCATCTGCCGCATCATCGCGCTGTGGGCAGTGCAGATGCGGATCTGCTCCCTGGCTTGGGCTGCCAAGACATCCGCCTGCTGCTGCGGCGTGAGGTGGAGCTCGGCACTAGGTAGTTCCGGCTCCTTGTCCTGTGGCTCGAGCAGGTCCACCCCCACAGAGATCTCCTTGTCCTCGGGCTTGTCCTTATCGGTCTTGACCTCTGGCTGGCCATCGCCCAGCCCCATGAAGCCATAAAGAGCGGACACTGCTGGGCGGAAATCGACAATGTCAAGGGGCAAGGATGCGGTGCGCGTCCCCCCTGCCCTCCAGTCGGGACGATAGAAGACGCGCTCCGCCCAGTTGTCGACCGCGGCGCCAATGGGAAAGAGCACGTCCTGCCCTAGGAGCACATCGAAGGACTCGGAAGGAGTGACGAGTGCGTGCCGGTGGATGGTTGTGTCGTTTGCCGTGCCTGGGCGCAGAGTGAACAGTAGCGCCAACCTCGTGCGGCCGGCAACGGTGTCGGGCGTGCCGGCGGCGGTATTAATGCGCGTCGGAGAGTCCTCCAAGTCAGCGGATGAGAGTCCCAGCTGACGGAAGTAGCGGAGGCTAATGAGAACCGGCTGCGCGCCTGTGTCGAACATAATGCGCTGCGGCGCCTGGGGTGTTGACGAGCACGATCCCCTGCATATTATCCAAAAACGCGGCGTTAGGAGTGCTGATCATCCTGCGCTCATGCGTAGGGCGCGCGGGCACGGATCGCACCGCGGTGGCGGCATCGGCCGTCGGCATCCTGGCAGCGGTGCGCAGCGTGGCTCTGCGCGACTGGAGCATTAGCTGAGCGGCCTGCCTCGTTGCCTCCATGGAGACGCCGAGCTCTGCGAAGGAGACCGCCAGCATGCGGTGCAGTGCTAGAGAGATGACCTTGGCGCTGAGCTGCACCGTCGTCATAGGCGAAGCGAGCGCATGTGGCGTCGGCTCTGCTGAGGTCGTGGAGGGCTCTAGGATGCGAAAGGAATGGGGCAGCCGCGGTGCCTCATCCGTCCGGCGTCCCTGGTCTGGCTCGGCGCGCTTCTGCGGAACAACGGGCCGACTGGCCGGTGCTACAAGCGTGTGCTCGCGGCTCGCGCGCTTGACTGCGGAGCGGTTGCCGAGTGGCTGCGCGCGTGCGCAGCAGGCCAGAATGGCCGCTGCTGGCGCAGCCGGCAAACCTGCCGCGCATTCTGCCGCGGGGCCTGTTGCAGCGCCGTGCGCGCAGCTTGCCGCGAGGCCTGCCGCGGGGCCCGTTGCGAGATCTGCCGCCGCGCCTGCCGCGCAGCCGGTGGCGGGAACTGCCGTCGCGCCTGCCGCGCAGCCTGCCGCGCAGATTGCCGCACTGTCTGCCGCAGGGCGCGCCGCGAGGCCTGCTGCGCAGCCTGCCGCGCAAACTGCCGCACTGTCTGCCGCAGGACTCCTTGCGCAGCCTGCCGCAAGGCCTGCCGTGCAGCCGGTCGCGGGTTCGGCCGCAAAAGTTGCGGACCCCGGCGCGTGTGCGGCCGCGGCTGCAGCAGTTGCTGCAGCTGCTGGCGCGGTCGGGGCTGCCAGGAGGCTGCCAGGTGGCGCCCCCTGGTGGCTGCTGGGGCCGAGGGGCAGGGTCACTGGACCGGTGGCGCCGTCTATCTCGGCTGCCCCGGGCGAAGATCGCAGCGCCCTCCCCCCGATGCGTGGGCTAACCGGCCCCCCGGCAGCCTGCGTTGGGCTGCTGCCGGGGTTTTGTGCGCAGCCAGGGTTTAGGCCCTGGCTGTGCGCAACCGTGCGCGGGCCGTCGGCACCGCGATCGAACATCCGGCCGCGTGGCGCAGTGGGTATAGCCCCCCCCTGACTGCGGGTGGCTGCTCCGACCGCTGGATCTGTACGGGCTGAGCCGGGCCATGCGCGCGTGCCAAGTGGCAGCACGTGTGCGGCAGGGGCTGAGCCCTGGATGTGCGCAGCTGCGGGTGCGCTGTCGGCGCTTTTGCCGGCGATCCGGCCGCACAGCGCAGTCAGGACCCCCCCTTGCTGACCGAGGGTGGCGGCCGCTGCGGCCGTCGCTGCGCTGGCCGTGCAGACCTGCGCGCACGCGCCACTTGGCAGCGCGTGGGTGCAGCTGCTTTGCGCAGCTGCAGCTGCCGCTGTGACGACGGCGTGGCGTCGCCGGGTGTGCCGTGGACCTGGCAGCGCAGTGCGCTGGGCGCGCGTGTGAGCCAGCGTGCGTGCGTGCATGCTGCTGTCGGCAGAGGCGGCCTCGCCTGCCGTGCACGTGCCATGTGGCGGGTTCTGCTGGAGCCTGCTGTCTGCAGCAGCCAGCGGGGACCGGCTGTCCCTGCCTGTGCGCAGAGCTGCGCACGGGAGTGCCGCACGAACGAAGAGGGAGGCTGCGGCCGGCCCAGTTGTAGCCGTGCACGCCGCCAGGTGCCCCCGTCCCTGCCTGCCAGCTGTCGCTACGCGAGCTGACGGGAGGCCTGCTGGTGCCAGCAGGGAAGCGCAAGCCAGGGGCTCTGTCGGGGCCTCGGCTGGCGTGCGGGCTGACCCGCGTGCGCGCGAGCTTGCGCCGGGAGATGGCGCAACCGCGCAGTCGTGCAGCCTGCCATCCGGCAGTCTGTCGGGACTCCGGCTGTCGCTGCTGACAGCTGTCAGAGCGGTGCGCACAGGAGTAGCAGAGCTGCCTGTGCGGGCGCCTGCAGCTCTGGCAGCGGGCGCTACGTCGTAACGCGGACATGCGCGGGGCTGCGGCGCTGCCGCTGAGCCTGATGTGTGAGCTGAAGCTGTGCGTGCGCCAGCTGTCAGTGCCGTGGCGTAGGACGGTGGAGCGGATGCGAGGAGTGCTCCGAACGCGTCATAGTTATCGACGTCGACGAGGCCACGGAGTCTAGCGATCTCCACGTTGGCCTCCACGAGGGCGTCGCTGACGTCGTCGAAGCTGCAGTAGTGGGCTCCAGGCATTAATGCGGCGTCTGTCGTGGCCGTAGCTGCTGTCATTGGGGGGCGGCCACCCGTACGAGGGTTGCGTGCGCCTAGCTGTCCTGCTGAAGGCGTAGGGCAGTCGCGAGCGCGTCCGTTCTCGACGTCGCGCTTCTCCTGCAGACAAACGATCTGCAGGTGACCGGCCTTGCCACAATAGGTGCAGTCGCCGGGCTTGCCATTTTGCGCGAGAGTGCAGTTCTAGCGTGAGTGGCCCGTCTTCCCGCAGGACCAGCAGGGATCGCTCGTAGTGGCAGCCATGGAAATGCGGCCACGCGTAGCTCCGCGCTGCTACGTCTGCTGGGGCAGCTGAGAGCGCTGAGGCTGCTGCTGCTGCAACTGGGGCTGGCGGGCAGGCGTCATGCGCGTCGTAGAAGACGGCAGCACTGAGGCCTCCTGGCGCACGCCCGTGGATGCTAAGCCCACACGATCGTTAATGTTGCTCCGTGCGGCGGCCAAGCTCTGCTTCTCAACGGAGAGGTAGGCCTGCTCCAGAGAATACTCTGAACCGTGGCGGTCGATGAGGAGGACTACGGCCCTCTCCCTCAGACGCGGCTCGACGGCGCGCAAGAAGATCTCCGCGGCCTCCCGGTCAGTGACAGTGCCGACATCGCGGCGGAGGTGCACCAAGCGGCGGTACATCATGCGGATAGTCTCGTTCTTGCGTCGGAAGAAATGGTGCAGCTCGTACACCTTCTCTTCAATTGCAGCCTGGAACTCCGTCTTCAGGATGTTCCAGAAGGCTTGCACTGGATCAGCTAGCAGGGTCGCCACTGGTGGGTCACCCACAAGCTCAGTGCGGGTCCGGAGCTCGGCCTCCGTCTCACGGAAGGTGTCACGGGCCTCGTGCGAGAGGTAGCGTATAAGCGTGTCGAAGACGTTGCGCTTAGTCGGCGTGGGTGTCTTAAGCTTTGCAGCCGCGAAGTCAGCTTGAAACTCCGAGATGGTATCTTCCAGATCACAGGTGCCTGGCCTACCGCTGAAGCGGTAGGCAGACCTGTCAGTCTTGACCTCGTGGTCACCTGCCATGGGATACCAGAAATCGTAGTGAGCCCACTGGGGAGATGGCTCAGAAGCAATTGCTGTGTGCTGGAGAGCAGGTTGCTCTTCTTCGGCGGGTTCAATGATAGTGCTGAGATTTGAGTCTGAGTCATCTCCACTAACCCCTTCGTAGTATGGCTGATAAGAAAGCCCACTACGGGTAGGCATACGCTGAAGGTTCTAATTGCTTGAAGGCAAAGAGAGATCTTTTAGAAGTAAGGGATGTGTAGTCTCCAGAGTGAGCACCTCAAGACTGTAATCTGGTAGGAAAACAACTAATGAAGTATGGCCCAAAAGATCACTGGAAGCACATCATGATCTTCAGAGTAGTCCTATGGCAAGGGCTTGAGCTGTGACTTTGCTCACCACTTGTGAAGTTCTTCAAGTGACTGGAAGCCTGGAGGGCTTGCTCTTCTCAAGAGAGTAACTAAGTGGTCCTGAAAATACAAGAGATAAAAGTGTAAGCTTTACTGATAATCTCTGTTACTTACACCTGGCATAATGGACTTCTAAAAGATGTCTCTTCTAGGGACATCTCTAGTACTTATACTCCTGGAAATCCGGCGGGGTATGCGGCGGATCCAATGCATGTAGTCACTTTAGGAGGCTCTCCTGTGTCCACTAATGTGTACAAGGCATGTACTTGCACTTCTATAGGCTAAGGATAACTCAAACCAATCAAAGCAAGGTGCGTAGGATAGGCTACGTGTCCCTCATTGGCCGAGCTTACCTTGGGTGATTCTACCTAGATAGCGCCTCAAAAGTGGATCTGGAAATTGAGGAAGCTTCCTCTAGGAGTAGGTGATGCAGTCACCAAGTTATAGCCTCAATGATGCACATATACTATGGAAATGCAAAGCTTATGTAGGCTAAGGGGCTCGCGGATTTGTGCGCACAAAGCTTGGGGTCACGAAGAGCCAACAATGTCACCTTTGGGGACATTGAGTCACAAATTGGGCCTTGGGAGAGTTTCGCTAGGGACCGGTAGGTGACGCGGACTAGATCGCACCTATCTCGCTCGATACTTGACCAAATGACGCGAAATTGGTCCCATTCGGAAGATGCTTCGATGTTCTACACGTTGGTGACTTGGAAATCTAGAAATACGGATGCATAAAGTCAATGCAAAGTCGGCCTTCCTAGGTTGATGTTCCGCACATGTGGAGCTTGATTTTTATACGACAACCTCGACTGAATAAATCATGCACCCTTCAGAGTGGGACAAGAAGCTACCAGGGTTGGAGTTTGCCAACAACAACAGCATGCAGGGCTCCACCAAGCAGTCACCATTCGCTATGATTTATGGGCGAGAAGTATATCATCCAGGGAAGATCTTGTTGGAGAAGGCCAAGGAGACTCAGGTTCCTACTGTAAGATTAGCAAAGTATAGTTTGTATCTTTCTAGCATTTTATATGCATAGAGTGTAATTTTAGAAGAACTTTGGCCTTTATTTCAAGTCAATTGGACAAGTATTGAGAAAGTAATGAATTTTGCGAGTTTTTAGTGAGTTTTTGGTGTCACAGATTCAATTTGGTGACAAGGACAGGTCCAGTGACGAAAATTTCGGTTGGAGTCCAGAAAGTAGGACATTGAAACATGAGGGTTCCAGAAACTACGTACAATTACGTAGAGTGCCAAAGTGATCGTGGAATTTCTAGAAACTTCGTGAGGAGTTAGTGGATTGTGTAGTATAATATTATAGAGTGTGATTGCGTGCGTGTGAGTGTGCTAGCTTGTCCAACTAGGCAAGGTCACCTACATGGAAGGAGCCATAGTAGACGATTCTGGAGGTACTTTTCTAGAGAGAACACTTAGAGTTAAAGCATAAATGAGAAGCACAAAGAAATAGAGGAAGTCTAGTCTAGTTAGTCTAGTCTAACCTTCTTATCTTGTACACGACTTCTCTTAATAAAGTGAGTTTTTTTCCACTCCTCTCTCATGTAGCCCTCTAACTCTTGCAAGGGTGGCATACCACCAGGCCACTCCACCTTGTGTATGCACTAGAAAAGGTCCTCGTGCACGCTTCCACTCGCGGGTGAGGGTGCGTGAGTGTGTATGGGCGCACTCCCCGCACCCTTCCCCCTTTCACCTACTATACAAGCTTTTATGGAGCAGATGGCCAAGACTTGAGATATGGCAAAAACGTGTATTCGGAAGGCACACGAAGAGCAGGTCAAGCATGCTAACAAGCACAGGAGGGAAGTGACATTCCATGTGGGCGACAAAGTACTCTTGTCCACAGAGAACCTACCTTTTACAGGCAAGAGGAAACTACGGGCAAGGTTTACAGGTCCCTTTGTAGTGCTCAAGCAGGTGAATCCAGTGGCCTACAAGTTGGAACTTCCTTCAGGCTGGCGTATCCACGATGTGTTCCATGTCAGTTGTCTGCGGCCATACGTTGACCCGAATGAAGGACGTCCAGGACGACTACCTACACCGCCACCATTGGTCGAGATCGATGATGTATTGGAGTATGAAGTGGAGGCGATTGTCGGCGATCGACGAGTCAAGCGAGGTCAACGATTTGTCCAAGAGTATCTGGTCAAGTGGAAAGGCTACCATGCGGACGACAACACTTGGGAGCCAGAGGCCAACTTGACTCATTGTAAGAGTAAGTTGAGACGTTATCTGCAGAATGCGTCGAGGACGTCGCATCTTGAGGAGGGGGATGATGTAAGGTCATAGGTTTATAAAGTGCATTTGTGAGTTTCATGAAATTATGTTTTTATTGTATAGTAGTGTAGAGTGCATTTTTGTGGTCATTTTGATATAAAGTTCATCGAATTTGGTCAAGTATTGAGAAAGCTACGGATTTCTGAAGTTGAATTAGTTTTGAGGTCGGTTGACGACTGTCCTTAATTCGCGGTGAGCGCGATCGTAGGATTGACCGACAGCGTCGAGCGATCTGGCCCATTAGTGTGAACTCGAACCTTCACGTAAGTTTGGCTGACGCGGAGTGCCGACTAGGTCGATTTACCTAGAAGTTTCGGTTTAGCCTAGCGCATCTAAGATAGAATATTCTAGTAATGTCGATGCATGTGGACGTCAATTCGGCCCCACACGTCAGATTAGACTGATCTGGCTTACTCACGAATATTCTGGAAGGGACGATTTGACGAACACTTAGGAACATCCGTAGCTTCCACCTAGGGAGGAGCAATTAGGCAGAAGAATATAAATAGGCATAACTTCTTTGTTTCTTATCAGTTTTCACTTCTGTAAATTTCTACGGGTTTTGTAATGACAAGGCCTTCCATCCTACATCATTTGTGAGCAGTTCCTTGCTATTCAAAATGTCAAGTAATTTTCCTAAGCTTTGTTAGTGATATGTCGCTGGCTCTCTAGTATGATTGCAACTAGTTCCTTTCCTCGTGAGTTACTACGCTTCCACTAGGGCACTCTGCCCCTTTCAAGAGCATTATCATTGGGAAGGGTTGCCTCGAGAGGTCTTGATATATGTGAAGTTATATGATCAGTGTCAAAAAAACATGTCTAGACCCACACCATCCGAAGGGCTATTACAACCACTACCCATCCCATCTGGACGATGGAAAACAATATCCACAGACTGGGTGGCAACAGTATCAAAAACTGCCAATGGGCATAATTTCGTCCTGGTAGTAGTGGATAAATTGACAAAAATGGTCATTTTCATTCCCACCACCGCAAAGATGACTGCACTCAAAATTGCGAGACAGTTCTACAACTATGCAGTATGCCAACATGGGCTACCCTCCAATATTATTTCGGACGGAGACTCAAAATTCACCTCTAAGTCCTGGAGAGCTTTAATGGGGTTAATGGGAGTCAAACACTGGCTCAACACAGCCTACCACCTTCAGACTGATGGGCAGATTGAGAGAACTAATCGAGTACTGCAAGAGGTGCTCAGAGCATATATTAACAAAATACAAGATAATTGGAATGACCCGTTGCCTCAAATTCAATTTGCAATCAACAGTGCGGTGCATGCGTCAACGACAAAGACTCCTTCTGAACTCAGTCTAGGTAGAGTCCACAAGTCCCCTTTGGATGTGTTGGAGAGTCTTTAACTCATCCTAAGGGGATTGACAATCCGGTGTCTCTCGTGTTAGCTCAAGAGTTTGCTGACACCATGTCAGAGGTCCAACAAAACGTGCACAAAGCCCAAGAAAATCAACAAAAATATGCTAATCAACACCGTCGTGAGCTGACAATTTCTAAGGGCAATTTGGTCAAATTGCATTCTCGACACCTGTACTTGCCTGGTGTGGTCAAGGAAAAGCTTCGCCCAATTTGGGTTGGTCCATATTTGGTGGTGCGCCATGTCGGTCAGAATGCTTACAAACTGAACATGTCAGCGGAATACAAGGGTCACCTAGTCTTTAATGTCTCTTTCCTAGAACCATACATCAAGGGTGATACACTGTTCACAGATCGGTTACCTGTCCAATTGGGACCGGTCCCCGCTGTCCTGGATGGTGACCCTGAGGATTATGAGGTAGACAAGATTTTAGAAGCTCGCTCTGTCCGTCGATCATCTAAATATGTCATGAAATATTTGGTCAGATGGAAGGGTTATGATGCCTCTGGGGACACCTGGAAATTTAAGGATCATTTGAACAATGCCAAAGGGGCGTTGAAACGCTTTTACCCTCGGGAGACTGAGACACCTCCTTAACTGTCATTTCAGTTGACATGGGAAGGTGACAGGAGATCCTATCTCCATTTAAGTTGGAGGGGAAATGTGCCCGAAAGTGACAGTTAGTGACAGTAAGTGACAGTTGTGACAAGCAGCCCACCTTAAAACATTAAGTTGGAGGGAGTGGGATAACATCTCGGGAACCAGCCAATTGCCTTTACATATCCATTCTCCACGCTAAACTGCGTTCACACGCACTTCTCTCTCAAGCACAGTTCCACTTACACCGGGTATTGCAAACCCGGTAACTCTCGCTACTACGTTCTTACCTGTCCAAGGACTCAATGATTGTGCACGACATCACGACTTCACTAACTCCATTTGTGTTTTGTTTGAGCAAGATGACCCAAAACTCGGAACTCAAGAGCAAAAGAAGAGCGGACGAGGCACAGGCGGAGTACAAGGAATTCCACGGCGACATCGAATCGTCCTCCATCTTATCTCGGGAATCAGAGCGACTCCGACTTCAGCGTGAGGCTTAGAATAACGATGAAGAAGAATTTAATATTTTAGGGGCCTGAATTATAAAATCTGGAAAATTAGCGCAAGTTACCACCCCATGCTCTGTATATTCATTTTATATTTTATCTTCATTCCATTTCCATTTTCTATCGAATCAATCCTTCTTTTCCTTTCCCCCCCATCCATCCGCACTGATCCGCATCCTCGACACCCGCCATCTCGTGCTATTCCCACGCGTAGAACACCCTGACACCATCCTGACCACGCCTGACACCCTCATGACCACGCCTGACAGTTTTGTGTGCCCTAGGGTAGGCATGGTGGCGGTCAGTGGCGGTGGCAGGATAAGTAGACGAGAACTGAGGGTCACGAGTGGTCACGAGTCTCTCGAGTGGTCTCGAGGCGCACGCCTAACGGCGACTGAAGAGAAAGGACCAAGTGGGACCAAGAAGTGTGGGAACAAAAGGCCAAAGACATACGATAAGACATTCTTTGGGCGAATGACGTCCATGGATGTATACTAACGCGAACCAATGTAAACCAATGTAAACCAATGTAAACCAATGTAAGCGGATATTTTGGCTCAATAACTTCGAGCCAAAGTAGTAGCATGGGTCGACCTTGGTTGACCGTGTAGGACAAGCGCTCGTGGACAAACCTTGGAGGCTGGCTTGCTGGGCCCGCCAAGCCCAATCAAAGTTGTCAGAAGCATTTCTGTAGAACATTAGAAAGCCACACAGAAAAGCAAATAAAGAAAACCGCAATCAAGGTCCCCCCTGGTCCTGCCCTATCTCAGCCCATCTCAGCCAGGCCCCAGGATTCGACAAAAGTCGCGGATTTCGGAAAAGTTGGAAACATCCTCTGGCCTGCTCTGGGCGACGGTCAGGGTTTCGAGAACATCTGACGAAATTTGTTAGGATTTTTTTAATGGCGTCATTTCACTACAATTTTTGAAGGAATATAGGAAATGTATGGATTTTACGCAACATTCGCTCCCAATGACCAGGATTTCTTTCGACATAATCTGAGATTTTTCATGATTTTAAAACATCCAAAAAAGCAAATAACATTAAATTTATCTCGAATCCTGGGGCCTGAACTCAGCCCATCTCAGCCAGTCTCACCGAGTTTCAGAATGTCATTACGCACGTGATGCTTCCCAGTTCCGACTCCAGAACTGGTCAGAACAGATCTTTCGATTCGCAATAAATCTGGTGTTCTTTGTTTTGTTGAATCTAAAGAATCCTCATAATGGAGAGGCAAGGTTTCTTAAGATACTTTAAATCTAAAATATCTCTTTGAGGACTATAGTGGGATGTTATTATACCTTATATAATGCACTACAAATGGTGGATGTTCTCAGAAACCTAAACGTCGGGCAGAGGATGTTTTCGAAATCCAGGAATTATGTCAAACCGAGGGCCTAGCTGCTCCAGAGTCTCAACGATGGGTGCGACAGAGGAACGGAGCGTAGGTCCCCAAAAGTCCTCGCCGCAACTCGCCGGGTTTCCCTTCCAGTCATACTCGCGGCCCGCCTGACCCGGCACTATTTCAAACCCCAGATGGGGGGCTCATAAAAATTGATTTGATACTCCAATAAGGACCTGCGAATAGAAAACGTCCGACCAATTCCGGGCGCTTATACAGTCGAGCAGTCCAGAGTAAGTGCTTCAGCGTGCGTGTAGCAGCGACTGTAGCATTGTTTGAAACACAGTGAAATACCACTTCAGTGCAGTGCACTGTGCACATGAATTCTCGTCTTCATTGCTTGGCTTCTTACGTCCATCTCTCACTGTCCACATTCATGCTTCTTACGAATGTTGATGATTGTAATGTTACCGAACGCCAAGCTTAGGATGGCGACTGCGATTCGCAGACTTATGATACTCATTGTAGTCAATTCCTTGATCGCACAGGCCGCATCTTCCGAAGGTAGACTCAACGTCCTGTGTGAAAATTAGTGGCGTTTCCAGCACTTGCTACCCGTTATCTGCACTTCCACTGCACCAATGTACGCTCGGTCCCATTCTCATCTTGTGCACTTGCTTTTTGATTGTGCAGCTGGGAGAAGAGGTGCCATGTCTCAAGGTGGCGTGCATGATCAGCAGGATTCCTCACTTTCCCCTTCCTATGAAGCTGCACTTGATGCCAAAGTGAGTAGTGTATGCTCCGGAGTTTCACATGTGCTCCTTTGGTCAACTGATTCTCCCATCTCATTGGATGTGTTACCCAGAATTGCTGAGTGTCAATACTCCGCTTGTACATGCTCTTAGATTCTTTACATCGTTGGTCCGTCATATGGGAGTGTAATATACATGTATCATAATTCATGGTAATGGTATAGTCAACCAATTAGTCTACTATGGCTAATGCTCGTAAATGAATAGCTGCATGTTCATTTGCGTCTACATACGAGGTGTCTATAGAATCAAAATAATGCTAGCTGATTGATTCTTGAAAGGTCAATTGCCACTTGCCATCCTTCAGAAAGCCTGTCATCAGGCGCTGTCAGCCTTTCTAGTTGCCTGACACAAGCAGCCTGGATCTCTCGTCTCAGCAGCTTTCGCTTTCGCTGGCAAATTGCACGCTGTAATTGCAGCAGCAGCAGCAGGAGGAGGAGGAGGAGATGCATACGGCTCCATCGGACTCCCAGCAGCAGCAGCAACAGGAGCAAGAGCGGGAGGGGCTCGGTCATGCGGCAGGGCTGCTGGCGCAGGCTGCGGCCTTTGTCGTTAAACGCGTTCTGGAGCATGCTCCGTGGAGGAGGACGATTCCGGAGACAGGTGCTGGCATGAAAGCTCCGAATGACGACGATGACAACGACCCTGCAGCTCGCAAGCGGGTGAGTGAAATGTGTGTGTTTGTGTGTGTGTGGATGGGTGGGCGGGTGGATGTGTGCGTGGCGACTCCTGCGCACGCTTGCTGCAAGTGGGCTTGCGTAATCCTCACATCTACTGAGCATGAGTTCTTTACCTCTTCCCCGGCCTAATTTGGTGCTACAGGGCAACTCTTCCTTCCTCCAAGTACCTTCCGAGGTCTCGAAAACTGCAAGCGGCCTCGCTTCTCCCTTCTCCTATCTGCCCCTGCTGACTGGCCCCCGTCCTCTGAGGTCATACAGGTGAAGGATTTCGACATCGTCAGAGCGAGTTCTGAGATGATGCCGGTCGCTCGCATGCCCATGGCCAGGCCCCGCTCCCGGCAGCTCCTGAGCACCGCCGCGGGAGGTATGCACGCCAGTCCCCATGCTTCCCCCCATGGCCTGCACTTATGATGTAACGTAGGACCTAATACCGCCTTGCTGGATTTCAAGCTTGTCTGCTCTACTTTAGGAACGAAGTACAAAACAGATACATGTATAAACATATATATATAAATCTATGTTCTCGTGTATATTTATGTAATGCCTGTGGCTCTCTCAATCTTCAGGCTCCTGCACGGGGGTGGCCTGCGGCGCCAACTCGGCTTGCGAGGTGGTCAACGGGGAGGCCACGTGCTACTGTCGGAGGGGATACGTGGCTCAGGGCGAGCGATGCGTAATCAAAGGTAGCAATCTCTCCGTCGCCTCCACTCTGACTTGCCACCTAGCATGCCAGTTGGAATGCTCTTGTTGGTGAGCCGTGCGTGCGAAGGTCACTCTCTCGCGACAATTTGCCCTTGTTCACGAGAGGGCATGTCTGTCACGCCTCGTTGCTCAGCAGGAGGTACTCCCAGCATGTGCTGCATGAATTGAAGTTAGTAAATAGCTGCTGTCTTCTACGCGTATGCATCGTGTGGCGCTGCCCTATGGTCGGAGGGTGGTGTGTGCATGATCCACGTCGTTTGCATCCTCCGACAATCTGTATCTATGAGTGCATTTGGAGCAGGTGAGCTGCAGCTGCGACGTAGACCTGCGACTTTGATGTAGATGTTAGCAATAATGGCGCTGGAGAGTAACTCCATGCCATGCAAAAGTAACCCCAGCGGATGTCCGATGGTGTCAATCCATCCCCGCCCGTCTCAGAGAATGCTCAAGAATCTTCTCTTGCCTCTCTTGGCAGTTGTAAGTGCGTCGACGCTCAAGAGGGCCATCGCCGCCGCAGCCACCAACAACGTCATTGTCGTGCGCGCCTCGTTCAACGTGTCGATGACAGTCAAGATCGAGAAGAGCCTGAAGTTCCAGGCCTCCGCCGCCGGCGTCACCATCGGCTTCACCGGCGCCTCTCGTCCGCTCACGATGTACGGAGTCAGAGTGTTTGGCACTTCCAAGCTGAAGGTCTCCTTCCAAGGCCTCACCTTTGACGGCTTCGGCATTGACCGCATGCTGGTGCGTCTCCTGACACCTGACACTCCTTCTCGTGTGCACTTCAAGTCTGAGCTTCACATGGCAATCAGTGTGCGGCTGGATTGTTCAATTTTGTCGTGTGGTTTCTCTCAGTTCTTGAAGAAGTAGACAGCTGTGACATGGATGACCCTGACGGTCAGTTGAAGGCTTTATTTCACATGCGCGTTCCTCCTTAGCGATTCGCACGCAGCACGGTGTCTAGATGCATGCGAATGTGTGTAGGTGTGTGGGCCTGTGTGTGCATGTGCGTGTGCATGTGCGGTCTTCCAGTCGTCAGCCCATGGCTGTGGGCAAGTGTAAATGCATGTGTGTGTGTGTGTGTGTGTGTGTGCGCGCGCGCGTGTGCGCGTACTCATGCACAAGCTTGTGGGGTGCGTGCAAGTCTGTGTGTGTGGCCGCAAGTGCTCTAGCGCACGTGTACGTATACGTGTTTGTGTATGTTTGTGGTGTGTGTGTTGCAAGTGGGAGCATGCGCAAAGACCTGTCTGTGAATGTGTCGGCAGTGTCTGCGTCAGCGTGTGCGTATACGTGTGGGTGTGCGCGCTGAAGTCAATGCAATTTTGGTCCCGTTTTTGCACATTTGTGTGTGCACATCTTGAGGTGTCCCTGTCCCTGCATGTGAAGCAAGTGTGCATGAGACGATGCGCGTGCGCTCTGTATTGCAGTGCGTGCCCCAGGTCACTCTTATATCTTTCCACGTTTATGCCGCGTACTGATGGCCCTGTGTTGCAAACTGTTCCTATCGCAGCCTGGCATCTACGTTGTCGGAAAGGGGAAGACCAAGGCCGGCAACGGGCCCAAGGTGTTGTGCTCAGGTGTCGTCATGAGGGGGTTCCGTCTCGTCGGTCAGGGCGAGCAGGTGAGTCATACGGCCTTATCTCCGATCTGCTGTGCGGGGGAGCCGTACCTGCCACCTTGCTTGCAGCTCGTGGCCTCTGCTCCCAAGCTGGCTCTGCGTGCAAGGCACACATGAAAAACGTGGGACACGAAGAGCTAGACAAAGGATGACTATGCATCCCTCGCTGCCATGTGGCGCTCCTTCTGCAGTCCTGTAGATTGGGGACGAGTGCTTGCAAATTCATATCGACTCTTGACCGGGCAGAGATGCCCTTGGGCAGTGTCGATTTTGTAGATTTCTATCGTTATAAACACTATATGGTTACGTGGTCTTCTCTATGCAAGGCACCGGGTAGCATTGTGACACTCAAGCTCGAGTGAGGCAAGGGAGCTGTGATGCCTGTAGGCAATGTTGTCGTTTCGTCGGCTGCAGTTAGCCCTGAGTGAGTAGCTGCAGCATTGCGTCGCGTATTTTAGGTGAACATACGTGAATCAGAGCATGCCATATGTCGGAATGTTGTGCTGGTTAGGTGGACATCGACGAGCGGGGAGCCGCCCTGAGCGCCAACATCGGGTCGCGCGTCAGCACCCTCTACAGCACCGTCCGCGACAACTTTGCGGTGCGTGCTGCTGCCACCTGTGCCCTGTCCACGGGCATGGTGCGTGCGGGTGGGAGTCATGGGCCTCTGGCCCCTCCCTTTGGTTTGGGGTCGAGGTGGAGGGAGGGCTGCAAGGCGGGAGGGACTCTTCTTTGCCTTGGAAGTTGGATGACATGAGAGTGCGTGTCTTGGTTCTGGCCCATGGGAACACCCTTCAGGCCAGTCCTAGGGTCAGCAGGCGTGCCAGCTGGAGCTCGGGGAGCACCGTGTCTGTGTCTTGAAAAGCTCCGGGTAGGGACAGGTTGCAGCTCTGACAATAGCAGCAAGAGTTTGCCAGCCAGCCAGTGTGCTGCTGCTGCTGTGTGCTGCTCAGAGGCTCTCTCCGAAGAACCTCCCCCCCCGGCATTCGTCCTCAAGTCTCGGTGCCGCGCATGCTCGTCGGCTGCAGTTAGCCCTGAGTGAGTAGCTGCAGCATTACGTCGAGTATTTTAGGTGAACATGCGTGAACCAGAGCATGCCATATGTCAAAATGTTGTGCTGATTAGGTGGACATCGACGCGCGGGGAGCTGCCCTGAGCGCCAACATCGGGTCGCGCGTCAGCATCCTCTACAGCACCGTCCGCGACAACTTTGCGGTGCGTGCTGCTGCCACCTGTGCCCTGTCCACGGGCATGGTGCGTGCGGGTGGGAGTCATGGGCCTCTGGCCCCTCCCTTTGGTTTGGGGTGGAGGTGGAGGGAGGGTTGCAGGGCGGGAGGGACTCTTCTTTGCCTTGGAAGTGCGTGTCTTGGTTCTGGCCCCTGGGAACACCCTTCAGGCCAGTCCTAGGGTCAGCAGGCGTGCCAGATGGAGCTCGGGGAGCACCGTGTCTGTGTCTTGAAAAGCTCCGGGTAGGGACAGGTTGCAGCTCTGACAATAGCAGCAAGAGTTTGCCAGCCAGCCAGTGTGCTGCTGTTGCTGTGTGCTGCTGAGAGGCTCTCTCGGAAGAACCTCCCCCCCCGGCATTCGTCCTCAAGTCTCGGTGCCGCGCATGCTCGAGGCGGGTGCTGCAGGGGTACCAAGAGTTTAGCCTCTACAAGCTCCGGTGAGGTGGCTGCTAGCGCTCACCTGTCGTACTTTCCATGCATGGCGGCGTGCGCAGGCGGCAGGCGGCGCTCTCCAGTCCACAGGATACTCGCAGCTCTACCTGTGCCAGGTCACCTTCGCCAACAACGGAGCGGACCCCGCCACGGGCCCGGGCGGCGTGCCGGTACAACCTCAAGTCTAGCTCACAACTCCAATCTCACCTTTTTTTTAAAGAAGAGTATTGGCAAGCAGGCAAGCCTGAGAAGCATGCCTGGGACTGCCAGCTGGCTCGGCCGCGCAGATCTGGCTTCCCTTGTTGCAGCGCCCATGCAGCACATGGTACTCTCAGATCATGCTGCTTGTGCTGCTGCGGCGGCGGTGGCGACGGCGGCGGCTGCTGCTCCTGCCGTGGCTGCCTGAGATGCGTAGCGCTTGATTTCCGGCTCCGAGTTTTCAAACCTCCCGGGAGTGGACTGGCGTTGTCCGAGGGGGGCGAGGGGCCGAGGGCGTGCACGGCGGAAAGCCTGAGGCCGCTCCTGACTTCCTCGCGGGTGCCCCGCTGCTCTTCTCCTTCTTGTTTCTCCGTTTTCCACGGGCTCTTGGCTCTTGCAGGCGTCCGCAGCGCAGGACGTGTGGGTGGGCAGGCAGTCCAGCCTCGTCATGCTCAGCCGGAGCTCGCCAGCTGGCGTCGGCGGCAATGTCACCTCCTCCATTGTGGACGACCCGACTCTGCTCGAGTCCTGCCCGAACGTCGCCCCCGAGTCATATCCCCCTCCCCCTCCTCCCCCTCCTCCTCCCCCTCCTA
This sequence comes from Mesotaenium endlicherianum, assembly GCA_009602735.1. Lineage (NCBI taxonomy): Eukaryota > Viridiplantae > Streptophyta > Zygnematophyceae > Zygnematales > Mesotaeniaceae > Mesotaenium > Mesotaenium endlicherianum. Next base: position 63,625 of record WELA01009192.1, on the reverse strand, counting down.
CGCTACCTGGCAGCCTGGCTCCGCCCTTCAGCGCCCCTACGCTTACCCCTGCCCCCAGCTCTCAGCTGCAAGCCCCTCCTGCTTCCCCTCCTCCCCCTCCCTTGCTTTCCCAGTCGCTTCCTCTACAGTCGCCCCCTCCTACATCCCGGCCTCACTCTGCGCCGCCACCACAGGAGCTTGCGCCACCAACTGCCCCTGGGAGTCAACCTCCCTCTAGCCTCCCTCCCTCTGCGCCGCCGACACAAGAGCTTTCGCCACCAACTGCCCCTGGTGGTCACCCTTCCCCTGGCAGTCACCCGCCTCCCTCGGCCCCGCCGCCACAGGAGCTTGCGCCACCAACTGCCCCTGGGAGTCACCCTCCCTCTGCTCCGCCATCTCAGGAGTTTGCGCCACCAACTGCCCCTCCCCCTAGTCCCCCTCCCTCTGCTGCGTTGCCACCAGAGCTGCCACCACAGCTGCCTCGTGCTCCACCAACCCCTCCTCCTCCTGGTGCTGGCCCCCCCTCTGCGCCGCTTCCGCCGCCTCCAGCTGGGCAGCAAGCAGCACCCTCTCTGCGCCCTCCCCCGGGTACACCCCACCTGCCTCCATCTTCCTCCCTTTTGAGTTGCCTACGCGTGTGTCGTGTGAGGGCTTGTTTGTTTTTGAAGCATGTTGGGGGGGCCTGCCTCACGAGCACGTGCACGCAAGGAGCTAGCCGCCTGCCTATGCATGTGTGATATTGCGATTGTTCGTTCAGGAATGCTTAAGAAGGCGGCCGTTTTAATGCCTGCGTTCCTTTCTCAAGGCATGAAACCTTAGGAGTGCCGTTGAGTACTTGTTCAGGAAGGTGTGGCAGTGTGCTGACACTCGTTGCACGGTTTGGCACGGTTTGCTTTGCAGTCCTCCTCCTCCTCCTCCTCCTTGTCTCCTCGCTGGCCAAGTAGTGCCCTCCCTTGGTCTTGCAAGTACGCGTGTTTCAGTCCCTTGGGGGGGCGGGGGAGTGAGTGGGTGGGAAGGGGTGGGAGGGTTTGGCCTCTTCGGGTGCCCTACGAGTTGAGCATATGCAGTCGTTGTGGCGGCGCAGCTACTTGTGCGGAAGCCATGCAGCTGCGTGCCTTTGCCACGACCAGCGGACGCCCGCGCTTTCCATGTGCTTGGTCTGCATTGCGGAGCGTTGGAGCACACATCGGAACTTAGAAGTAACCTTGGACGATGTGGCATTCAGCGAAGGCGTCCCGGCTTCCATTTGCAGTCGTATGCCGTAAGCCCGCTGAGGTGCCCGCGATGCATGGCTCAGGAGTGTGGGTGCTGAAGCCTCAGAGAAGAGAGCAGATCGCTCAAGCTTGGAGCGAGGGGTGTTTGTTGACACACCTTCTGCTCTCTCTGCTCTGCTTGCAGCAGTGCCTCCTCCCGCAGGCCCGCCGCCATCACTGCCAGCGCCGCAGCTGAACGCACCACCGCCTCCTGCTCCTCCAACGAGCAGCACCACCTCAGGGGGGGCCCCACCGGTGGTACCTGCGCCACAGCCGGCCCCCCTGGCTGCGCCTGCCACCCCCTCGCCCCCACCGCCATCCTCCTTGCCCAACAGCTCCCCGCCGCCACCATCCCTTCCTCCCCGCTCTCCGCCAACTTTCCCATCGCCCACGCCCTCCCCATCAGCCATTCCCCCCTCCCTGCCACCATCCTCTACCCTCCCCCCTCCAGCTCCCCCCTCACACCCCCCTCCTTCCCCTCCTTCCCCTCCC
>WELA01009192.1:30639-49544 GCA_009602735.1 Mesotaenium endlicherianum | reverse complement strand
TAAATCTTCTATAGTAGTTGNNNNCTATAGTAGTTGGCCAACCCGAGGAAGGATCTAACTTCAGAGACAGACTGTGGTACTGGCCAGTCCCTTATGGTCTGGACTTTCTTAGGATCCACACTGATGCCCTCTCTACTGACAACGTGGCCTAAGAATTCAATACCTTCCTTCAAGAAATCACACTTGCTCATTTTAGCATATAACTGATTTCTTCTCAGAATGTCCGTGACTGTCCTTAAGTGTTCAACGTGCTGAGCTTCATCTTTAGATAAAANGTGCTGAGCTTCATCTTTAGAGAAAATTAAAATATCATCCAGGAAAACTTGCACAAACTTATCCAAATAAGGTCTGAAAATGTCATTCATAGCACCCATGAAGGTAGCAGGGGCATTAGTCAGTCCAAATGGCATCACGTTGAATTCATAGTGTCCATAACGTGTGCGGAAGGCAGTCTTGTGTTCGTCCCCCACAGCAATTCTGATTTGGTGATAACCACTCTTGAGATCTATCTTACTGAACACCTTAGCACCAGACAGGGTATCAAGCAAGTCCTCGATCCTAGGTAAAGCATACTTGTTCTTTACTGTAGTTCTGTTCAGGGCTCTGTAATCCACACACATCCGCATACTGCCATCCATTTTCTTAACAAATAGGATGGGTGCGCCGTAAGGTGATTTACTGGGAGAAATATAACCATTTTCCTCAAGCTCTGCAATCTGTGTTTTCAACTCCTCGCTCTCCACATAAGACAAGCCATAAGTGCGTTGCCAAGGTGGCTGACTCCCAGGTAATAGATCAATCCTATGATCTACTTCCCTCTTAGGGGGTAGTTCTGGAGGCATATTAAATACATCCGTGTACTAGTAGGGTGCTTCGGAGGGCTTACCTTTTTCTCAACCACTTCTTCAGGTTGAGGAGGTACCTCTCTTAGCAGCAGACAGAACATTCTGTCTTCCTTCTGGTTCCAGCTTTTGACGAACTCCATTGCATTCAGCAACTTGCATCCTTCTGGAAGCCTCTTCTTTTCCTTCATTTGCCATCCACACAGGACAAGAGGAAGAGCACTGGTGGGTGCCAAGTCAGTCTGCCCATCACTGGCTCCTCTCACTTTAACTGTACCTCTGCTCCAACACACTTCAGCTTGATGTCTATTAAGCCAGGACCTGCCTAGCACGAGATCATAAAAGCCAGTGTTGAGTACCTCAAATGTAAGCGTTTCAGCTAGAACTGCAATGCCAGAACCTAACTGGACCTCAAAAGGCTTGGTTATAACTCCTCCCGGGATACTTGAGGCATCTCCAAGGAATATTTTTCTATTCCCTTGGGTGACAGTAGGCAGCCTTAGCCGCTTAACTAAGTCCTTGTGGATAAAAGTATGTGACGCCCCTCCGTCAACAAATGCCCTCACCTTCCTACCTGCAATCATGCAATGCAGTAGGATAGGGGGGACTGTCTTTTCCTGACTTTCGCATTGTTCTCCTGACGTAGCAAAGAAATGTTGGACATCAGGTGGAACAAGAGCATCCAGAGTGTGCACTCTCTGGACGTCTATATTGCTGATGGTCTCCTTTATCTGGTTGTCAGGCATGCATAGTGAATCCAGTTCAGCAGGACCCATAATACCTGCTACGAGGGCAGCTAGTGACGACTCACTATCTCTAGCATCCTCACAGTCAGTAGACTGGATTACTGACTGTTGCTGTCTTTTAAAGGCTGGTCTTTTCTCTCGACTTTGGGCAGGTGCTTGACCGGACACTGTTCTCTGTAGTGGCCTTTCTGCTGACAATGGTAGCAAGTGGATTTTGCTGAGGCTGGTCTTTGCTTAGTCCTACCACCACCCCTTCCATAGCCACCTCGAGAGGAATTACCTCTACCTCTAGAGTGAATAGCATTGTACTCATACTCATATTCATCATCCTGATTATCCTCAGCCTGGTCTCCTTCAATTGCATTGTAGGAACCGTGGGGCTTTTTGACAATCTTAGACACCAAAGCGTTACTCTGGCGCTTGTGATTGAACTGCTCCTGATCCCAGGCGTCAGCATCCTGGATCAAGTCAGCCAGTTTCTCATACTTTTTCTCAGCAAAATGACCAGAGACCTCGGATTTCAAGCCATACCTGAAGTATGCTATCCTATACCGTTCTGGCAAATCAGGCTGCTTCATCATGTTCTCTTGGAACTTTTGAGCAAACTCAGCAACTGAAGTGGTCTGCTTCAGTGTCAGGGAGATCATCGCATAGATAGCTTTCTCCTGCTGGTTGATGACATCAAACTTCTCATGCAACTTCTCGACAAACTCTACCCACGTAGGGTCACCGAGTTGCCGAGCCTTACGCTCTTCCTTCCAGTAAAGCCACCAGTCTGCGGCACTGCCTTTCAGTAGCGCACCGGTGTGCCTGACCTTCTCGTAATCTTGCAGTTCTGGGTAGTTCTCCAGCCACTGCTCAACATCCGCGAGAAACTTGATCAGGTAATGTTTTCTGTTTCCCTCAGGATCAAAGTCCTGGGGAGGTTTTGGCTTGGGCTTACTAGGCCCTCGGCCACCACCACTAGTGGTGTGAGACCCCAGTTGGTCTCTGTCCCGGAGTAGGGACATTATGATTCTTTTGTCCTCCTGCTGGGACTGATACATGGTCGCCATTTGCGACTGCATCTGAACGAACAATGCTCCCAAGTCTACATTTTGGGGTGGTAGATTAGCAAATGCAGCAGCAGCATTGGCATCTACTCGCTGAGTAGTGTCCTCAACAATCCCTCTTGCTCCTGCAGCAGCAATTCCTGCCGCATTCAGCCGGTCACGTATTTGACCTAGGGGTACATTGAGTTGTACGGCAGGAGGTGGGTTCAGAACATTGGCCCTTGATGCCATAAGTTCTTCAACAGTGCGCTCGTCAGCTGGCTGTCCTTCCCTCCTTTGTATATCTTCAGCGGCCTTTGCTACTTGTTCAGCTTCTAGTCTGGCTATCTCCTCCTCAGCTTGCTGAGCTGCGACTGAGGCAATAGCAGCTGCCTCATCTGCAGCCTCCCTAGCTGCAGTATCCGCTACTGCTTCCGAATAGGTACGGTTTCCCGCTACATGGCTTTCCGCCTGGTTTTCGACATTCTCGTTATCCTGGTTCTCCATGTCTCGGGAGTTGCTAGTTTGAGACCTTGTCCTTACCATACAAAGAAGACTGTGATAACTGCTCCGATACCACTGAAATGAATCGACTTACCAAATAGGCGATTAACAATTAATAAAGATCTTTATATCAGCAAGTAATCTTTATGGTAATTTCCGTTAACTGGTTAAACGGCAAAGGACAATACACTAGCAGTGAATAATACTCGTAAGTCAAATGCGAGTAAACTAGCATCAATAATGCAAATCAGTAAACTCATACATAAGCAAGGTTAGAAGACAGTGCGTATCAATGGCTTCTCGCCTTGGATTCAGATCTCTCTCAGTAAGCTGTACAAGAGAGTTGGCCTCGTTTCCGAATGCCGAACTCGAGAGCAATGCCTAGCATATGTACATGGAATGAGTTTACTGTTCAACGGTCAGTGCGATGGCACCGCCTACCCGGGAGTTAACCACGTTGGTAGAACCTCGGTTAACCAAATCCACAGCCATCTCCCATCATCCCGAATAGCCATCCATCATAGGGATGTCATCTGGCCATTCATCTAGCATATCGTACTTAGGTGTAAGTCAAGGCAGTTCGCTGCTACCGAGTACGAAATTCAGCTGGCTGTCAAAGAATGGGTCAGCAAGCTGACTTATATGGACTTCAGCCTGCTGCTTCTGGCTGAGTCATTAAACTGATAATTATGTAAAGTCCAGCAGACTGACTATTAACTAAAGTTCAGCAGGCTGAACTTAATTAACTATTATATTTAAATGAATATTATATCCACTAATATACTGATTCATTACAACCAGGGCCACCTTGTGACTCAATGTGCCTAAAGGTCACATTGTTGGCTCTTCGCGACTCCAAGGACCTCTAGCCATTAGCGTACAAATATGCAAGCTTGATAAAGTACACAGCATGTATTAGCATAGTATCTGAGCACCACTAGAGCTATCACTGGGTGACTGCATCACACATTCCTGGAGGAAGCTTTCTTGAGTTCAGTTGTACTTTTGAGGTGTTATCTAGGTAGCTTTGGTCGAGGTAAGTTTTGCCAATGAGAGTCATGCATCCTCTTCCTTGCACTATATTTGATTGGTGTGTGTTGTGCTTAGCAAATAGGAGAGCTAATACTTGCGTTGCCTCTAATTTCATGGACCTAGGAGAGCTTCCTAGTGTGATTGTGTGCATTGAATTCGCCGCCCTTAGCGCCGGTTTTGCGGGAAGTATATTGCAGTTGATGCCCTTAGAAGTACATCTTTTTAGAAGTCAAATATGCCAGCTGTAAGCCACAGAGTTATTAGTAAAGCTTACACTTTTACCTCTTGTGTTTTCAGGGCCACTTAGTCTCTCTCTTGTGAAGAGCAAGCCCTCTTGGCTTCTAGTCACTTGACGAACTTCACAAGTGGTGCGCAAAGTCACAGCTTAAACCCTGCCATAGGACTACTCTTGAAGATCAAATTGAGCTTCCAGGGATCTTTTGGGCCAGACATCATTAGTTGTTTTCCTACCAGATTACAATTTTGAGGTGCTCACTCTGGACAGTATACACTCCCTACTTCTGAAAAGATTTTTCTTTGTCTATAAGCAATTAAAGTCTTAAGCGTATGCCTACCCGTAGTGGGCTATCTTATCAACCTCACTATGAAGGGGTTAGTGGCAAGTATTCGGACTCAGATCTTAGTATTGTCACTAATCCGCTTGAGGAGGAGCACCCGTTGCCCCCGCAGCCTACGGCCGTCCACGAGCCACCGCTTTAGTGGACTCATTACTATCCCTCATACTCCATGGCAGGTGACCAGGATACAAAGGTAGAGAGGACATCCTTCTTCTGCTTCAGCGACAGGCCAGGCACTTGTGATCTGGACGACACTATCTCTAAGTTTGAGGCTAACTTTGAGAACGTTAAGCTCAAGACCCCAGCGCTCACTAAGCGCCAAGTATTTGGCACGCTCATGCGTTACCTTCTCTACAAGGCTCGCAACACCTACCGTCAGAAGGCAGCTGAGATCCTCACGCGCACAGAGCTTGTGGGGAATGTTCAGACCCCGCTAGCTGACCCTGTTCAGGCCTTCTGGGACGTCCTCAGATTGGAGTTCCACTCCACCACGGAGGAGAAGGTGTACGAGGTGCACCACTTCTTCCGCCGCAAGAACAAGACGATCCGCATGATGTATCGACGTGTGACCCACCTGCGTCGAGACGTGGGCACGGTCACTGACCAAGAGGCAACGGAGTTCTTCTTGCGTGCCGTGGAGCCACGTCTAAGGGAGAGAGCTATCGCCCCCCTCATCGATCGCAAGAGTTCCAAATACTCACTGGAGGACGCTTACCTCTCAATTGAGAAGCAGAGTCTGGCTGTCGCACGGAGCAACATCAACGGCCGTGTAGACCTTGCACCCACGGGCGTACGCCAGGAGGCCACGGTACTGCCATCTTCTACGATGCGCCCAGCCCCTGCCTGCCAACTCCAGCAACAGCAGCCTCAGCGCTTGCAGCTGCCCCAGCAGACTCAGCAGCGCGGAGCTCCGCGCGGTCACATTTAAATGGCCGCCACAACAAGTGACCCCTGCTGGTCTTTCGGGAAGATGGGCCACCCCCACCGTGACTGCACGCGCGCACAAAATGGCAAGCCCGGCAATTGCACCTACTGTGGCAAAGCTGGCCACCTGCAGGTCGTCTGCCTGCAAAAGAAGCGCGACCTTGAGAACGGGCGCGCTCGTGATGGATCCTCTGCCGCAACAAACCAAGGAGGCACGTGCAACCCTCGCACCTGCACAAGTCCCGCGATGACGGCATCCACTGCCACGACTAGCGCCGCGATGACGCCTGGCGAGGACCATTACAGCTAAGACGCGCTCAACGACGCGCTAATAGCAGCCGAGGCCGAGATTGCTTGCCTTCACGCTTATGACGCCAGCACCGACTACGACGCGTGTGAAGCACTCTACGCCCCAGTTGTGAGCAGTGGACGAGAGCAACCAAACAGGCCGACACCTGGCAGACGCCACAGGCGATGCCGCAGCCCGTCTCAACGACAAGCCGGCACGGATGTAGACCAAGACACTGGCCTGCATCGCTCTGTTCTCAACAGCAAGGCCAATCATGGCTGGCATGACAACGACTGGTGTCTCCTTGCGAGCCCGCCAGACGGCTACGCAAGTCACTGCCAGCATCGATATACGCGCCATGCACACCTGCACAAATCTGCACACAAGCGAGCGGCACGAGCACAACCGTCTGCCGCTGGCTGCCAGCAGCAGGTTCCAGCACCTGACGCCAGGTGGCGCACACCCGGCCTTTGAGACGCCAAGCGCCGACATTGACATTAATGTCTGCATCCACACGCCAAGAACGCCGCTGAGAGGTTTGCTCCGCAAGCCTGACCGCCTCGTCACAACCGCGCTAGTCTACGCAGCTACGCACAGGAGCTGCGCCCACGTGCCGCCACTTGGCGCGCGCACATGACCCGGCACACCCGGCGCCCAGCCGGCTGAGGCAGGCGACATCTTTCATGAGGGGGGGGCATCCTCAACCCCGCTGTGCGCCCCGATCGTCGGGGAGCTACCCCACAGCTCGCGCACAACTGCGCTCAACCAGGCCTTAAACCCTAGTTGCGCACAAAATTCCGGCGCACGCGCAATCTGCGCTGCTGAGGCTGCGCAAAGCCCACTCGCTTGCAAGCGGGCCGCCCGAGCATCGCAGGGGGTATGCGCAGCCGAGTGCGCCAACGGATTAGCAGCATGACGGGTCCGCCTTAGGGGCAATTTTGGAGCGCCACTTGTCGACCCTGCAGAGGCTGCACTAGCCCCTGCAGCTATGCCGGCATCTGCGCCAGTCTTGACTGTTGCGCTATCTTCCGCAGGAGCGCCTGCACCGCCATCAGCGTCTCAGCAGCAGGCACGACCGCAGTGGCGCCAGTCATACCAAAGACGGCAGCTGCAGCAGCAACCGTCCTAGTCTGCTGCGCATGGACACGGTCACTTTGCAGTGGCTCAACGAGTCACGTTACATCCTGCGAGCGCACGCTCGTGGCAGCCGCGGGACGGCCAGCAGTCGCGCACAAGCGCGACGGGCCCAACCAGGGACGTCGCATAAAGGAGGCCTCGCGTCTGCCCCGCTCCTTTCGCATACTAGAGACGCCCGCAGAGGCTGCCGCGCTCGCACCTCACGCACTCGCCGCACCATTGATGACGGTGCAGCTCAGTGTCGAGGTCCTCTTGCTTGCATTGCATTGCATGCCAGCTGTTTCATTTGCCGAGCTCCGCGTGATCCTGGAGGCGACCCGGCAGGCAATCCAGCTGATGCTGCGTTCTCGCGCACTTGGTACACGCACGAGCACTAACAGGACGGCACACGGCGCCGCCACGGCAGTGCTTTTCGCACTCGCTCGACCCCCGCACGAGCACCAGTTGATCAACAGCTCCAATGCGACGTTTCTGAATAACGCCCCAGGGGATCGTGCTGGTCAACAAGCTGGCCCCCCAGCACATCGTGTTTGACATCGGCGCTCAGTCGGTCTCGATTAGCCTCAGCTATTTCAGGCAGCTGTGTCTTTCTTTGGCCAACTTGGAGGATTCGCCCATGATGATCAACACTGCGGCTGGCACATCTGAGTCAGTGATGGGGCGCACACGGCTGGCGCTTGTCTTCACCTTCCGCCCGGGAACCGCGGATGAGACGATGATCCATTGCCATGCGCTCGTGACGCGTTCCAACACCTTTGACGTCGTATTGGGGAACGATGTGCTCTTCCCTATTGGAGCTACGGTGGATAACTGGACCGAGGGAGTGCACTATTGCCCGACTGGCGCTTGGGAGGCAGGCGCATGGACTCATTGCCACTCAACATTCTAGATCGGCGACCCATCTCAGCTGCCCTCTACGGCTTCATGGCACTCGGCGACGATGGCGACCGGCTCGGCGTCACCCAAACGAGCAAGGGCGGCTCAGAGGATGACAACGTATCAGTAGGGGCGGACCTGCTCCAATCCCTCGATGAGGAGCCTGAGCTCCCAAGCGCAGAGCTTCACCTTTCTCCACAAGATCAGGCGGAGTTGCTGTCAGCGCAGGCCCAAGAGTTCGTGCGCATTTATGCAGCGCAGCACGCTGTGATGCGCCTGATGACAGCAGCGGCGACCGTGGCCGCCGACGCCGCCACAACAGCGATGACCACGCCGCTAGAGATCACAAGCTCCTTGCAGCCGCTGCAGGCACTTTTTGTCCGTCCGTCCTTATGTCGCCGCTGCACGACAAGGCTTGCTCGCCCGATGCACGGTCTGACGTTCACTTGCAACAAGAGGCGCCAGTGGGAGTGGCTATGCAGTTTCAGATGGCGTCACAGCCACCCTTGCCGTCAATGCACACGGACGATACCAATCGACGCACTACTCCTTCCGAGGAGGAGGCCATGCGCAAGGCCGCATATGACCCCCCGATGAACAACAAGTTGTACAAGGGGGCGCCGGAGGGATCCTACAAGGAGCAGACCAAGGCGCCCTTGCAGCAAATGCCCGTTACACCGGTTGCCCGCGTTTGCCGCATGCCCACAGGGCCCCAAGCTTCAGCACGCTGACAGGGCCCCCAAGTTTTGCCGGACCCGCTGGTCCTCCGGGATTCAGCCGTCTTGCATCCGTAGGCCCGCTAGGGCTCAATCGCCCCTCGTCCACCAGGTCCGGCAAGGCCTATCGTTTTGCAGCGGGACCACATTTCTAGCCCGAGCAAGATTGCTCGGCCAGCGCCAGCTGTCGCGACCTCACGCATCTTCTGCACGACAGAAATGCCAAGACTGCTCAGGCCAGCTCCCGCGCTTTCCTCGCTGCTACCTCCGCCACCTTTGGCACTGGCGCCAAAGCAGCCCGCGCGGTGGCCAGCGCACCCGACACAGCGATGGCCGCCGTGCCCGTCATGCGCTTGGTCATCCGCCTAGACCCTGGACGCAGCCTCCACGGCAGACCGCAAGCTGTCACTCCGCCGTAGCTCCCTGCGCAACGAGTGCAGTCTCACGCCCCCGCAAAGACGCAAGTGGTTTGTCACGCCGCCCTACCGCAACCCTTGTGATTGTGCCGTCACTCCACCGTACCGCAAGGCGTGCAACCGTGAGGACGCTTTGCATTCCACTACGCACGCCTCCCACGCACTTTACAACTGGCGGCCGGCACTCCCTCGCAGCTACCTTGCCGATGACGGGTGTAGCGGCTCACCTGCCTCAAAGGTGGCCCGCACCAGCCGCCGCGCTTCCGACTCTGCACCCGAGCGATGTTTTGCAGCCATCGACGAGCTCGCTTGCCACCACCAACGCACACGCTTGCAGCTGCCGCTCCACCCTCAGCCTTGCGCGCGCGCACTGCCCCGCGCGTGCGCCCCGCCAGCCAGTGCGTGAACGGCAGCTTGCCTACAGCATCGAGCCCGCTGGCAGCGCCAACCCAATGGACTTGTCTTTCCACTGGTGCCAGCAGGCCTACTTTGACCCGCATCCATACCTGCCGCACAGCTTGGTGCTGGACCAGCTTGCATACTCGGCGTCCCACATGCAGGACCGCAAAGCCAGGCACAGTGGGCAGCTCACACATGCATGCGCCAGGCTGAAATGAATCGACTTACCAAATAGGCGAATAACAATTAATAAAGATCTTTATATCAACAAGTAATCTTTATGGATTTTTCGTAAACTGATTAAACGGCAAAAGGACAACACACTAGCAGTGAACAACACTTGTAAATCAAATGCGAGTAAACTAGCATCAAGAATGCAATCAGTAGACTCATACATAAGCAAGGTTAGAAGACAGTGCGTATCAATGGCTTCTCGCCTTGGATTCAGATCTCTCTCAGTAAGCTGTACAAGAGAGTTGGCCTCGTTTCCGAATGCCGAACTCGAGAGCAATGCCTAGCATATGTACATGGAATGAGTTTACTGTTCAACGGTCAGTGCGATGGCACCGCCTACCCGGGAGTTAACCACGTTGGTAGGACCTCGGTTAACCAAATCCACCGCCATCTCCCATCATCCCGAATAGCCATCCATCATGGGGATGTCATCTGGCCATTCATCTAGCATACCACACTTAGATGCATATCGAGGCAGTTTGCTGCTACCGAGTACGGCAGTCAGCTGGCTGTCAAAGAATGTGCCAGCAAGCTGACTTAAGTTGATTTCAGCCTGCTGCTTCCGGCTGAGTCAATAAACTGATATTAAATATAAAGTCCACCAGTCTGATTATTAACTAGAGTTCAGCAGGGTGAACTTATTTAAGTGTTATGTTTAAATGGATATGATATCAACGAACATACAAATTAATTTCAATCCCTCCAACTTAACATGTTGTCGCCTCGACAACAGTGACACAGGGTACATATGTTTCTCCAACTGAAATTACTGATCCCTCTCCCATCCAGCATGCTGTGCCCTTGGCCCTCCGCCCTTAGGGGGGAGATGCCCCTGGGGCCCTATGGTCAGGGGAGTCAGTCCTCCTCCTGTCTTGGGGTCTTTTGAAGTCTGTAAGAGAGGGCGGGTCCGTGTAGGGACCCGGCGGAGAACGCAGTAACTGTGTGGTTTCCTCCTGCACGGTCTGAAACTGAATGGAGGCAGCCTTCTCCTGGGCGTTTCTCAGATTGACTGACACATATACCGGCATCCCAGAAGGATGTTGCATGACATGAGCTAAGGGTACATGCCCTCTCTGCGAGGGAGATGCCGGCAGGCCTCTGGCTATTTCTCTAGCAGCCCTCCTGTCTGCCCTGTCTGACTGGGTCTCCGTGCCTGGAGATGGGTCCTGTCCTCTGGCAGTTCCCAGCCAAGTGATATCCTCCTCTTCAGCGAGTTGCTGCAGGGCCAACCCCGTCTTCTCCCTTATAGGGGATGTGGCAGGTGTCAGGATCACGGCGGGGCTAGTGTCCTCCTCCTCGCCTTCCTCCTCGTCTTCCTTTGACTCCTCCTCCTCTCCGTTCTCGGGTTCCTCTGAGACTTCTGGGGTCTCTTCTGTCAGCTGCTCCAGTTTTTCCCGAGAAAAAGAATATCCCACTGACCTTCCCCTTTTGGGTGCTGGTGGGGGCTGCTGAGTCCAGACCGCATACAGGTCCTTTTCCCCCTGCTTGCTTGCCCATTTGGCATAAGCGTGCTCCCCTTATCAGAATGACTCTCGGGCCCTACTTCTGTCCCCCTGCATTTCTTGGCTCATGCAGTCTCTGACTCCATCCAACCTTGGGTCCCAAACCGCAATGTGAGGGGGCAATACTATGTTCCCCTTTAGGTCTGTCAGGAAATCCTCATCCGTCATTCTGCTGGTCCCTCATGTTGATGGTCATCCACCGCCAATCAGTGGGCTTTTGGAAGAAGGCAGGGTCTGTCCTTTTAAGAGTACAAGGGTACCCGTGCCCTGCAAAGTCGAGCTGACTGGCTTCCCTGGCCAAGAATTCCCAGCTCCTTCTCTCCACCTCATTATACATGGCCTTGAACCTGTTATGGGATGTAGAGTCCTTAAAGCTGTCCGCGTCCATGGGGATCATCCTGATGACCCGATCTCCCCCCCAGATACCAGGAATCGATACAGCCCCTGCTTCGTTCACCTGGACCATTGCCTTGGCCTCTCTGACCGTATATCCTACCATCCTGGCGTAATCGTGGTAGAGGAGGAGCCCCGTGCTGACCTCTATATACTTGTCAAAGTTTTCGGATGTCTCCCCTTCCCTCTGGAGGATGTCCTTCTGTGACTCACTGCGACTTCTCTGAGCATACTTGAAGGCCTCCTCCAGTAGATCGAAGTCCTTGCCCAATATTGTGTAGCGGTAGCTGCTGATTCTCCTCTGCTCTTCTTCAGCCTGCTGCTTCCGCTTCTCCTCAGCTTGCCTCTCCTCCTCCGCTTTCTTGGCCTCCTCTGCAGCTTTTTTTTCCAGTTCTTCCTGCCTCAGTCTAGCCTGTTCCTCCTCCTCCTTCTTCTTCTGTGCCTCCCGCTGTTGTTGGAGTCGTTGTGATTCCCGAGTGGAGATGGAGGATGATTCGATGTCTCCACGGAATTGCAAGTATTCTGCGTGTGCCTCTTCCGCCCTTCTCTTCCTCTTGGGTTCCGACTTTTGAGTCATCCTGCTCAATCATAAACACAATGCAGTTAGTGAAGTCATTATATTTTGCCGCTACTGAGTGCCCTTCATAAAGAGGAACGCGATCGGGAGAGTTCCTAGTGTGAAATACCTGGTGTGCGTGAATATAAGGGAAAATTGAGTTAGAGAGAAAGTGAGTGTGAGCGCAGGTTGAGTGTGTAATATGGTTATCAAAGATTTTTCGGCTGATCCCGAAACAGAATACCACTCCCTCCAATTCAGTTTTAAAGATGGGCTACCTGTCACAATTGTCACTAATTGTCACATCTCCCTCCAACTTATATGGAGACAGGACCTCCTGTCACCTTCCCATGTCTACTGAAGGGACAGTTAGGGCGGTGCCCCAGCTGCCCAAAAGTGGAACCGTTTCAACGCCCCTTTTGCATTGGTCAGCTGGCCTTTAAACTCCCAAGTGTCCCCAGAGGCATCGTCACCCTTCCATGGGATGAGGTACTTCATGACATGTTTAGACGATCGACGAACCGAGCGAGCGTCTAAAATCTCATGGACCTCATATTCCTCAGGGTCGCCGTCCCGGACAGCGTGGACCGGTCCTGGTTGGACAGGTAACCGACCTGCGAACAGTGTATCACCTTTGATGTATGGGAAGGAGACATTAAAGACCGGGTGACCCTTGTAGTCCGTTGACATGTTCAGTTTGTAAGCATTCTGACCGACACGACGCACCACCGAATATGGACCGCCTCAGACAGGGCCAAGCTTTTTCTTGACCACACCAGGGAGGTACAGGTGCTGAGAATGCAGAGTGACTAAATCGCCCTTAGAAAATGTCAGCTCCCGACGGTGTTGATTAGCGTATTTTTTGTTGGTTTTCTTGGGCTTTGTGCAGGTTTTGTTAGACTTCTGAAAGTGTGTCAGCAAACTCCTGAGTTAACTGGAGGGAGATCGGATTGTCAATCCCTTCAGGGTCAGTTAAAGACTCCCCCAGTACATCTAAAGGAGACTTAGGGGCTCTACCCAGGCTGAGTTCAAAAGGAGTCTTGCCCGTTGACGCGTGCACCGCACTGTTGACCGCAAACTGAATTTGAGGCAACAGGTCATCCCAATTATCTTGTTTTTGGTTAATATATGCTCTCAGCACTTTCTGCAGAACTCGGTTGGTTCTTTCAATCTGCCCATCACTTTGAGGGTGGTTTGCTGTGCTGAGCAGCTGTTTGACTCCCATTAACCCCATTAAAGCTCTCCACAACTTACAGGTGAATTTTGAGTCTCGATCTGAGATGATATTAGAGGGTAGCCCATGTTGGCATACTACAGGGTTGTAGAACTGTCTCGCTGTTTTGAGTGCAGTTACTTTGACAGTTGTGGGGATGAAAATGACCATTTTTGTCAGTTTATCCACGACTACCAGTATCGAATTATGCCCATTAGCAGTTCGTGGCAGTGTGACCACCCAGTCCATGGATATAGTTTCCCAGCGTCCCGCTGGGATGGGCAGCGGTTGCAAGAGATCTCCCGGTGGTGTGTGCCTAGACTTATTTCGTTGACACTGATCACAGGACTTCACATACTTCAAGACCTTTTGGGGCAACCCCTCCCAATGATAATGTTTTGCCAGTTTGCCAACAGTTTTGGCCTGCCCCAAATGCCCACCCAGTAAACTGTCATGTGCTTGACTCAATAAAAGGGACCTTATTTCCAAGTTATTAGGAATGACCACCTTCAGCCTGCCTGAAGCGGTTTCAGTCACCTAGACCCCTCCCTTAAGTTTATACCCGCGTGCTGTAGCACGGCACACACCAGTAGTGGGGCTGGGCTCAAATGTTGGGTCAGAAAGGTAGGCTTTCCTAAATTGTTCAAGGAAGGACTTTTTCACCTTTAGTGAAGTGAGTGCACACAGGACTTTATCTACAGCATGCTGACTAATGTTCCTTTCTTGCAAGTCAGGTCTTCTAGAGAGTGCATCAGAAGGATTCAACTTCCCTGGTTTGTAGTCGATTCGGACTTGGAACTGCTCCAGCATCTGGCTCCAGTGGTTCTCCCTCCTCGACAGCTTGGACTTCTTCTGAAAGTGGGTCAGAGCTAGATGATCTGTAATCATCTTAAAGGCTTTACCATGTAAGTATGCTCTCCACTGTTTGAGTACATGAATGATAGCTAGCAGCTCTTTATCATGCACTGAGTAATTAATCTCCGCTGGATTAAATTTCATAGACTCATACAACACAGGATGCCACTCCTGCCGTACCTTACCATCCTTTGTGGTTTTGTCCGCAGGCTGCAACAAAATAGCACCCATGGCAAAGTCAGAGGCATCAGTGACCACCTGCACCGGTTTGCTGGGGTCATGCACGGCTAGCACTGGGGCAGAACAAAGGGCATCTTTAAGGGTCAGGAACGCAGCCTGCTGCTCTTCCCCCCACACATACCCTATGTCTTTCTTAGTAAGGTCAGTCAGATTATTGGCCTTTGTGGAATAATTCTCAATAAGTCTCCAATAGTAGTTAGCCCACCCGAGGAAGGATCTAACTTCAGAGACAAACTTTGGTACTGGCCAGTCCCTTATGGTCTGGACTTTCTTAGGATTCACACTGATGCCCTCTTTACTGACAACGTGGTTTAAGAAGTCAATACTTTCCTTAAAGAAATCACTCTTCCTCATTTGAGCATATAACTGATTTTTTCTCGGAGTGTCGATGACTGTCTTTAAGTGTTCAGCGTGTTGAGATTCATTTTGAGAGAAAATTAAAATATCATCCAAGAAAACCTGCACAAATGTATCCAAATAAGGCCTGAAAATGTCATTCATAGCACCCATGAAGGTCGCAGGAGCATTTGTCAGTCCAAATGGCATCACGTTGAACTCATAATGTCCATAACGTGTGCGGAAGGCAGTCTTGTGTTCATCCCCCTCAGCAATTCTGATTTGATGATAACCATTCTTGAGATCTATCTTACTGAACACCTTAGCACCAGACAGGGTATCAAGCAAGTCCTCGATTCTGGGTAAGCATACTTGTTCTTTACGTAATTCTGTTCAGGGCTCTGTAATCCACACACATCCGCATACTGCCATCTTTTTTCTTAACAAATAGGATGGGTGCGCCGTAAGGTGATTTACTGGGGGAAATATAACCATTTTCCACAAGCTCTGCAATCTGTCTTTTCAACTCCTCGCTCTCCACATAAGATAAGCCATAAGTGCGTTGCCAAGGTGGCTGACTCCCAGGTAATAAGTCAATCCTATGATCTACTTCCCTCGTAGGGGATAGTCCTGGAGGCGTATTAATTACATCCGTGTACTGAGCTACAATGTTCGCAGCAGTAGGGTGCTCCGGAGGGCTTACCTTTTTCTCCACCACTTCTTCAGGTTGAGGAGGTACCTCTCTTAGCAGCAGACAGAACATTCTGTCTTCCTTCTGGTTCCAGCTTTTGACGAACTCCATTGCATTCAGCAACTTGCATCCTTCTGGAAGCCTCTTCTTTTCCTTCATTTGCCATCCACACAGGACAAGAGGAAGAGCACTGGTGGGTGCCAAGTGAGTCTGCCCATCACTGGCTCCTCTCACTTTAACTGTACCTCTGCTCCAACACACTTCAGCTTGATGTCTGTTAAGCCAGGACCTGCCTAGCACGAGATCTAAAGGCCAGTGTTGAGTACCTCAAATGTAAGCGTTTCAGTTAAAACTGCAATCATGCAATGCAGTAGGATAGGGGGGACTGTCTTTTCCCGACTTTCGCATTCTTCTCCTCGCTTAGCAAAGAAATGATGGACATCAGGTGGAACAAAAGCATCCAGAGTGTGCACTCTTTGGATGTCTATATTGCTGATGGTCTCCTTTATCTGGTTGTCAGGCATGCATAGTGAATCCAATTTAGCAGGACCCATAATACCTGCTACGAGGGCAGCTAGTGACAACTCACTATCTCTAGCATCCTCAAAGTCAGTAGACTGGATTACTGACTGTTGCTATTTTTTAAAGGCTGGTCTTTTCTCTCGACTTTTGGGAGGTGCTTTTCTGGACACTGCTCTCTGAACTGACCTGGCTGCTGGCAATGGAAGCAAATCGATTTTGCTGAGGCTGGTCTCAGCTTAGTCCTACCACCACCTCTTCCATAGCCGCCTTGAGGGAAACCACCTCTACCTCTAGACTGTATGGCAGTATACTCATACTCATATCCATCACCCTGACCATCCTCAGCCTGGTCTCCTTTAATTGCATTGTAGGAACCGTGGGGCTTTTTGACAATCTTAGACACCAAAGCATTACTCTGGCGCTTGTGATTGAACTGCTGCTGATCCCAGGCATCAGCATCCTGGATCAAGTCAACCAGCTTCTCATACTTCTTCTCAACGAAATGACCTGAGACTTAGAATTTCAAGCCATACCTGAAGTATTGTAATGAATCAGTATACTGGTCGATATAATATTCATTTAATATAGTTAAATAAGTTCAGCCTGCTGAACTCTACTAAACAATCAGTCTGCTGGCTTTTACTTAATATCAGTTTAATGACTTGGCCGAAAGTAGCAGGCTGAGGTTACCTTAAGTCAGCTTGCTGACGCATTCTTTGACAGTCAGCTGACTTCCGTACTTGCTAGCAGCGAACTGCCTCGATATGCTTCTAAGTGTGGTGTGCTAGAGGAATGGCCAGATGACATCCCTATGATGGATGGCGATTCGGGATGATGGGAGATGGCTGTGGATTTGGTTAACCGAGGTCCTACCAACGTGGTTAACTCCCGGGTAGGCGGTGCCATCGCACTGACCGTTGAACCGTAAACTCATTCCATGTACATACGCTAGACATTGCTCTCGAGTTCGGCATTCGAAAACGAGGCCAACTCTCTTGTACAGCTTACTGAGAGAGATCTGAATCCAAGGCGAGAAGCCATTGATACGCACTGTCTTCTAACCTTGCTTATGTATGAGTTTACTGATTTGCATCATTGATGCTAGTTTACTCGCATTTGACTTACGAGTATTATTCACTGCTAGTGTATTGTCCTTTGCCGTTTAACCAGTTAACGGAAATACCATAAAGATTACTTGCTGATATAAAGATCTTTATTAATTGTTAATCGCCTATTTGGTAAGTCGATTCATTTCAGTGGTATCGGAGCAGTTATCACAGTCTTCTTTGTATGGTAAGGACAAGGTCTCAAACTAGCAACTCCCGAGACATGGAGAACCAGGATAACGAGAATGTCGAAAACCAGGCGGAAAGCCATGTAGCGGGAAACCGTACCTATTCGGAAGCAGTAGCGGATACTGCAGCTAGGGAGGCTGCAGATGAGGCAGCTGCTATTGCCTCAGTCGCAGCTCAGCAAGCTGAGGAGGAGATAGCCAGACTAGAAGCTGAACAAGTAGCAAAGGCCGCTGAAGATATACAAAGGAGGGAAGGACAGCCAGCTGACGAGCGCACTGTTGAAGAACTTATGGCATCAAGGGCCAATGTTCTGAACCCACCTCCTGCCGTACAACTCAATGTACCCCTAGGTCAAATACGTGACCGGCTGAATGCGGCAGGAATTGCTGCTGCAGGAGCAAGAGGGATTGTTGAGGACACTACTCAGCGAGTAGATGCCAATGCTGCTGCTGCATTTGCTAATCTACCACCCCAAAATGTAGACTTGGGAGCATTGTTCGTTCAGATGCAGTCGCAAATGGCGACCATGTATCAGTCCCAGCAGGAGGACAAAAGAATCATAATGTCCCTACTCCGGGACAGAGACCAACTGGGGTCTCACACCACTAGTGGTGGTGGCCGAGGGCCTAGTAAGCCCAAGCCGAAACCTCCCCAGGACTATGATCCTGAGGGAAACAGAAAATATTACCTGATCAAGTTTCTCGCGGATGTTGAGCAGTGGCTGGAGAACTACCCAGAACTGCAAGATTACGAGAAGGTCAGGCACACCGGTGCGCTACTGAAAGGCAGTGCCGCAGACTGGTGGCTTTACTGGAAGGAAGAGCGTAAGGCTCGGCAACTCGGTGACCCTACGTGGGTAGAGTTTGTCGAGAAGTTGCATGAGAAGTTTGATGTCATCAACCAGCAGGAGAAAGCTATCTATGCGATGATCTCCCTGACACTGAAGCAGACCACTTCAGTTGCTGAGTTTGCTCAAAAGTTCCAAGAGAACATGATGAAGCAGCCTGATTTGCCAGAACGGTATAGGATAGCATACTTCAGGTATGGCTTGAAATCCGAGGTCTCTGGTCATTTTGCTGAGAAAAAGTATGAGAAACTGGCTGACTTGATCCAGGATGCTGACGCCTGGGATCAGCAGCAGTTCAATCACAAGCGCCAGAGTAACGCTTTGGTGTCTAAGATTGTCAAAAAGCCCCACGGTTCCTACAATGCAATTGAAGGAGACCAGACTGAGGATAATCAGGGTGATGAATATGAGTATGAGTACAATGCTATTCGGGCTAGAGGTAGAGGTGGGTCCTCTCGAGGAGGCCATGGAAGGGGTGGTGGTAGGACTAAGCCGAGACCAGCCTCAGCAAAATCCACTTGCTACCATTGTCAGCAGAAAGGCCACTACAGAGAACAGTGTCCGGTCAAGCACCTGCCCAAAGTCGAGAGAAAAGACCAGCCTTTAAAAGGCAGCAACAGTCAGTAATCCAGTCTACTAACCGTGAGGATGCTAGAGATAGTGAGTCGTCACTAGCTGCCCTCGTAGCAGGTATTATGGGTCCTGCTGAACTGGATTCACTATGCATGCCT
>WELA01009192.1:0-30391 GCA_009602735.1 Mesotaenium endlicherianum | reverse complement strand
TTTATCCACAAGGACTTAGTTAAGCGGCTAAGGCTGCCTACTGTCACCCAAGGGAATAGAAAAATATTCCTTGGAGATGCCTCAAGTATCCCGGGAGGAGTTATAACCAAGCCTATTGAGGTCCAGTTAGGTTCTGGCATTGCAGTTCTAACTGAAACGCTTACATTTGAGGTACTCAACACTGGCTTTTATGATCTCGTGCTAGCAGGTCCTGGCTTAATAGACATCAAGCTGAAGTGTGTTGGAGCAGAGGTACAGTTACAGTGAGAGGAGCCAGTGATGGGCAGACTAACTTGGCACCCACCAGTGCTCTTCCTCTTGCCCTGTGTGGATGGCAAATGAAGGAAAAGAAGAGGCTTCTAGAAGGATGCAAGTTGCTGAATGCAATGGAGTTCGTTTAAAGCTGGAACCAGAAGAAGGACAAAATGTTATGTCTGCTGCTAAGAGAGGTACCTCCTCAACCTGAAGAAGTGGTTGAGAAAAAGGTAAGCCCTCCGAAGCACCCTACTAGTACACGGATGTATTTAATATGCCTCCAGAACTACCCCCTAAGAGGGAAGTAGATCATAGGATTGATCTATTACCTGGGAGTCAGCCACCTTGGCAACGCACTTATGGCTTGTCTTATGTGGAGAGCGAGGAGTTGAAAACACAGATTGCAGAGCTTGAGGAAAATGGTTATATTTCTCTCAGTAAATCACCTTACGGCGCACCCATCCTAGTTGTTAAGAAAAAGGATGGCAGTATGCGGATGTGTGTGGATTACAAAGGCCTGAACAGAACTACAGTAAAGAACAAGTATGCTTTACCCAGGATCAAGGACTTGCTTGATACCCTGTCTGGTGCTAAGGTGTTCAGTAAGATAGATCTCAAGAGTGGTTATCACCAAATCAGAATTGCTGCGGGGGACGAACACAAGACTGCCTTCCGCACACGTTATGGACACTATGAATTCAACGTGATGCCATTTGGACTGACTAATGCTCCTGCTACCTTTATGGGTGCTATGAATGACATTTTCAGACCTTATTTGGATAAGTTTGTGCAAGTTTTCCTGGATGATATTTTAATTTTCTCTAAAGATGAAGCTCAGCACACTGAACACTTAAAGAAAGTGCTGGACACTCTGCGGAAAAATCACTTGTATGCTAAAATGAGCAAGTGTGATTTCTTTAAGGAAAGTATTGAATTCTTAGGCCACGTTGTCAGTAAAGAGGGCATCAGTGTGGATCCTAAGAAAGTCCAGACCATAAGGGACTGGCCAGTACCACAGTCTGTCTCTGAAGTTAGATCCTTCCTCGGGTTGGCTAACTACTATAGGAGATTTATTGAGAATTATTCCACAAAGGCCAGTAAACTGACTGACCTTACTAAGAAAGACATCGGGTATGTGTGGGGGGAAGAGCAGCAGGCTGCCTTCCAGACCCTTAAAGATGCCCTTTGTTCTGCCCCAGTGCTAGCCGTGTATGACCCCAGCAAACCGGTGCAGGTGGTTACTGATGCCTCTGACTTTGCCATGGGTGCTATTTTGTTGCAGCCCGCTGACAAAACCACAAAGGATGGTAAGGTACGGCAGGAGTGGCATCCTGTGTTGTATGAGTCTATGAAATTTAATCCAGCGGAGATTAATTACTCAGTGCATGATAAAGAGCTGCTAGCTATCATACATGTACTCAGACAATGGAGAGCATACTTACATGGTAAAGCTTTTAAGGTGATTACAGATCATCTAGCTCTGACTTACTTTTAGATGAAGTCCAAGCTGTCGAGGAGGGAGAATCGCTGGAGCCAGATGCTGGAGCAGTTCCAAGTCCACATCGACTACAAACCAGGGAAGTTGAATCCTGCTGATGCACTCTCTAGAAGACCTGACTTGCAAGAAAGGAACTTTAGTCAGCATGCTGTAGATAAAGTCCTGTGTGCACTCACTTCACTAAAGGTGAAAAAGTCCTTCCTTGAACAACTTAGGAAAGCCTACCTTTCTGACCCAACATTTGAGCCCAGCCCCACTACTGGTGTGTGTCGTGCTACTGCACTCGGGTATAAGCTCAAGGGAGGGGTCTGGGTGACTGAAACCACTTCAGGCAGGCTGAAGCTGGTCGTTCCTAATAATTTGGAAATAAGGTCTCTCTTACTGAGTCAATTTATGACAGTCTCCTGGGTGGACATTTGGGGCAGGCCAAAACTGTTGGCAAACTGGCAAAACATTATCATTGGGAGGGGTTACCCCGGGAGGTCTTGAAATATGTCAAGTCCTGTGACCAGTGTCAGAGAAATAAGTCTCGGCACACACCACCCGGAGGTCTCTTGCAACCGCTACCCATCCCAGCGGGACGCTGGGAAACTATATCCATGGACTGGGTGGTCTCACTACCAAGAACTGCCAACGGGCATGATTCAATACTGGTAGTCGTGGATAAACTGACAAAAATGGTCATTTTTATCCCCACAACTGTCAAAGTGACTGCACTCGAAACAGCGAGACAGTTTTACAACCATGTAGTATGCCAACATGGGCTCCCTTCTAATATCATCTCAGACAGAGACTCAAAATTCACCTCTAAGTTCTGGAGAGCTTTAATGGGGTTAATGGGAGTCAACCAGCTGCTCAGCACAGCAAACCACCCTCAGACTGATGGGCAGACTGAAAGAACTAACCGAGTTCTGCAGGAGGTGCTGAGAGCATATATTAACCAAAAACAAGATAATTGGGATGACCTGTTGCCTCAAATTCAGTTTGCGGTTAACAGTGCGGGGCACGCGTCAACGGGCAAGACTCCTTTTCAACTCAGCCTGGGTAGAGTCCCTAAGTCTCCTCTAGATGTGCTAGGGGTATCTTTAACTCACCCTGACGGGATTGACAACCCGGTCTCCCTCCAGTTAACTCAGGAGTTTGCTGACACCCTGTCCGAAGTCCAACGAAACCTGCACAAGGCCCAAGAAAACCAACAAAAATACGCTAATCAACACCGTCGGGAACTGACATTTTCCAAGGGGGATTTAGTCAAACTGCATTCTCAGCACCTGTACCTCCCTGGTGTGGTCAAGAAAAAGCTTGGCCCTGTCTGGGTCGGTCCATATTCGGTGGTCCGTTGTGTCGGTCAGAATGCTTACAAACTGAACATGTCAGCTGACTACAAGGGTCACCCGGTCTTGAATGTCTCCTTTCTGGAACCATACATCAAAGGTGATACACCGTTCACAGGTCGGTTANTCGGTTACCAGTCCAACCGGGACCGGTCCCCGCTGTCCGGGACGGCGACCCTGAGGAATATGAGGTCGATGAGATTTTAGACGCTCCCTCGGTCCGTCGATCGTCTAAATATGTCATGAAGTACCTCATCCCATGGAAGGGTTACGATGCCTCTGGGGACACTTGGGAATTTAAAGATCAGCTGACCCATGCCAAAGGGGCGTTGAAACGGTTCCACCTTCGGGCGGCTGGGGCACCTCCCTAACAGTCATTTGAGTTGACACGGGAAGGTGACAGGCGGTCCTGTCTCCATGTAAGTTGGAGGGAGATGTGACAGTTAGTGACAGTTGTGACAGGCAGCCCACCTTTAAATTTAAGTTGGAGGGAGTGGTAGTCTCTGATCACCATATTACCCACTCAACCTGCGCTCACACTCACCTGCTCTCCAACTCAATTTTTCCTTATATTCGCTCACACCAGGTATTCCACTCTAGGAACTCTCCCGATCGCGTCCCTCTTCATCAATGGCATTCAGTAGCGGCAAAATATCATGACTTCACTAACTGCGTTGTGTTTATGATTGAGCAGGATGACTCAAAAGTCGGAACTCAAGAGGAAGCGAAGGGCGGAAGAGGCACATGCAGAATACTTGCAATTCCGTGGAGACATCGAATCATCTTCCATCACCGCTCGGGAATCACAACGACTCCAACAACAGCGGGAGGCACATAAAAAGAAGGAGGAGGAGGCACAGGCCAGACTGAGGCAGGAAGAAATGGACAGAAAAGCTGCAGAGGAGGCCAAGAAAGCAGAGGAGGAGAGGCAAGCTGAGGAGAAGCGGAAGCAGCAGGCTGAAGAAGAAGAACAGAGGAGAATCAGCAGCTACCGCTACACGGTGCTGGGCAAGGGCTTTGATCTACTGGAGGAGGCCTTCAAGTATGCCCAGAGAAGTCGCAGTGAGTCGCAGAAGGAAATCCTCCAGAAGGAAGGGGAGACATCCGAAAAATTTGACAAGTATATAGAGGTCGGCACAGGGCTCCTCCTCTACCACGATTACGCCAGGATGGTAGGATATACCATCGGAGAGGCCAAGGCAATGGCCCAGGTGAACGAAGCAGGAGCGGTCTCGATTCCTGGTATCTGGGGGGCAGATAGGGTCATCAGGATGATCCCCATGGACGCGGACAGCTTCAAGGACTCAACACCCCACAACAGGTTCAAGGCCATGTACAATGAGGTGGAGAGGAGGAGCTGGGAATTCTTGGCCAGAGAAACCAGTCAGCTGGACTTTGCAGGGCACTGGTACCCTTGTACTCTCAAAAAGACAGACGCTGCCTTCTTCCAAAAGCCCACTGATTGGCGGTGGATGACCATCAACATGAGGGACCAGCAGAATGACAGGGCGACGGATGAGGATTTCCTGACAGACCTAAAGGGGAACATAGTATTGCCCCCTCACATTGCGGCTTGGGACCCAAGATTGGATGGAGTCAGAGACTGCATGAGCCAAGAGATGCAGGGGGACAGAAGCAGGGCCCGAGAGTCATTCTCCAAAGGGAAGCACGCTTATGCCAAATGGGCAAGTAAGCAGGGGGAAAAGGACCTCTATGCGGTCCGGACTCAGCAGCCCCCACCAGCACCCAAAAGGGGAAGGTCAGTAGGATATTCTTTTTCTCGGGAAGAGCTGGAGCAGCGGACAGAGGAGACCCCAGAAGTCTCAGAGGAACCCGGGGACGGCGAGGAGGCGGAGTCGGAGGAAGACGAGGAGGAAGGCGAGGAGGAGGACACTAGCCCCGCCGTGATCCTGACACCTGCCACATCCCCTGTAAGGGAGAAGACGGGGTTGGCCCCGCAGCAACTC
This sequence comes from Mesotaenium endlicherianum, assembly GCA_009602735.1. Lineage (NCBI taxonomy): Eukaryota > Viridiplantae > Streptophyta > Zygnematophyceae > Zygnematales > Mesotaeniaceae > Mesotaenium > Mesotaenium endlicherianum. The sequence continues at coordinate 25,337 of WELA01009192.1, read as the reverse complement.
GCTCAAGAGGAGGATATCACTTGGCTGGGGACTGCCAGAGGACAGAGCCCATCTCCAGGCAAGGAGACCCAGTCGGACAGGGCAGACAGGAGGGCTGCTCGGGAGATAGCCAGAGGCCTGCCAGCATCTCCCTCGCAGAGAGGGCATGTACCCTTGGCTCATGTCATGCAACATCCTTCTGGGATGCCGGTATACGTACCTGTCAGTTTGAGGGCTGCCCAGGAGAAGGCTGCCTCCCTTCAGTTTCAGACTGTGCAGGAGGAAACAGCCCAGTTACTGCGTTCTCCGCCGGGTCCTTACACGGAACCCCCTTCTCTGACAGGCTTCAAAAGACCCCAAGACAGGAGGAGGTCTGGCTCCCCTGAGCATAGGGCCTCAGGGACATCTCCCTCCTAAGGGCAGCAGGCTGGGGATAAGAGGGACAGCACGCTGTTATTAGTGATAGTGTTGTCGAGGCGACAACATGATAAGTTGGAGGGATTGTAATGAATCAGTATACTGGTTGATATAATATTCATTTAAATAATATAGTTAAATAAGTTCAGCCTGCTGAACTCTAGTTAACAATCAGTCTGCTGGACTTTATACTTAATATCAGTTTAATGACTTGGCCGGAAGTAGCAGGCTGAGGTCACCTTAAGTCAGCTTGCTGACACATTCTTTGACAGCCAGCTGACTTCCGTACTCGGTAGCAGCGAACTGCCTCGATATGCATCTAAGTGTGGTATGCTAGATGAATGGCCAGATGACATCCCTATGATGGATGGCGATTTGGGATGATGGGAGATGGCGGTGGATTTGGTTAATCGAGGTCCTACCAACGTGGTTAACTCCCGGGTAGGCGGTACCATCGCACTGACCGTTGAACGGTAAACTCATTCCATGTACATACGCTAGACATTGCTCTCGAGTTCGGCATTTGGAAACGAGGCCAACTCTCTTGTACAGCTTACTGAGAGAGATCTGAATCCAAGGCGAGAAGCCATTGATACGCACTGTCTTCAAACCTTGCTTATTTGGTAAGCCGATTCAATTCAAGTATGCTATCCTATACCGTTCTGGCAAGTCTAGCTTCTTCATCATGTTCTCCTGACAAGTCTCGCTGCTTCATCATGTTCTCCTGGGACTTTTGAGCAAACTCAGCAACTAAAGTGGTCTGCTTGAGTGTCAGAGAGATCATCGCATAGATAGCTTTCTCCTGCTGGTTGATGACATCAAACTTCTCATGGAACTTCTCGACAAACTCTACCCACGTAGGGTCACCGAGTTGCCGAGCCTTACGCTCTTCCTTCCAGTAAAGCCACCAGTCTGCGGCACTGCCTTTCAGTAGCGCACCGGTGTGCCTGACCTTCTCGTAATCTTGCAGTTCTGGGTAGTTCTCCAGCCACTGCTCAACATCCGCGAGAAACTTGATCAGGTAATATTTTCTGTTTCCCTCAGGATCATAGTCCTGGGGAGGTTTTGGCTTGGGCTTACTAGGCCCTCGGCCACCACCACTAGTGGTTTGAGACCCCAGTTGGTCTCTGTCCCGGAGTAGAGACATTATGATTCTTTTGTCCTCCTGTTGGGACTGATACATGGTCGTCATTTGCGACTGCATTTGAACGAACAATGCTCCCAAGTCTACACTCTGGGGTGGTAGTCTAGCAAATGCAGCAGCAGCATTGGCATCTACTCGCTGAGTAGTGTCCTCAACAGTCCCTCTCGCTCCTGCAGCAGCAATTCATGCCGCATTCAGCTGGTCACGTATTTGACCTAGGGGTACATTGAGTTGTACAGCAGGAGGTGGGTTAAGAACATTGGCCCTGGATGCCATAAGTTCTTCAACCTTGCGCTCGTCAGTTGGCTGTCCTTCCCTCCTTTCTGTATCTTCAGCGGGCTTTGCTAATTGTTCAGCCTCTAATCTGGCTCTCTCCTCCTCAGCTTGCTGTGCTTCGACTGCGGCAATAGCAGCTGACTCATCTGCAACCTCTCTAGCTGCAGTATCTGCCACTGTTTCAGAATAGGTACAGGTTCCCGCTACATGGCTTTTCGCCTGGTTTTCAACATTGTCGTTATCCTGGTTCTCCATGTCTCGGGAGTTGCTGGTTTGAGACCTTGTCCTTACCATACAAAGAAGAGTGTGATAACTGCTCCGATACCACTGAAATGAATCGACTTACCAAATAGGCGATTAAGAATTGATAAAGATCTGTATATCAGCAAGTAATCTTTATGGAATTTCCGTTAACTGATTAAACGGCAAAAGGACAACACACTAGCAGTGAACAACACTCGTAAATCAGATGCGAGTAAATTTGCATCAATAATGCAATCAGTAGACTCATACATAAGCAAGGTTAGAAGACAGTGCGTATCAATGGCTTCTCGCCTTGGATTTAGATCTCTCTCAGTAAGCTGTACAAGAGAGTAGGCCTCGTTTCCGAATGCCGAACTCGAGAGCAATGTCTAGCATATGTACATGGAATGAGTTTACTGTTCAACGGCCAGTGCGATGGCACCGCCTACCCGGGAGTTAACCACGTTGGTAGGACCTCGGTTAACCAAATCCACCGCCATCTCCCATCATCCCGAATCGCCATCCATCATAGGGATGTCATCTGGCCATTCATCTAGCATACCACACTTAAATGCATATCGAGGCAGTTTGCTGCTACCGAGTACGGAAGTCAGCTGGCTGTCAAAGAATGTGTCAGCAAGCTGACTTAAGCTGACTTCAGCCTGCTGCTTTTGGCTGAGTCATTAAACTGATATTAAAGATAAAGTCCAGGAGACTGATTATTAACTAGAGTTCAGCAGGCTGAACTTAATTAATTGTTATATTTAAATGAATATTATATCAACCAATATATCGATTTATTACACAGGCTCAGGCTCGCACGACGCCTGTGCCTCCTCACATCCTGCAGGACGCCCAGGACAAGTGGCGTGATTACCACGCCCATGCGCGCGCCGCACAGCCGCTGCTGTTGTGTCGACCCATCCGTCATCTCACGCGCGACTACGCAGAGCGTGCTGTTGCGGCGCTCCGCATGCCTCCGCACCAGCACAGCGAGGCCCGCATGTATCCTCCCACCGCAGAGCTTGGCAATCCCGCTATGGGCTGCCGCCCGCTCCCTACGCCGATCTACATGGACTAGCTGGCCAGGCGGCCCGGCGGCATCGTTCTGGTGGAGCTCTTTGGTGGCATGCCCACTGGTCTGCTGGCCACTCTGCAAGTCGGCATCCCCGTACGGCGCTACGTCTACGTTGACGTAGATGTAGAGGCTCAGCAAGTCGAACGGCGTCAGATGGTGCTCTAGTCCCCGACCTCTTCCCCGCACGGGCCTTTTGTAACGCTCAGACGGACTTGCCCATGGATGTCCGGGACATTACCGACGAGCACGTGACTTGCCTTGGCCTTAGTGGACCTCATCATTGCAGGCTGGGATTGCCAGGGGTTCTCTATCGCAGGCCGCAGCGGCGCCCTTGGCGACCCGCGCATCGCTCTCTTTTGGCATCTCCTCCGCGTCCTCAACCTCGTTGGGACGCGCCAGCCGCCCCACTCTCTTGCGTGGGTCCTCGAGACTGTGGCCGTGCGCAATGACGAGTTCCCGCCAATGAGGTTCTCGCCGCATCTCACCCAGGTGGATGGCCTCACAGAGGTCAACTGCATCCGTCTGTTGGGGCAGGCCATTGACGCCAACGTCTTAACCTGGCTCCTCATGCAAACCCAGGTATTGACGCCCCTCTTCCCAAAGCCCGTCATCCCGAGCTTTCCCCGCCGCCTCAACAAGCCAAACAACAGCTCCTCTAACAACGACGGCACACATCCTCCATCGGGCACTTGCTGGCGGTCCCACCAAAAAGGCCCTGACAACAAGCGCCAGTCCGGCGGCCGTATCAGGCGCCACCCGCACCCAGCTCCGACTCTGGCCCGCTGGGGGGGGGCAGGAGAAGGAGGGCGACACAGCGGCCCAGGGAGCTTCATCGTTCCCTTGTCTTTTTTTGCTTAGGCGTCCTCCGGCAGCCCTCACAGGTTAGCTGGCAGTCACAAGGCAGGTACCAGCAGCAGTGCAGACGTTGTCTACCAATAGTCAGGTGACGCCCGCAGAGGGACAGGAGTCTGTAGCCGCACAGGAGGCGACAGGTGCAGAGCAGGCACCGGTCCCAACAGCCCCCGATTGGAAGCTGGGGGGGCCTCTCACCATGGAGCAGGCAACACAACCAACAGAGATGCTGGACGCACGCCGCAGCACCAGCTTTGCCAGCGGCATGCACGACTTAGGGCGCTACACTGGCAACGCCATGAGGCTCCGCCTCCAGTCTGACGTGCCCATCTTCCAGAAGCACTACCGCTATAGTCACTTCAAGGACGCCCTAATCAGCATGCAAATAGGCAAATTGGAGGACAACCAGCTTATTTGGGAGTCCTCCTCTACCTACGCGGCCCCTACGGCCATGCCGGCAAAGAAGGATGCCTCGGGCAAGTGGTCTAAGAAGAAGATGTGCGTTGACCATCGTAAGGTGAACAAGGTCATTGAGTAGGACAGATATCCTATGCCTACCCCTGATGAGATCTTTGATGACATTGGCACGTGCACTTGGTTCTTGATGCTAGACTTGGGGTAGGGCTTCAACCAGATGCCCATTGCGAAGAAGGACCAGCACACGACGACGTTCTGGAGAGCACAGCGCCTCTACAAGTGGAGGGTGATGCCCTCTGGGCTAAAGAATGCTCCAGCCACCTTCCAGCGAGTCATAAATAAGGAGATGACAGGGCTATCCTTTGCCCGTCGCTACATCGATGACGTGCTCGTCTTCATTGAGACGTGGCGCACATCACCGCCGTCCTAGATCGCTTGGAGGCCGTTGGGCTCAAGGACCATCCAAGCAGATGCACCTTTAGGACCCAAGAGGTGGAGTACCTCGGGCATCTCCTCTCCTCCATTGGCTTGGCCCCGCAGCTGGCCAAGATCTTGGCCATCACAGGCGTTCCAGCGCCTACCGACATCTCACAACTAAGGGCCTCTTTGGGGATTGCCAACTACTACCGCCACTTTGTGCCTGGCTTCGGCGAGCTCGCTAAGCCACTCAACGACGTGCTGCAGAAGGGGGTGGCCTATGTATGGGAGACAAAGCAGCAAGCGGCGTTTGACAAGCTCAAGAAGCTGCTGGTGAGTGCTCCAGTGTTGCGGCGGCCCAACCACACAAAGCCCTTTATCCTCCACACCGACTAGTCGCAGGGAGGGCTGGGAGCAGTGCTAGTTCAAGAGCACGACGGGTTCAAGCACGTGGTGGCGTACGCCAATTGCAGCAACAATCGCGCCTAGGCCAACTATGGCTCTTATGAGGGAGAGTGCCTGGCAGCGGTCTGGGCTACCGTACACTTCAGGCACTACCTCTATGGCACCCACTTCCGTCTCGTCACCGACCATCAGCCGCCTAAGTGGCTCATGACGTTGGAACGCCTCACAGGCAAGTACGCGCGGTGGGCACTCATTCTACAAGAATGCACGTTTGATGTGCACCACCGCCTGAGCTTGACCAACATGGATGCTGACGGTCTTAGCCGCAACCTGTTGCCTTCCTATAGAGACTTGACCGTGGCCCGCCACGATGAGGACGAGCCAATGGCCTAGCATGCAGCAGCCTTCTTGGCGTTCAAAGTGGACAGCGATGCACGGCCTGCGGGGCTTACTGATCGCGACATGGTGGTGGTCAACACGCGGCGTCTAGCATTGGCCGCAGCAACAGACCAGGACAGCTGGCAGCGCGGGCCCAAGAACGTGTGGGACAATGCTGCATTGCTGCAATACGTCGCCGCTAAGGAGTTGGCGCCAAACATGGACGCGAGGGAGCGCAACCGCGTCCTCAAGCGTAGTTGGGACTTTGTCTTCATGGAGGGGCGGCTGAGGCGAGTGATGGCCGACGGCTCCCTCTTAGTGGTACCTGAGCCCGCTATGCGCAATTAGCCAGTGCGCACAATACATGAGGCTCTTGGACACTTCGGTGTCAAGCGCACTCTCAACCTCCTGCAGGCTGAGTACGGGTGGCAAGGCATGGCTAAGGTTATAGCCGACGTCGTCAGCAACTGCACCCTTTGCGACCGTGTGCGCTCGAGCTTCACAGCTTGCACCGTTGCCCTCAGCCCCCTTCCCATTCAAGGGCTGTTCTACAGGTGGTCCTTGGACTTGGCTGGGGAGTTGCCCAAGTCCCGCCGAGGCAATCTATACATCTTAGTGATGATTGTCCAAGTGGATCGAGCTCGTGCCCTTGCCTAGCAAGACCAGTGAAAGGATTGCTCAAGCGTTCCTTGTTCAGGTCCTTAGTTGCTTTGGCGGCTGCGCTGAGGTGCTGGCCGACCAGGACAAGGAGTTCCAAGGCAGCTTTCAAAAGCTGCTGGAGCGCTCCATGATCGACCACCGCACCACCTCCCGCGATCACGCCCACGCTGACGGCCTTGCAGAGCGCATGGTGCAGACCATCAAGCTGGGGCTGTGCAGGTATTGCTTGACCCACGACAATACCCATTGGGACAACGCGCTCTTGTGGCTGGCTATGGGATACAGGTTCAGTCGGCAGGCCTCCTTGGCCTTGCTCTTGCCTTACTTTCTCCTTTATGGACGCCAACCAATCCTGCCAGCCGCAGCAAGGACAGTGATTGAGAGCTGCTTGGACTTGGATAGTCCTGAGACATCGGTTGCTCTTATCGTGCAACGTGCACATCTTCTTCAGTGCCTGATGCCCATGGCCATGGACAACCTTGGTATCGCCTAGCACCACGACACTCTAAGGTATGCCATGACTTGTGGAGGAGCCTATCGTCCGCGGGTATTGCAATTTTCCGCAGGTGACTTCGTGTACCTGCGACGCCAGACGAAGAACACCCTCGAAACCAGCAGCTCGCCGGTCATCCTACGCGTCAAGCGTGCCTTGGCGTCAGGAGTACAGGAGCTGGAAGGCGCCGATGGCCGTCTTCACAAGGACCACACAAAGAACTGTGGTCCATGCCATCTTCCTTACCTTGATGTGCAGATTTGTCCCCGCGACGCGCGGCCGCCCAAAGACTGGGCGTGCCAAATTTGCCACAGCCTTGGCCAGGAGGCGAAGATGTTGCTCCGCTACAGCTGCGACCTCGGCTTCCACATTGGCTGCCTTGACCCCCCACCCGAGCGTGTCCCAACTGGAAACTGGTTTTGTAGTGACTGCTCCAAGTTAGCTAGCGGTAGCATTCTTAGCTCATCAGCTGGAGGCTGAGAGCTCGGGGGAGATTTAAAACATTTGTGAGTTGACCTTCTTTTGGCCTTAAGACCACATGCATTTTTGTTTTCCATTGTAGCAAACCCTGCTTGCCTACTTGTGTGTTGCTTATGTAGATCAAAGCGCCCAACCCCATAATGCACGACACGGATGTCATGTGTGAACGTGCGCTGATGCACTTTTGCGCATGTGAGAGTTAAGAGGAGTGCGAGTGTACAAAGCTCAACCAGATGCGAGTCTCGTAAAGAGCAAAGCCTAGCTGCAAAAGCTTGCACACGGCAACTGGTCTTGCCGGGGCCATCTTTGTGCAAATTTATGCTTGCAGCCTGTGCTATCGTCTCATGCAAGCCTCCCGGTCGAGTGAGTCCCCTCAAGTCTGACACCTGGAAAAGAAGTAGGGCGTTCAAACTGGCGGCGCAAACTCAGTGAGATTACAAACAGCTTGCAAAGATCATATCGGTGTGCACTAATGCATACAGCACAATTACGTTATCACTTGATAGCATCATATTGGTGTACACTAATGTATAGTTTAACCACACAATAGCACCTAATGGACGGACGTACCTGAAGCAAAAGCTGGTCTCCGTGAGGAAGGTGATCTTGAGGGACGTGTTGAGGGGGGCCGAGAGGCCGCCCTTGATCTCTATGATGACGCCAAGTGTCAACACGCCGCTCTCCATCTCAGCGCTTGTCACGGCTCCAATACTCGCCCAGGGGGTCAGAGGAGGAGCCCGACATTGACGCAAAAGGGTTGAAGTCCCATGGATGCACGCACTTGAGGCTGGAGGACATTGTCTGGTTGGGAGGCCCTCCCTTGGTTCTATTTGAAAGATTGCCCTCCCTCTTCTGCAGCCCCGCCTACTTGCTCTGCAGCTTGAAGTCCTCCCATTTGTTCGTGGCCTGAGAGAGGTCCCTGACATTGGCTGAGGACTTAGGGAACAACGTTTGGGGATTGTTTGCCGGCCAGCTGCTTCCTGCTGGCAGCCCATGGGGACGGCTCTTGGCTCTCGAGGACCTGCCACCTGTCATGAGGCCCAGCTCTAACCTCTGGGATATCTTGATGGTCGTGTCAAAGGACATCTCATTGTGCTCGGCTAACTCTGTTGCCTTGCTTCTGGTGGGGCTGCACAAGAAGAACGATTACATGACATTAGATGCATGCAAGGTGGACACTGCTGATTGCTATTGATCCCAACACAAGAAATGTTGCCAACTAGATGCAGAAACTTTCATATCAAATAAAGACGCCATACACAATGACGAAGACTGCAACTTTGCACTGCAAGATCTGGAATTGTCTTGGGGTCTACTAGAATGATTAGAAGATGCTTTCTCACCCGCTAGTGGGCGTGAATATGTACACCTTCCAGGCTCTTTGACTGAGATAGCACTTGATGCCCGCGCATGAATTGCATTGCAAGCAACACGACCTCCGCCACAAGTTTTGATCTTTAGCTGAAGCTCACTGCTAGACATAATTGACAAAGCAAAACTCGCCAAGCTGTACAAGCTTGCCCCGCCTGTAAGAGGATTCAATAAGTACAACATACGTGTGACACCCGACATGGCTTTTACCGAGGAGCGATGGAATTGCGATCATAGCTTTTGCATGTAGCTTGCAAGGATTTAGCAAAAAATGGTGATCGATGCCGAACGCACGACCAGGCACCTCCAGCTCATGCAGCCTTGGTCAATTCTTGCCGATCCTTGGAAGTGGTCATTGGCAAGAGGTATTAGGGTACAAATCACCTGAAATATACTTCGTTGAGGCCTGTATAATATTGTGTGTAGTCCAAGCTGGTGCATGCAGGTTCAAGAAGTGCAAGAAGTGCAAGTGTTGTTTGTGTCACAATGCCTTGATGCGCCGACTCGTCCGCATTCATTCTGATTGAAGAAGTGTTAAGATGGATTTTGGCTTAAACTCTTTGCAGCTTATTGTGCATTATGGGGTGCGTCCAATAGGCGTAAGCAACACAAAAGTAGGCAAGCAGGCTGTGCTGCAATGGAAACGGAAATGCAGGTGGCTTGAAGGCCAAAAAAAGGGTCAATTGTCAGATGTTTTAATTATGGGAGTGTGTACTCTCCAGAGTGAGCACCTTAAGACCGTGAACTGGTAGGAATACGACTAATGAAGTATGGCCCAAAAGATCACTGGACGCACATCACGATCTTCAAGAGTAGTCTTATGGCAGGGTTTAAGTTGTGACTTTGCTCACCACTTGTTAAGTTCTTCAAGTGACTGGAAGCCAAGAGGGCTTGCTCTTCACAAGAGAGAGACTAAGTGGTCATAACAACACAAGAGATAAAAGTGTAAGCTTTACTCATACCTCTATTACTTACAACTGGCATAATGGACATTCTAAGAGAATGTCTCACTAGAGACATCTCTAATGCTCATACTCCTGCAAACCCGGCGGGTTAGGCGCGGAATCAATGCATGTAGTCTTCATCTAAGATCTACCTTTGTACACACACACATGTACCTATTATGCTAGCGCTCTAATAGGCTAGATTCTACTTAATTCAATCAAAAACTAGATGCAAATATCTGCTAAATGCTTGTCATTGGTGGAGCTTACCTAGACCTATGCTACCTAGATAAAGCCTCAAAAGTAGATCTGAAGTTTGAGGAAGCTTCCTCTAGGAATAGGTGTTGCAGTCACCAAGTTATAGCTTTAATGATGCAAATTTATTATTAAAATGCAAGGTATACGTGTGCTAGGGAACTTAGGAGTTTGTGCGCACAAAGCTAGGGGTCCTTGGGGTCACAAATAGCCAACAATGTGACCTTTGGGCACATTGAAATCACAAGTTGGCCCTTCGTAGAATTCCGCTAGGGGCCGGTAGGTGGCACGAACAAGATTGCCAAAATCTCGCTGGATACTTGACCAAATGACACAAAACCGGTGCCATTCGGATGGTGAACCAACGCGCTACACTTTAGCAATTCGCAAATATAGAAAAGGTCAACATATGGATGCGTAAAGTCAAGTCAAAGTTGGCCTTCCTAGGTTGACGGTTCACACACGTGTAGCTCGGTTTGGTGGACGGCCCCCGCCTAATGAGTCATGACAGCTGTCGTGCATTATGGGGTCGGGTGCGTCCAATCGGCATAAAAAACACAAAAGTAGGCAAGCAGGCTGTGCTGATGAGCTGTAAGAGCTGCCTAGTGCTTGCGCAGCCACTGCAATACCAGTCTTCAGCTGGTACTCGGGCTAATGATGGGTTGAGGCAGCCGTTGTAGAAGCCGAGGTTGCAGCTGTCGGATAGCCGAGTCTGGGCCTTGTGACCAGGACAGTGGTAAATGTGGAACGTCCAAGTCTTAGGCGGCCGCGCGTCGCAAGGACAAACCTGCGAGTCAAGGTTTGGAAGGTTGCCTGAGCCACAGTTCTTCGTGTGGTCCTTGTGAAGATGTCTATCTGCACCTTCCATCACGAGTGTCCCCCCTAGCTTCCAAGTAGTGACAGGTGGGGTCATCTCTTGCCCTGCTGCTGGCGTCTCCTGCATTGCGGCTGGCACCGTCTGCCTTGCTGCTGCAAGCCGCCTTGGACCTCTTATCGGAGGCAGAATAGGGGCTCGAGCAATTGGCGTAAGATGCAGCTCTGCTCTGGACAACTCTGGCTCTTCATCCTGGGGCTGCAGTAGGTCTTCATTGGTGGTCATGTCGTCTTAAGATGCCATGAAGCCATAGAGTGTAGTGGCAACGGGACGCCGGTCCACGATGTCGAGCGGCAAAGAGGCAGTGCGGCTACCTCCCGCGCGCCACTCTGGCCAATAGTGAATGTGCTCTGTCCAGCTATCAATGGCGGCACCGATGGGGAAGAGAACGTCCTGTCCCAATGGTACATCAAAGGTCTCGGAGCGGATGACGAGTGCATGCCAATGGTTGTCTCATGTGCAGTCCTTGGGCGGAAAGCGAGGAGGAGCGCTAATCGCCAGCGCCCAGTGACGGACTCTGAAGTGCCCGCCGCTGTGTTGATCTGCGTGTGCGACTCTTCCAGGTCCGCGGTCGAGAGACCCAGCTAACAAAAGTAGGTAAGGTTGATGAGGATCGGCTGCGCACCTGTGTTGAACATGATGCGCTGCGGTGCCCGCGTGTTGACAAGGACAATACCCTGCGCAAAATCCAAAAACCCGATGTTGGGACTGATGATCATCCTGCGCTCGTGCGGAGGGCGTGCCGGCGCGGGGAGCATTGCGACGGCAGCGTCAGACGTTGGCCTGCCAAAAGCAATGCGTAGATTGGCGCCGCATGGTTGTAGCAGCAGCTGGGCTGCTTGCCTGGCTGCCTCCAGCGTCACTCCGAGGTCAACAAAGGAGACCGCTGGCATGCAATGCAGCGCTAGCGAGATGACCTCAGCGCTGAGCTGCACCGTCGTCATCGGCGAGGCGAGCGCGTGAGGCGCCGACGCAGCCGGCGCTGTTGGCATCTCTAGCACGCGGAAGGAGCAAAGAAGGCGCGGTGCCTCCTCGGTGCGGCGTCCCTGGTCTGGTCCCTCGCGCTTGTGCGCGATCGCTGGCTGGCCTGCCGCGGATACAAGCGTGCGCTTGCGAGATGCGCTGACAGCTGCTGAGCTGTTGCCAAGTGGTAGCGTGCTGGCGCAGCAAGCAAGAGTAGTTGCTGGCCGCGGCGGGAATGCCGACGCCAAGTTGCGGAGTAAGTCCGGGCCGAATTTGCGCCGGTCCGTGGACGAACCTGCGCCCAACCTGGTCCGGGCCTGTGCCTAGCTGGACTTGTGCTTAGCGTGCGGAGCCCGACGCGTGGCGACAACGGAGCCAGACGCGCCACAATGTGCTGGCGCTGACGCAGCTGTGGCGCCGTCGCCGTACCTCTCCTCTGCGCTTGTCGCGCACATACGATATCGGCCGCGCAAACGCAAACGCGTCTTGCACGGCTGTGCATAGCGTTTGGGGCGTCTGCGGGGCTGCCAAGTGGCGCCCAGAGGTAGATCCTGAGGCGGACGGGTCGTGACGCCAGTGACGCGGAGTGCGGCTGGCTCGGGCAAAGCTTGTGGCGCCCTCACCCTGATGCGTGCGCTCGTCGTGACCCCAGCTGTAGTGAAACAGATAGATAAAGTACTTAGTAAAACAGAATACTTTATCTATTCAAGACAAGGATCTTTGAACACAAGTGGTAGCTTCTTGAAAGAGAGATGGCTTCTTGAAAGTTAATATATTTCTGGATTTTGGCAAGTACAAGAGTGATTCTGGAATGTCTTTCTATGTTCTAGCTCTTGTTTATATACTTGCTACATAAGTAATTTCTAGGAAGGTGTATGTTGATGTGTTGGCACCCAACACATCCCAAAACTTGCCACCTCTTTCTAGAATAATGTACACATGTCCTTTTGACCTAAAAATGGCACATCTGACTTTTGCCACATGGAGTTCTTCTAGGTCTTTCCTCTAACTTCGAAAATGCCTTGGAAGGTACAAAGGACATGAACCAAGTTACTAGAGTACCTATTCACACTTGACTCCACACAATACTACTCCAAATATATTTGAAAACATTAAAATATATGCATATTAATATATAATAACTCAAATCACTACATCACCCCCCCGATAAAAAAAGCGACGTCTCGGCGCGTCAAGTCAGGTCTTACACATGTGGAGCAAACTAGTCAACAGTTTCAAGTCAGATGCCACACATGTGAAGAGGACTAGTCAAAGGCGCCAAGTCAGGTGCTACACATGTAAGGTAGACTAGGCAAGGTCGTAGGTGGTGTGACCTTATTGGCTAGCCTACTCCTTAATGATAAAGAAAATTGTACAAGTTGGCCCAGAATCTGCCATAAACTCAAAAATTCATAGCGGCCACAGAACTGCTCCAAATCTGAAAATTTGAGTGCCAGACAGACCGCGTGGGAGAACTCTACCGGGTCAGCAAATTTGAGAGCATTCTCATTTCTGGAGTGTCGTTGAGAGCTGAGAGAGTAGGCACTCCTCCAAATCTGTGCAGAAACTTCTGAAAATCATGAGTCCTTCTATACTTCTCCAAATTCTGCAAACTAAGTCTCAAACTGGGCGTTGTAAGATGTTCTACCAGATTCTTGAGTTTCAGAGCATTCCAAGTTCAGGGGAAGGCACAATGTCAGAAGGCATATTCTGTCCTAACAATGCCAGCAGCCTGGACCCCTTCTACTTAGAGCATCATATCTCTCTCACCAGTGCTCCAAATTGAGCACACTTGGACTCTAAATGACCGGCTACTCATGGACTACAGTTAGGTAAACTTTCAGAATTTAGTATGAAGAGACCTATCGCCAGTAGCAGTTTTAGTTTTCTGTCCAGAAACTGCAAGAAGAGAAAAGTGTCTAATGTCATTTTTTCCTCTTTGTGGTTCTTGCAGGCTGCCTCCAAGGGGTCTGCTGCTGCTTCTTGATGGTGGCAGGCTGCCTCCCTGAAGTCTTTGGGCTTGTAGTAGAGGGACTTGGGGCTGGTCCAAGATGGGGGTTGGCGGCATGGAAGCGCTTCAACTTTCTCTGAACTTTGTCAAGGTAGTGCGCCGCCACCCAACTATTCTCCGAATCTGGATATCCTTTCCACTTGATCAAGTATTGCTGCTGTGTCCTGAAATTTCTCATAGCCACTATGTCTTCCACTTCGTACTCCAAATGATCATCCACTATTGTTGGGGCTGGTGGGGTTGTCACACGTCCTGGGAACTTGTTGTCGGGTTGCACATATGGCTTGAAGAGGGAAGCGTGGAATACGGGGTCGATGTGCATAGTCTGGGGAAGTTCTAGCTTGAAAGCAACGGGGTTGACTTGCTGGATAATCTTGAAGGGTCCCAAATACTTGGGAGAGAACTTGCTGCCGGCAGGCCTGTTGTTCAGGGAAATGTTCTTCGATGATAGTAACACGTTGTCACCCACTCTGTACGTAATTTCTCTTCTGGATCTATTTGCCACTCTTGCTTGAGCATCTTGTGCGTGTTGTAGAGCTTTCGTTGTTGCTGTAAGGGCTGTTTCTCCGTTCTTGTAGTAAGGGTCTCTTTCATAGGCGGCTGAAAATCGAGCTTCCAGATCTATCTTCAGGGATACCATCACTGCATTTAATTGCAGTCTTGAGAGGGGGTCAGCCGGGTTTGTCTTGCCGGGCTGATACTGAATCGTGATGTTGTATTGTTGCAAGTATCCGCTCCATCTTGCTTGTCTCCTTGAGAGATACGGCTGCGTTTGGAGGTGCTTTAACGCCTCGTGGTCCGTGGTGACCAGTACTTTGCGTCCTTCAACGTAGCAGCGCCAAACCTTCAAGGCATGTACAATCGCCAATGCCTCTCGCTCCGTGGTTGTATAATTTTGCTCGGCTGGATTTAGCTTCCTTGACTCGTAGGCGATGGGCTGCAGTCCCTTGCCTTGGTCTTGAAGCAGGATTGCTCCTATTGCATAGGAAGATGCATCGGTGATGACGTGGAAGGGCCAATCTGGGTTTGGACTTGGGAGTGTGAGCACCGGGGATGTGGTCAATCTTCGCTTTAACTCTTGAAATGCCTCTTCCTCTTTCTCGGTCCATGTATATAGCCTGTCCTTCTTGAGTAGATCTGTCAGGGGGGCTGCTATGTGCGAGAAGCCTTGGATGAATTTTCTGTACCAATTGGCAAATCCCAAGAATGACTGGAGTTCTTTCTTGGTCGTGGGGGTTGGCCATTCCTCCACCACCGTGGTCTTCTTGGGGTCTATCTTGATGCCATCAGCAGTCACGTGGAGACCTAGGAACTCCACTTCTTGTTTGGCAAACTCGCATTTTGACTCCTTCGCAAACAGCTTGTTTTGCTTCAATACTTCAAGGACTTCTTTCAAGTGTCTCGCATGCTCTTCAAGGGTCTTGCTGTAGATAAGGATGTCATCGATGAATACCACCACAAATCTGTCCAACATGGGCTGAAATATGGTGTTCATCATAGTCATGAAAGTTGCTGGCGCGTTGGTGAGTCCAAATGGCAGGACCATGAACTCAAAATGTCCATATCTTGTCCTGAATGCCGTCTTCTCTATGTCCGGTTCTGCGATGCGAATCTGGTGGTAGCCGCTCCGTAAGTCAATCTTCGTGAAGTACTTGGCTCCAACCAGCCGGTCCATGAGCTCATCCATGCGCGGCAGCGGGTATCGATTCTTGATGGTGATCTTGTTGAGGGCGCGATAGTCCACACACATCCTCAAGGTACCATCTTTCTTCTTGACAAATAGCACCGGGGCTCCAAATGGCGACTTGCTAGGTCGAATGAAGCCATGCTCCAGTAGCTCCTTGATTTGCTTCTTGACTTCGTCTAGCTCCGTGTATGACATTTTGAACGTAGGCCGAGAGATGGGCTTGCTTCCGGGCTCCAACTCTATCTTGTGGTCTACGAATCTTTTGGGGGGTAGGCCCTTGGGCAATTCCGGGGAGAACACTTCTTTGTAGTCCTCAAAGACTTCTTGTATCTCCTTGGGAACGGGGCTGCCTTCTTGACTCTCGATGTCTTTCTTGATGTCTTTTGGCGTGATCAAGGCCAAAAGAAGCTCGTGTCCCTTCCTCACAAGTCTCTTGAGTTGGAGGGCGGACAATAGTATCTCGTGTGCCGGCTTCTGGATGTCTTGGGTCTGGATATTCTGGATTGCGCGCAAAATACAGATTCTTGAAGTGATGTCATTCTTGATCTTGATAGTACCGGTCCTCCAATCAACTTGGGGGTTGTGCTTGGTCAACCAAGGCGTCCCTAGGATGACGTCGTACTTGCCCAATTGCATGGGGGAGAACACTACTCTATCCTTGAAGGACTTGATAGAGAGTGCCAAGGGGTACGTCTTCTTGGAAGGGGTAGTATAGGAGAATCCATCGGGCATCATAATCTCCTCGTCGTGGTCAAGAGTTCGCATAGTAATTCCGTGCTTGGTGGCAAAATCTGCAGCAACGAAGTTGCCTTCAGCTCCGCTATCCACCAAGATGTGGACTTTCTCTCCTCCAAGGTAACCTCTCAAACTCATTGGGGCTGGAACGTCGTCTTCAACGGGGGTCTCCACCTCACTTGGCGTGTTGCCTTCTCGTGAAGTGGGTCTTGGGGTGGTAGGCTCCTGGCCTACCGGCGCTGTCCGTTTTTTGACAACTTTTTGGGGCATGAAAGTGCACGATGGCCCTTTTTCTTGCAATAAAAGCATAGTCCAGCCGTCATGAGAGCTTCTTTTTCAGCCGGGGAGAGTCTTGCTTTCACTCCTTGCTGGTTTCTTGCATCATAAGTTTCATTGGAGGGTCTTCCACTCTTCCGGGCAGCCGCGGGGTCCCTTTTAATAAGTCCAATTTCCATGGGTGTGGGTCCAGACTCGGATGTGGAAGGGGCTGCGTACACCCGCGTCGTCGGTACCCGTGAAGATGAAGGCACGGAGTGCTTGAAATCCATGGTATCCACCTTTTGGGCCACTTCAATGATCTTTGAGAAGTCCGTCAAGTCGCGTAACTCCACTTCCTTTGCCACCTTGGGTTTGAGGCCAAAGATGTAACGGTCAATCTTCTCCTCGAGAGACATGTTGGGGATCTCAAGAGTGAGGGCGTGAAATCTGGATGTATACTCTTGAACGGACGTCGTTTGCTTGAGATGGTGGAGCTTTCCTCGGGCAATCTTCTCCGCATTGATGGGCATGAATTGCTTCTTGAGGGCCTCACGAAAATCTGCCCATCTTGCATATGATGGTGGGGGCTCTTGGCCGAGCATGGGGTGCGCCATAGCTTGATATATAGCCGCTTGATAGTTACGCCACCATGATGTTGCTGCTCCTCTAAGTAAGGTAACGGCAAAGGGAACGTAGTCCTCCTCGGGTACTTCAAGGAACGCGAGGTACGTCTCCACTTGGTAGAGCCATAAATTCAGGTTGGCACCTTTCCCGGGGTTGAAAGTGTCGGGTTTGCCGGGCTTGATGAGTTTCCTTGCTCTCGTTGGCTCTTGTGGAGGCGCTTGAGCCGGGGCTGGATTTTGAGCATTGCTCGCAATAGGGGCAACCATGGCAGCCATAGCTTCTCTTGACGCTTGCACGGTTGCTTCATAGGTGGCCAAGCCCACTTGGTTGTGGACGGTCATTAGGAAGGCTGCCCACTCATTTGCGGGAACTCCTTGTGGTGGGGTCAACTTTGCTATAGCGGCTGCCACGGGATTTGACGGTGCTCCTCCTTGTGGTGCTTCTTGTTGTTGCAGATTTCCTTGAGTAGGCTCTCCCATCGACGCTGGAGGAGGGTGTGCTCCTCCTTGTGGTGCTTCTTGTTGTTGCAGATTTTCTTGAGTGGGCTCTCCCATCGGCGCTGGAGGAGGGTGTCTTGGAGAGGAAGGGCTTCCTTCGAAAGCTTGCTGTTGGTCTTGAGGATCGGCCATCTTCTTGTGCTACCAAAGTGCCTAGCTCCGATACCACTGTAGTGAAACAGATAGATAAAGTACTTAGTAAAACAGAATACTTTATCTATTCAAGACAAGGATCTTTGAACACAAGTGGTAGCTTCTTGAAAGAGAGATGGCTTCTTGAAAGTTAATATATTTCTGGATTTTGGCAAGTACAAGAGTGATTCTGGAATGTCTTTCTATGTTCTAGCTCTTGTTTATATACTTGCTACATAAGTAATTTCTAGGAAGGTGTATGTTGATGTGTTGGCACCCAACACATCCCAAAACTTGCCACCTCTTTCTAGAATAATGTACACATGTCCTTTTGACCTAAAAATGGCACATCTGACTTTTGCCACATGGAGTTCTTCTAGGTCTTTCCTCTAACTTCAAAAATGCCTTGGAAGGTACAAAGGACATGAACCAAGGTACTAGAGTACCTATTCACACTTGACTCCACACAATACCACTCCAAATATATTTGAAAACATTAAAATATATGCATACTAATATATAATAACTCAAGTCACTACACCAGCAGCGCAAATTGCGTGTGCGCTAGGACTTTGTGCGCAGCCAGGATTTATGCCTTGGTGGTGCGCAGCCGTGAGTGCGACATCGGAGTTCCGGCCGGCAATCGGGCCGCACAGCGCAGTCAAGGATGCCCCCCCTTGCGTGTGAATGCTAGGCGCGACCGCCGGGCCGCATTTGGCCGTGCCGGGACGTGTGCGCATGACACGAGTTGACGTGAGCACGTAGCTGCTCGGCGCAGCTGCTGCCTGACCTGTGTCGGTTGCGCAGTCGGACGCTGCGTGTGCTGTGCGTGCGCCAGATGGCACTGCGCTGCTGCCAAGTGGCGCTACCCTGTCCCAACGATGCTGGCTTGTGCAGGCCGCGATTGCGGGGCCGTCGTTGCGCTCCTCGGGCCGCGCTAGTCGTGCAGATGCGCCTTTGCTAGCACCTGCGCAGATTTGCACTGCGCTGTTGTGCGCAGCGTTTTGCGTTGATGTCGTGCCGCCAAGTGGCACCTCCAGGTTGCCCCCGACGCATATTGGCCGTGACGCCGGTCCATCGAGGGCGCGCACCGCTGCTGTCCCAGCTGAACCTCGTGGTGCCCCCCCTTCGTCGCGTCTGTTTGTCGTGACCCCGGGAGCGCAACTTGAGTTTGCGCTAGGGTTTTGTGTGCTGCCAGGGTTTAAGCCCTGGCTGTGCGCCGTTCTGCGTGCGTCGTCGAGGCTGCGCACGACGATTTGGCTGCGCAACAAAGTCCAAGGTGCCCCCCCCGGTGCGGGGATGCCAGTCGCGGTTGCCTGGATGCACCTCGCTGTGCCGGGCTGCGTGCGCGTGCCATGTGGCGGCGCGTGTGCGCAGCTGCAATTTGCAGCTGCTGTCGGACTGTGCTGGCTACGCTGCTGCCAAACTTGCGCAGCGCAGTTTGTGGCATCGGCTCAGATGGGCGTGTGCGTCTGACCATGCCGCTGTTGAAGGCTGGCGCTTTGGCCAGCGTGTGCGCGACACGTGGCGGCGGCTGTTGGAACCTGCTGCTAGCAGCAACCAACAGCGGGCGGCTGTCCCGTTGCTGCGTGCTTGTGCGCAACACTGCGCACGTCCGCACGGGCGTAACTGGCACGACCGTTGAAGCTACAGCCGGTGTGGTCGTTTGGCGGACTTGTGCCCGGACGCCACCTGTCGCTGCACAAGCAAAATGCAGCCTTGCTGGCGCCAGAAGGAGAGCGCACGCAAGGGGCGCGTGTGTTGGCGCCTGCGCGGGCTGCGTTGGCTGCTGCGTGGACCCGTAGGTGGACCCGATTGCAGTTTTGGCTGTCTAGACTACGTAGGCCTAGGGCCTGCCACTTGTCAGCCAGTCAAGACTCGCCGTGTCGCAGCTGACAGGTGTCAAGCGCGGGATGAGCCGGGCCTGCAGGGGCGTCGATGTCGGCGCCTGCGGCCTCCGTCGTGGGCGCTCTGTTGTTGTGCGGACGTGCGAGTGTCGGCTGTGCCAACCTGACAGCAGGGCCGTGCGTAGCGTGGGCTGCCAAGGCTGCACAAGCCGGGGGCCTGCCCTGTCGGCTCATCGAGGCCCGCCCTGTTGCTGCTGACAAGTGTCAGTGCGGGGCGCGCTGGGTCTGCAGACGCGTTGTTGTTGGCGTGTGCAACCCGCGTCGTTAGTGCGGCGTCGTTGTGCGGACGCGTAGTCGACTGCAACATGGTGGCTGCGACAGTTGGCAGCGTCTGGATCTGCCAGGTGTCATTGTTGGGCGTGCGCGCAAGTGTTGTGCCCTTACCTGCTCTCTCGCTACTGACAGGTGTCAGAGCGAGGCACGTCGGGTATGTGGGGGCGTTGTGCTCCTTGGGCCATGGCGCTCGTGGTGTCACGCCCTCGCCAACGTTGTCTGTGCGTGTGCTGACAACGCTGCCGTGTGCGGCGTTGGGGGCTCTTGCCAAGCCTCCAAGTGGCACCACCAAGACGTTGCTGGCGCGATTGGCCCGAGTCGCCGGTCCGTCAATCCCGCGGGTGCCTCCTGTCTCGGACAAAGTGCAAAGCGCATTGCCCCAACGCGTGCGCTTGCCGCAGATGCGTTGGCGCACACGTCAAATGCACCAAGGTTTTGCGCAAAGCCAGAATTTAAGCCCTGGCTGTGTGCGAGCTTGGACGCAGCATCGGAGCTTCGAGGAGCGTTTGAACTGTGCAACGCAGTCCGAGAGATTGTTGCCGCTGTGGGGGTCTTGGCCGCTGCTGCCGGGATGCATTGCGTGTGGCGGCGTGTATCGGCGCGCCATGTGGCGGAGCGTGTGCGCAGCTGCTGCGCACAACTGTTATTGCCCCTCCGGCTGCCTCGCTATTGCCCACTTGGGACAGCAAGGTCTGCAGCGCCGGGGCGGAAGGGCATCTCCACTTGGTTGCGCCGCAACTGTGCGTTGTCGTGGCGAGTTGCTCCAGCCCGCCAAGTGGTAACGCATACGTGCGTCTGGCCGCTGCCAGTAGCAACTTGCAGCTCCGTCGCCGTCTGTTTGGGCGTAGAGCGGCCAGGGCGCGAGCAAGCTGCATGTGCGCTGCTGTCGCACTTGCGGCCCGCGTGGAAGCCTGACGTGTCTGTGCTAGAGCGCCACATGTCGCTGCACATGCAATGCGCAGCCCTGCCGGCAATGGTGGTCCAGCGCACGCTAGAAGTTCACAGGCTGCGCCTAACGCCTGCTGCTGTGCAAGTGGCCGCGTGTGCGCAGGCCCCTCATCAGGATTGTGCGATGTGTTGGCCGCTAGAATTGCGCAACCCTGTGAGCTGCCACCTGTCCGCTCATTGGGGCCTCTCTTGTTGCCGCTGACAGGTGTCAGCACAAAGAGCGCTGCTCCTGCAGGAGCGGGCGTGTCCACGCGCGCAGCCTTGGCGGCGAGCACTGCGTTGTTATGCGGACACGAGCTCGGCTGCAGCGCGGTGGCTGCAACAGCTGGCAGCATCTGGATCTACCAAATGTCAGCGTTGGGCGTGAACGCAAATACTGCGCCATCGCCAAATGTGAGCTCCATAGGGTCGGCCGGGGGTGCGTGTGCAAACAGCGCCCCGCAAGCGTCATAGCTGTCGGCGGCAAAAAGGGCGCAGAGTCACGCGTTTTCCGCCTCAATTGCAGCTAGCGCCTCAATGAGGACGTCATAGCTAAAGATGTCCTCCTCGGGAGTCAGCGCGGCGTTTGTCGTAGCCGTGGCTCCCTTGGTTGCAAGGCGTCCGCTAGTGCGAAGGTTTTGCATCCCTCGCTGGCCCGAAGAGAGCACTGGATCGTCATGGGCGCGTCCAGACTCTGTGCCGCGTTGCTTCTACAGGCACACGACTTGCAGGTAACCGGCCCTGTTGCAGTACGTGCAATTGCCGGGGTTTGACGTTTTGCGTAATAGGGCAGTCGCGGTGTAATGAATCAGCTTACTATTTATTAAAATAATTTTATATATAAGTATATCACTGAATAAGTATTATGTCAATATCCTCAAATGTGCGAGTTCATCTAAATGTATGTATGTCAATAGATTACAAATTTACTTACTTCGTCAAAAAGGTGAGCAGGATGACTTTTGTATCATAGTGTAGTTTGTTGACTTTGTCGAGAAGGTCAGCAGGATGACATTCTGTATCAGAGTATAGTTTGTTGAGATTATATATATATATATATATTGGACATATCAGTAGGTTGATATTTAGTAAGCTCGTATAATAACCTAGTTTAAAAATACTCCCGTACAGGCTCTTTTGGTCGTACCGTACATGTTGTAATACTCTATATCGTGATACTCCGTATTGTGCCTATGCTCGGATTTTCCAATCTATTCTGATTTATAGCCAATTTATTCCACCAACACTCACGTATTCCGTCAAATTCTAACGTACATTTTCAACTCTCACGTATCGTACGCACGACAAATACGCACATACGTATGCGGCAAATCCGAATCTTTAAACTAGGTATAATATTAGTCAATTGTCTTGGACGCAGTACGCTGACGTTAGATATATTCATTTACATAAATATTCATAGATTGGCACATATGACCGTAGTACACTGAAAGTCGGGAGGTTGACTGAGATTCGGTAAATCAATGTCCTACCAGTAAGGTTAACTCTGTCACGATTTATTAAGTCGAGGTTGACGTACAAAACCAAGTTCTACGTGTGTGAACCATCAACCTAGGAAGACCAACTTTGCATTGACTTTACGCATCCATATGTTGACCTTCTCTAGATCTCCAAGTCACCAAAGTGTAGCGCGTCGAAGCATCTTTCGAATGGCACCAGTTTCGCGTCATTTGGTTAATTATCGAGCGAGATAGACGCGATCTAGTCCGCACTCCTTTCGGCACCTAGCGGAACCACACCAAATGGCCAACTTGTGACTCCATACACCCAAAGGTGACAATGTTGACTATTCGTGACCCCAAGGACCCCTAGCTTTGAGCGCACAAATCCGCGAGCCCTTTAGAATACATCAGTTTTGCATTTCCATGGTATAAGTGCATCATTTAGGCTATAACTTGGTGACTGCATCACCTACTCCTAGAGGAAGCTTCCTCAAGTTTCAGATTCACTTTTGAGGCGCTATCTAGGTAGAACTACCCAAGGTAAGCTCCACCAATGAGAGACACTTAGCATATTCTACGTGCTTTGCTTTGATTGGTTGGAGTTATGCTTAGCCTATAAGAGTGCTAGTACATGTCTTGTACACATTAGTGGACATAGGAGAGCCTCCTAGAGTGACTACATGCATACGACGCCGGGTTTTCAGGAGTATAAGTGCTAGAGATGTCCCTAGAGGAACATCTTTTTAGAAATCCCATCATGCCAGTTGTAAGTGACAGAGATTATCAGTAAAGCTTACACTTTTATCTCTTGTGTTTTCAGGACCACTTAGTCTCTCTCTTGTGAAGAGCAAGCCTTGTCGGCTTCTACTCACTAGAAGAACTTCACAAGTGGTGAGCAAAGTCCCAGCTTATATCCCCTGCCATAGGACTACTCTTGAAGATCATGATGTGCTTCCAGTGATCTTTTGGGCCGGACTTCATTAGTTGTTTTCCTACCAAATTACAGTCTTGAGGTGCTCATTCTGGAGAGTACACACTCCTTACTTTTAAAAGATCTCTCTTTGCCTGCACGCAATTAGAATCTTCAGCGTACGCCTACCCGTAGTGGGCGTGCTTACCAGCCTTACTACAAAGGGGTTAGTGGAGAAGACTCAGACTCCGATCTCAGTACTGTCACTGAACCCTCTGAAGGGGAACAACCGGCACTCGTGCTTCGTGTGATTGTCCCTGAACCGTCTTCCCATTGGGCTCACCACGATTCTTGGTATCCCATGGCAGGTGACCACGAGGTCAAGGCTGACAGGTCCTCCCTCTTCCGCTTCAGCGGCAAACCAGGAACCTGTGATCTGGACGACACAATCTCAGAGTTCGAGGTTGAGTTTGTGACCGCGAGGCTTAAGACGCCTGCGCTCACTAAGCGTGACGTGTTTTATACGCTCATGCGTTATCTCCTCTACGAGGCCCGTGACACATTCCGTGAGAAGGGTGACGAGATCTTAGCACGCACAGAGCCTGTGGGCGAACCCCCAGTGGAGACCCCCCTCGCTGGTCCGGTCAAGGCCTTCTGGGACGTCCTCAGGAAGGAGTTCCAGGCCGCGACCAAAGAGAAGGTTACGAGCTGCACCACTTCTTCCGCCGCAAGAATGAGACAGTCTGCATCATGTACTGCCGCTTGACGCACCTTTGCTGAGACATTGGCACCGTCACTGACCAGGAGGCAGCGGAGATCTTCTTACGCGCCGTAGAGCCACGTTTGAGGGAGCGAGCCATGGCTCCTCTCATCTACCACATCGGCTCCGAGTACTCGTTGGAGGACGCTTACCTCTCAGTCGAGAAACAGAGCTTGGCCGCCGCACGAAGCAACATCAGCGACCGTGTAGGCCTCGCATCCACGGGCGTACGCCAGGAGTCTTCGGTGCTGCCATCCACAACAATGCGCCCAGTTCCGGCTCGCCAGCCCCAGCAGCAGCAGCAGCCTCAGCGCTCTCAGCTGTCCCAGCAGACCCAGCAGCGCGGGGCTCCGCGTGGCCGCATTTCCATGGCCGCCACGACGAGCGACCCCCGTTGGTCTTGCGGGAAGACGGGCCACTCTCGCCAGAACTGCACTATTGCGCAGAATGGCAAGCCCGGTGACTGTACCTACTGTGGCAAGGCCGGCCACCTGCAGATTGTATGCCTGCAGAAGAAGCGCGACGTCAAGAACGGACGCGCTCGTGACGGCCCTGCGCTAGCAGCAGGACTGCGGGGCATGCATAACCCTTGCACGGGTGGACGCCCCTCGATGACGGCAGCCGCGGCTACGATGGACGCCGCGCTGACCCCCGAAGCCGATTACTACAATTTTGACGACGTCAGCGACGCCCTCGTAAAAGCCAACGCAGAGATCGCCAGACTCCGCGGTCTCGTCGCCACCGACAGTTACGACGCGTGCAGAGCCCTCTTCGCACGCGTCTCGTCGTCGTCAGACGCTTCAGCTCCGACAGCTGGCGTCTGCGCAGCTCCTGCGCACTTTCACGACGCCAACACGTGGCAGCCCCGAAGGCTGGCACCTGGCGCTATAGCAGCGCTACAGCCTCGCATGCGCCCGCCTCACGACAGAGCTACAGCAACCAGCGCCGCAGACGTCTGCGGAGACGCTTCTGCCAGACCTGCGCACTCTGCGCTGATGTCCGTCAACAGCCGCTGCACTCGTCCGGTCGGGCTGCCAGATGGCATGCTGCAAGCTCACGCGGTCCTGCTACCGTGCGTCACGGACGCTGCAGCTCCCGATGCGCCCCTTGACGGTCCGGCACACACGCCAGCATAGCCGCAGGCTCCAACGGCCCCTCTGGTCTGTGCCGCCCTGTTGCCGCCAGCGGTGCTGCCGGCAGTCTGCGTATCGACAGCTGTCGCGACAGGGCGCGCTCGCCAGATGAGCGACACGTCTGCAGCACACGCGGCTGCCGCGCCCCTTGCCGTACGCGTCGCCATTCCGTGCGTAGATCTGCGCACCAGCCGGCAACGCCAGGATGGTCTCACTCTGCTGGCTGCTGCAAGCAGCAGGGTCCAGCAGGCGCCGACACTTGCCGCGTGTCCGGCAGGCCAGGCCGCTCTTACCGGCAGCCACGCGCACACTCACGCTCTCACGCATCCGCTCACACCGCACATGGCGGCGCGAGGCGTGCCGGGCAGCCAGCT